>JAHXMQ010012338.1:73743689-73754905 GCA_020466415.1 Ammodramus savannarum pratensis | reverse complement strand
AATGCTGAAATAACTTTGAGTATAGGAATTTAACTCAGTGAGTTAAGATGTCATAAACCAAGGCAGGGTTAGAGCTCAGCATCCTGGATTGCTGCTATGACCCTGGTGAAATTAAGATTTTGTGTCTCCATTTGATTGTAATTGAAGAACCTTTTTCCAGTGCACCTTGCTGATTCCTTATCAGTGAGATGACTGCTTTACCCATCTGGTTTCATTTTCCACTCTCCTCTTGCCTCCCTTCATGGAACAGGCTGCTCTTGCTGCTCCCTCATGAGATTACTCTAGTCACTGTGTGCAATTCAAAACAAGGGTCACTGCTTTACCCACTTTGTGGTAGGGAACACACATTTTCTTTTCACTACAACAGAGAATCTTCTTCTTTTTACTTTCTCATAGTAGTCCCTTATAATTCACAACACAGTGCCCAAACCAAGTCCCTGATGCTGGGATCGAATGGATGAAAACTGATACATTGAGAAAATATTATATATTAATGACTTAGATTTTTGGAGATACAGTATTTTTAAAACAAAACCAACCTGGAAGCAAGATTATTCTTCCTGAAAGAAGTCACTTTTCACTTATAGAATAAATAAGTTAGTCATTCAAAGCCAAAATACGTAGGTCATGCTGTTGTCCACATTAGACATATAAAAAAACCTAACACTTAAAATAAATGTGAGATAGTAGAAATCAGTGAGGCAGATTCACCAAACAGTATTTTATCTTAGGTAACAAATGAATTTTTCACCACTTGCCAAAGGGAAATCCGGTATTGAAATCTTCAGGTCAAGACTGGAGGCATTCTTAAAAGGGATTTTTAGCTCAAATACTAAGTGTGAAGATAAATATTAGAGTGATTCTATGACCTACACTATATAGGCAGTCAGAATAAATTATTTAATATTCCCTTCTGGCCTTAGAAGTAGTTCATTTGTCATAATCTGCAAAAACTAGTTCCCTCATAAATTATTTCTGAATTTTAAGAAAGTACTAGATAATTAAATAAGTGCACAGGATAATTAAAGAGTATCAGGTAATCTGATCAAGTCCTCTCCATTCTGCTTACAAAGATTTAGGATATTAAACTTTCTCACAATTTCAAATATACTGTTGGTATTTCATGATCATGAAAGAAAGGAAAAAGATCCTACATTCAATATTTTTTCAAGTGATTAATAGATTTCACTACTGGAGCCCTTCTCATAAATGTTCTTCTTCATTAACCTAACAAGTCACTGCAGAATAAAAGAAACCAATTTAAAAAAATGTTCATACTTACAAACTTAATTTCTCCAGTTTCTTCAAGGCTCTAGAAAATATTGGAGTATAGGATCAGTTAGACAGGTATTGTATATTAAGGGGTCCTATAAGATTTATAACCAAAAAGCCCTCAAAACATAGCATAAATTCAAAGAAATTTAACAATAAAATCAGCAAACCTTAGAGGATTTGTACTTTGGAAATTTTTTAGGTTTTTACTTCTATCAGAAGAGTGGAAGAAATAAAAAAAAATCTCTAAGAACAAAAATATCTTTATCTATATATTTTTTATATTTCTTTGATACATTCTATGAAAAGGTATTTTAAAATTCATTCCCAAGTCTCTTGCATAACACAGACTACTCCTAAAGAGCGAGGTACATAAAAGTAAGGTAAGCATGAGAGGAGCATCTTTATGATATATATAATTCTCAGAGAAACCAACCAAAAATAAAAGGCAAGAATTGGACAAAAATTCATACATCCTCTACCCTCTTGCTAATGGAGTTGGCAAAAAATCTAGTCTACACCTTAAGCACATAAATGAAGGAGAAAAGAATTTCATGGAAAAGTTTGCTTAGTTAAGATCACAGAAGCAAAATAATTTTTAAAATATGTGCTTCCTGTTGTTGATTGCTTCCAATATGGCAAAAGACGAGCAAATAAATTTTCTACCAAGAATTTGACAAATTCTACTTTTTTATCTTTAGTCACTGTTTGTGAACTTTATTATTCCTTTTTCTTATGTAGTTGAAGAAGGTGTTATGTTCTTTTTCAATTTTTTTTAGTTGTTTGATTGTAAAAACTTAATTTGGGATAGTCTAGAAATTATATTTTAAAAATTTCAGTGAAGTACTTCATGATACATTGTGCCAAATTATCCAAATAAATGAGTGGAAGTTTTAGGATATTTTAAAAGAAAAAAAAATCTTTTCACTTCTGGGTATGAATTATATTTGTTAAAGACCAAACATCTGCCTCCTCACTTTTCTTAGGATAAAAAGGATGGTCATCCTTGGTTAACTGACAACCCTTCACATTACAAAAGTCCCCACTTTCCAGGGAGAACACAGTCAGTCACAGTAAAGGGACAACACATACTGTCATTGCACTTTGCTCAGTTTAGGGGTTTAAAAAGGTGCAGAGAGCCTGCTAAAAGCAACAAAACCATTCTAGGACTATTCACAGCTTTGTGGCTTCTGGGTGGTTCTGGGAAGTAGTATGGGTTTTATGACTATTAAACAGACTTTTTGTATACATGACATTGATCTGTATTCTCTAATATGGATTTTAGAGGCAAGTGAATAGACCTTCTTTATTAAGGATGTTTCTGGTATACCTATATTATGCCATTTTATTTACATTTTATATTACTATTTTCATATGAATGCTTTGGCTATATTGGATTTGTGCTACAAGGACACACGTTATCATCTAACAATCTACTGGAACACGTTCATTGACTCTTCTAAAGGGATTTTAGCTCCAAAAAGTGAAAAGAGTGATTTCACTGTTTACCTGATTTTAGGCCAGACCACTAATTAGAGTTAGAAAACCCACATTTCGTTGGTACAAATAGCTCCTTTTCTATAGACACATTCCAAAGTCAAATTTATTCTTGAGCATTATGAAATTACTGAAGGTATGAATACATAGATTCAGCTTTCTATTAAAAAAAAAAAAAGGATTTCTTGAAAACACTCACACAAATAGCTGCTGAGTGCTCTGACAGTAACAGAAGAGGAAGTATAAAACTAATTTTTCCATTCTGTTGGAGGATATTTTTAGTTGCACTAACGAGCACCTTTACTGTCAGCCTCATCTACAGAGTTAGAAGAAAATGTTAGTATGCATTAATCAATCACAGAATTTGATGCATTTCTAGTGGACCAAAGTAAAGACAAAAAGGAGACTGAAGGGTAGTTTTTTTTTTTCACATAAGGAAAGAATCAGGTCATTTTCCCCAGCTCTGAAATAAAGGTTTCAGAAAATGTGTGCCAACATAAAATTCACTGCAGTCATAACTAGTATTTTTATTTTAGCAATTGTGAATGGTAAAGACCACAATATCTGTTCATTCATTTAAAAAAAAATACAACTCTCACCTTTTAACTTCTATTTATACCATTCCCAGGACTTCATTCTACCAGTACCTCAGAAAAAGTCAACTGTCTCTAGATTTTATTACTGCAATATACCATATGCATTTTGGATGCTTGATTCTTTTCTTCTTCTTACTTCTGGATGAATAAAATTGTAATCAAATGCTGCAGTTATTCACTCCTAATAGGATTTAGCTATTTAGAGTTTGTTCCTTCAGTTTCACTTCACTTGCTGTATGCTATCAATTAAAGCAATCATTGCAGAACTTAGATAACTTAACTAACAATTTATTTTTTTATGATGTACTACGCTGTCTTAATGAACTATAAACTGTTCAGCACAGAGGTATTTAAGTTTTACTTGTTGCAATTAGAAATTTCTGTAATCTTATCAAAGCACTGACCACATGCGTGTGAACATGCCACAGCACTGAAAAAGCAGAGAAGATGAATAATCTAGTATTTAAATAATTTTTTAGGCAGATAAATTATGTGAGTTTAAATTCTCTTGGAGTAAAGAGTTTAGAATGAAGGAGTGCTGCAACTTGGGTGTTTATACTACATCTGGCAAATATTCAGTAGCACAGAAGGGTCATTTATAAAATTATCACTAATGGTAGTAGGTAAATTCTTTGAAAAACAAAGTTTTTGTTTTTCTTTAGGAAAACAATATAGATTATATGCAACAACAAAAAAGGATATTTGTCTCCTACTCTGATAATAATACATTCTTCTTCACCAATAGTTTATGCCAGTATTCTTACATCTTTTATGTTTTGCACAGAACACAGCATGTATTTACTGAAATAAATGAAGTTGTATTTTCACTGCATGACTCTTCCCTGGCATTCTGGAGAGGAAAAAGTCAACGATATATGATAAAATTAATGATTTAACAAAGAGAGTTTTAAATTAATAGAGTAGATATAATTATTTCTATAGCTAATAAAATGTTTTTTAATAAATTCATTTTTGCAGAAGGATGTAACAATCCCCATATTGACCTTGCTCTATGCAGTCTTTAAAAGAGCTTCTATGTCTCTCTCCTTCTCTTTTTCCAGGAAAATTTAAAATGTCTTATGTTTGCAGAAGGTTATGAGTGTTATATAAGACTAAAGCCCTCAGGCTGCAGGAATATTTTATTTTCCCTGTGAAAGATCATTCTTTATTTGCTGAAATATAAAACATGAAGAAAACTTGAGACACTAACCATACGATAACCTTGTTTAATTACACTAGTAAAATATGAAAAAAGTTTAAACTAATTGTCACTTAAGTTCCTCAAGAAAACAACTGTCAGATATGGTGGCAGGAATGTCAGCTTCTAGACCAGGTTGCTCAGGTCCCCAGCCAACCTGGCCTTGAATATCTCCGGCCCTGGGGCATCCACAACTTCTCTGAGAAATCTGCTTCCTTCTCCTTAATTTAAGATCATTCCCCCTTGCTCTATCACTGTCTGCCCATACAAAAATTCATTCTTTATCTTTTTTCTACAAGCTCTCTTTAGGCACAGGAAGGCTGCTATAAGGTCTCTCCAAAGCCTTCTATTGTCCAGGCAGAATAACCCCAGCTTTCTCAGCCTGTCTTCACAGGAGAGGTGCTCCAGCTTTCTGATCTTCTTCATGGCTTTTGTCTCGACCCTCTCCAGCAGGTCCATGTTCTTTTGAGGCTAGGGGTTCCAGAGCTGGATGCAGAGCTCCAATTGGTGTCTCACAAGGACAGAGCAGAGGGGCAGAATCACCTCCCTTAACTGCTGTCCACCCCTCTGTGATGCTGCCCAGGAAACAATGGCAGGTTTCTTTCTTCCATTGTTTCCTTCTTTCCCTTTAAAACTTCCAAAGAAGAATGAAGAGAAGAGGAAGAAAAAGGGATGTGGAAAAGGAGGAAGAGAGGCAGGAAGGGAGGGAAACTGACAAGAAGTCAGGGCCAGGAGAACATAGTATAGTCAGAATTTCCAGAGGGATTGGAAAAATTCTGTATTTATCTCAGTGTCCTACTACATGTGTTTATCAGTAGGATTTTCTGAACATTATGCTAGCAGTGTAAAATCTTCTCTTCATATACTTAGTGACACACATTAATTTTTTCCAATTTTTTTTTTGGGTGAATGGTTGGGAGGGGGAATGTATATTTTGGAAAAAAAGAGGAGGAAAGTTAATACAAGATATTATATTTGTGGAAGCTTCTCTTGCCACACAAACATGAGCCTTCCAGGCATTTGCATTTAAAATACATAGGAAACCAGTGTCTGATTAGCTTTGCATATGCTGTAAGCATTTCACATTATCTCCCTTTCTGACTTTTTAGAAATGCACAACACCTGGAGAGAAATATTGAACTATAAATCAGTAATTTCAGCAGAATCCTAATCAGATCCTCATTGTGTAAACTCTAAAATTTTTCATTTTATATTTATTTAAGAATTGGCTTTTTACTTTTTTTTTTCCATTTCCACATATCATTATTCATTATATAGAAATGAAAGCTGCAAAGAAATAGCAAGCCAAGTGCACAGAAGCCAAAGAGTCATTTCCCTGGCAAGGGAGATCATTCAAGAGCATTTGGAATAGCCCCTTTTTCCTGCTTGTGTTTCTTTTTTTTCTTGTTTAATGGTTTTCCAGACAAAGAACAGAATGACAAGTAGCTGGCTTGAATTTTTTTAAGAGCTCTATGACAGCAACAGTGAAAGCTTATTGCTGTGTGGCCAGAGTCACAAAAAATCCTTCAGAGTTTGGACTGTAATATAAATAGTTATTGCTACAAGATATTTTAAACCCAGCATTATTAAGTATGCAGAAATTTTAGAAATTTTACTGGAAAAAATACCAGAGGATTGGACTCAGAGTTTGAAATTCTGGCATTGAAACAAACTGGCAGGGGCTGTGCTGTTCTACTTTCATACTCCTTTCACCAAAGCTGTCTGAGCATTTTGCATGTCCCTGTAATTTATAAAGATATAAATAGCCAAATCCAGTAAGGGATTTAAACTTTTTTTTTTTTTCCTAGGTTCAGTGTTGTGATCTAAATTCCCCATGTCATTCACTACTGAATACTAGGGGTACTTACATTCTTTTTTATTACCTGTGATGGAATTAAACTTTTCACATGTCCATAGTAGGGGTTAGTCTTGATAGGCATCAAACTGCCTAAGATCTGTCATGAAGCTGAAGCTGATGGTTCAAAATTATCAAAAGGGTCCATTTCACAAAAATGCTATAGGACATAAAATGGTTTTGGCTGGAAAGGACCTTCAAAGATCATCTTGTTGCCCCCCTTTGCCATGGGCAGGGACATTTTTCACTTCTTTAGTACCTCAAACACCCAGTGTGGTCTGAAATACTGCGTGGTGGTGGAGTTGACAGCTTCTCTGGGTAATCTGTCCACTGTCTCCCCATGCTTATTTTAATTCATTTCATTTTGGGTGCAATCCAAACCTACCCTCTTTCATTTTTAAACCCTTGCCTCTTATTCTGTCACTACAGGCCCTGGTAAAACATCCCTATACAATTTTCCTGCCTTTAGGAACTGGAAAGCTGCTATAAGGTCTCCCTGGAACCTCTTGTTCTCCAGACTGAACAACCCTACCACTCATCTTGTTTTCATATGAGAGGTGCTTCAGTGCTCTGATCATTTTGGTGACCCTTCTCTGGGGGGAGAAAATCACCTCCCTCAACCTTCCAGCCATGCTGCTTTTGATGCAGCCCAGGACACAGGTGGCTTTCTGGGCTGCAGGCACACATGTACAACTCCTCATCCACCAGTGTGGGCGCATTTCTCATTACAGAGAAAAGCAAATTCCCAAGGATATTTCTGGAAACAGCAGTGAGGAACCTCAGAGAAAGGAAAAACAATTCTTACCTCAATCGCTGCGCCTCTTGTTGTTCACAAGTGGAATGCATTGTGGAAGATTGTTTACCGGAAGGGAATTGGTAATTGGATTCTGGTGTGAATGTTTTGATTCGTTGACCAATTGAATCCACGTGTGTGTGTGTGTGTGTGCCGAGATTGTTGGCTGACAGTCATGAGATTCTGGTCAGTTGAGTGGAGTTGAGTGTTTGTGCAGATTCAGTTTAGACGTAGTGTAATATCGTATAGAATAATATAGTATAATAAAGTAATTAATTAGCCTTCTGATATCATGGAGTCAGATGCATAACTTCCCCTATTTTCCGGGTTGCTCTGGTTTGCTGATACACCAGTATCCCCAAGGGCCTCTCCTCAGGGTTGTTTTCAGTCCATTCATATCTCAGTCTGGATTAATATTGAGGATTTCACTGCAGAACTTTTCATTTGGCCTTTTTGAGCTCCATGAGGGTGCACAGGCCCACTTCTCAAGCCAGTCAAGGTCCCTCTGGATGGCATCACTTGCCTCCAGCGTGCTGACGGCACCACACAACTTGGTGTTGTCAGCACACTTGCTGAGAAGCAAGACACTCTGTGTCACTGACGAATATGTTAAATAATATTTGTGCTGCTACAGAGTCTTATAGGAAACCTCTCATTGCTGGTTTCCACTTGGACATTGAGGCATGGACTGCAACTCCTTGGTTGCAAAAATCCAGCCAATTCCATATTCATCAATTTATCCATCAAATCCATACACTTCTGATTTAGAGGCAGGTATATTGGGGGAGGACTTATCAAAGGATCTCTATCAATCCCAGAAAATGTTATCTGCAGGTATTTCCATTGATGCACTCACTCTATTTATTGTAGAAATGTATTAGGTAAAATTTACTCCTGAAGAAGCCATGCTGACTGTCTCTGATCCATTTCCTGTCTTCCTTTGACATACTCCATCATCTCACTGGGCACTGAGGGGAGTCTGACTGGATGGTACTTCTCATGGAGCCTCCTTATCACCATTTGAAAAGATGAATATTAGTAGTCCCTTTTTTCTGGTCATGGGGACTTCCATGTGAAAATCTCATTGACACTGGAATGCATATCGACCAAAATTTAGCTCAAATAATGAACTTGGGATTTGTTTATATTGATGGGTGAATCTAAATATAATTCATGTCCAAACTGAGCACTTGGACTTTTTGATTTGGAGGCTTCTTTCACCAGCTTATCTTGAGCAGGACAAGAGAGGAAGGGTTCTGTGTCTACCATATACATTTTATATTTGAATCCTTGGGAACTGAAGAATCTGCCTAAGGATACTGCTTGCCTTCTGAGACCTTTACCTTCCTGTTTGAGGTTTTTTTCTGCCCTACTGTAATTTAGAGTCAAAAAAGTTAACTTAAATCACAGGTGTTATAAGGCAGTATAGATAAAGAACTTTGATATGGATGGCCTAGATTTCAGCAGAAGTGTACATAAAATAAGTGTCTTGATAACACAGTACTCTTCACAAACGTTGTGCAGCAGTGTACACTCAGTACTTCTGGGACCATTAAGGTGTTTCATAAAGAAAATCTAAAATGGTAATAAAGATCTAGAGTCATTCAAAACAAAATGCAGAGGACAGATCTTCATTTTAATCTTCAACACTTGGTTGCTCAAATTTCAGATTCAGTATGTCATCTCTCTGAACTGCAAACTAGTTTTTGGAACAGAAATGCTAACACTTAGAAAAAAGAGAAAAGATAGAAAAGATAGACTGTTTCTCTTTTAGAAACAGCCTTCCTAACCATTCAGGAACATTTCATTGACAAAAAACAGTGTGACCCAAATTTTTATCTTATCTTCCCAAAACTTTTCTCCCATTTCTGTTTTTTCAAGAACATTGCATCTGCCCTTCCCCACAGTACTTTAGCTTAGGATGGATCAGAGATACTCAAAAATCATGTCTGCTAGAGGTGTGTATCTACAAGAAAGAACAATTTTTCCAGGAAGAAAAAAATCTTAATTACAGATTCTCCGTGCATAGGACAAACAAATATTCAGTTCGAGCCTTGAAACTTGAAGTGTATCTGTATTTTTTTCAGTGACTGTGTAATGCAGAATTCATGGACTTAGATTGAAGTCTCTGCCCTTCAGATGAATAGCTTCTTTACCTTTCTTTACCTTTCTCTTTTTCCAATCCTGGATGAATCTTGTTTCATTTTATTTGCCCTCATGGCAAGGCGTCAAGAAAAGAGATAAAGAACAGCCATAAATGGTGACCAACGTAACCTGAAATGTAGTTGTTAAGACATGTTATTGTGAGGTTGAAAATGGAATTTTAAACTTTTCAGATAGCAACCTTATATCCGGGGTGAATGAACTAAACACTAGAACCCATCATTCTTATCTTAAAAAGAACGTGAAGACTGCATTTAGGATAGCACTTGAAGCTGTTAAGGCAAATTGACTGGAGTTACAACTTCAAGATGAGTCAATATAGAAAGGGACACTTCTTGCTTTACAGTTGTGGGTGAGTTCCTGTTCACCATATCAGCTGCTGAAATCTCAGAATGCTGAGCTGTTGTGTTTACTTCTTGCCAGATATAATATAAGAAACCCATACGCCGGTCACAGAGCTCTGTGATCCATTTGGAGGGGTAAGCATTAAAAAGTTACATGCTTGCAATCTCAGCATGTAGGACCTCTCATCTTCTAGTAGGCCTAGTCTAAAGTCATTTACTTCCTCTGAACCAGAAGACGTTTGCTAATACTTTTGTGCTTTTTGTCTTTTGTCTGTCTAATCATAGGTATTTTTTTCTTTGATCCAGGCATCTCATGTTCAGTATGGTAAGGATAATTATCCTGCAATTATTTCAGGTAGGCAGACACTAACAACCCTAATTACTATTGTGGAACCAGTTGGCAGAAATAGAGGATGAGGCCATTCAAGAGGGAGAAGAAAAATATCTTTCTGGGGCAAGCTGTTAGGTTTAAGGTGCTGCACAGTCTAAGGTGTGCAGACACCTTGATGTTTATTTTCCTGTTGTTTTCTTCTTGGATTTTATACAAGGCATGCTTGGATTTTATTTAAGGCATACTTCATTAGAAGTATAGGATATATATTTCTAAAAATACAAGAACCAGAAGAATGAAGAACTGCTTCCCTTTAGGTACAGCCCAGGTTGATGAACACCTAAGGAAACTCAAGGTGCACAATTAGTAAATAGATCTGGTCAATAGCAATGGGTAACATACTTGAATAAAGCCTAGGAATTTGCTGAGGGGTCTTGCTCAAGCTGTTGGTGTGTGTTCTGAATAAGTCAGTCAGGCTGCCCTCTGATCCAGCAAGCTTGAGTAGTGAAGGGTCCCCAGCCTGTCTGGTACAAGGGTCTTTGCTGGGGTACGAACAGACAAATCAAACAGTAAGGATCATGTAAATTTCCTCTCGTTCATGTACAACTGGACCTCTCAGTGGAGAAAAGTGATCACACTCAAAGACTTATGGTCAATGGCCTGATGCCCAAATGGAGACCAATGAGGTATTTTTCAGGGGTTTTATTGGAACCAATTGTGTTTTATACCATTTTCAGTGACATGAACAGTGGGATCAAGTGCACCCTGAGAAAGTTTGCTGGTAATTCCAAGATGTATACTGCCGTTGATGTGCTGGGGGGAAAGGATTCCATCTAAGGGGACCTTGACAGCCTTGAAAGGTGCACCCATGGGAACCTCATGAAGCTCAACAACGCCAAGTCCAATGTCCCACACCTGCATCAGGAAAATCCCCTGGATCAATAAAAATTGAGAGGTGAGTGGACTGAGAGAAACCCTGGGGAGAAGCACTGTAGCATTATGTGATTTTTAATTGTAATGCATTTCTAGTGATCAGTTTTGTGATCTTTCTTATTTTGTACTGTTATAGCATATTTTATTATTGATGGATTGTTCCTTTCCCCCCTGTGTTATTGGTTTTGTCCCAGCTGTCCATCTCTCCAAAGATCTGCCCCTCTGTTCCCTGTT
>JAHXMQ010012338.1:73712382-73743410 GCA_020466415.1 Ammodramus savannarum pratensis | reverse complement strand
TGGGACCTCCTCTCCTTTGTAATCTGATGTATGTATTTGAATCTGCCCTTTCTGTCACTGAACCTCTGTGAATAAACTTATTTGGAAACCATATAGAGGGCCTCTCCCTGATCCTTGTCCCTACCCTCGGCAGAGTCTGCAGTCCACCTGAGCCGTAGAGCTGCTGTGCTCTGCAGCTGCACCTCGGGTTGGACAGCACTTGGGGATACTGGTGGATGAAGAGTTGGACATGAGACAGGAATGAGTGTCTGCCGCCCAGAAAGCCAACTGTGTCCTGGGCTGCATTAAAATAAAGGTGACGTTTTGGTCAAGGAAGGTCATTCATTCTCTGTAATCTGCTCAGGGAGACACCAGCTGCAGTCCTGCATTGCATCCAATGTTGGATCCTCCAGCATGGAGGACATCGACCGCTTGGACTGCATTCAGAGGAGGGCCGTGAAAATAAACAGAGGGCTGGAACATTTCTCATGTGAAGGCAGGCTGAGACAGCTGGGGTTGTTCAGCCTGGAGAAAAGAAGGCTTAAGGGAGACCTTATGGGAGTTTTCCAGTTCCTAAAAGGACCTAGAGGAGAACTAGAGAGGGACTTTTTACCAGGGTACTTTACCAGGACAAGAGTGAAGAGCTCTAAATGCAGGTAGGTTTACATCAGATGTAAGGAAGAAGTTTTTTACTGTGAAGGTGGTTAAACGCTGTACCAGGTTGCCAGAGAAGTTGTGGATGTCCCATCCCTGGAGAGGTGTTCAGGGTTATGTGGGATGGGGTTTTGGCCAACTTGGTCTATTGGAAGTTGTCCATGCCCATTGCAGGAGTGGGGAAAGTAGGTGATCTTAAATGTGCCTTCTAAACAAAATTTTCTAAAAATTATCTTTTAAGTTTCCTAAGGAAAGAAAAAAAACCAAAAAACAGCTATTTTTTTAAACATGCTGGATCCCCTGCTCTGTAAAGTGCCAGCAGGAATTATATGGCAGAGAAATTATTTCAATTTTTTTTAAATTCCTCTCAATTTTTAAAATTTTATGCTAATTGTACATTTTTAATGAATGCATAGGTAGTGTGTATTAAGCTTCTTTATTTTCTGTACTCTGGCAATATTGGGTGATAGAGCTTTTTATCAGTACTTATACAAAGGAGCCTGTATCATAATATCATTCTTTAATCTGTTCATTTGGGTGAATGCAATTGTCTTTTAAGGTAGACTTCAAATTTATTTTTGATATAACCCTGGAATAAAATATGTTTGCCATTTAAAATATATATATATACTGAGTGAATAATCACATTAAAAATTCAAAATAATGTTACAATACTGATATGATATTAAGCATATAGTCTTTTACTTTCTTATTGCCAACCTCTTTTTGTCAAACTTAATTACCCAGTCAATGCTACTACTTCCACGGGAGCTGAAGTGGTGTCGCACACAGACTTTTGAAAGCACACACATCTCATCAGGTAGAAAATAGTAGGGATCTGGATATATTTAAAGTCCCATGTGTCCAGAACCAGAGCCTCTGAATTTATAGAAAATATGTACATTCAAGCCTCATTTTCTGCTGCTTCTGGTGTTGTTTCCTTCTTTTTTTTTAAGAAACAGAAAGTAATTGAAATTTATTTTAAAGTGGATCTGGATGTGATGCTCCATTTCTGTATCCAGGTGAGGCTCACATCCAACATATATAGCATGTTGTCACTTCTGCATTCTGGTCTCGAGTCATCTCTGACTAAGAATTGGGGTGAAGGTACTAGTAACGTATCCTGTTTAAAGTCTCCCATCAGAAAGAACATAGAATTATTATTTTTGAGATGTATTTGAAGGGCATATTAGCCGATTTTTGCCTAGAGAACAGACATTAGATAATTTGAATCTAAATCTTCTTAAGCACTGAACCTAAGCTCTCCAAGTGTTCCAATCAGTAGACTATTTTCAGGGCAGTGGTATTAAATGGAAGATGTATAAACTCAGTAGCAACTGCCTCCATATTCTCAAACGATGTTAAATGGACAGGTGCTATAGCTGAATTCATGAGAGTTTGATTCAATATCTATTCATGAGCATTGAATATGTTTTGCATCTAATAGACTTTATACTCCAGAGACAGTTTGTCCTACATCATTTAATTTCTCGATCTCAGCAGAGCTTGAGCACATAATGCTGGGCAGCTGATCTTAAGAAAAAAAAAATGTGAAAGCATATTTTCTTGAATTTGTGGAAAACACACGTTTTTGCTCAGTCCAAAAGAATTTTAGTGTTTTCTGTGTCAGGAAACTCTGAACAGTTTCTTGGTTTCAATTGTATTGTTTCTGTATTACAGTTCTAGGGAAAAATAAAAAAGAAAAAAAGCATGAAATTTGACACCAGCAGAGAAGGGTATCTAGTGCCAGAGGGTGAAGTATGGACCAGATAAGTGGACAATAAGGTAGACTTTAAACTGGTTGAACTTCCAGACTTGCAAGAATTATAATGAGAACCATGAAGTTCAGCTGGAGGCCAGTCACCAGCAGCATGCCTTAGGGATTAATGCTGGCTCCACGTGAAGGGATGAAGCACCAAGCTTCATGAATGACCTCAGTGACTGAGAAGAGCACAGCCTCAAAAAGTTTGCAGACAATACAACATTAGAAGAAATTAATTAAGGACTAATGAGGTGATTGTTCTGCCATTTAAAGGGATCCTGACACACTGAAGAAATGGCCAGAGAACAATATCATCTAGTTCAACAAATGGAAATCACTGGAAGTTGGCAAGATGCCATTAGCAGACAGGTAGATAATGTCATCAAGGCTATCCTTCCCAAAAAAAGATTGGACAAGATGATCTTTCAAGATCCTGGACCATTTTATGATTGGATGACATGCAACAACATGTATCTGATCAGAAATGCTGACACACACATTCTTTGTTAGTAACTGAATTATCCATGAGCCACCTGTCTGCTCTTGTATCACAGAAGAAAAACAGCTGCATCAGCAGAAACGTGGCCTGCACCTTAAGGGAGGTGATCCCTCCTCTGTTCAGCACTGGTGAGACACATCTGGATTGTTGAGTGTAGTTCTGTGCTTCCCAGTACAAAAGAGATGTGGACTTACAGAATAAGCTAATGACAAGCCACAAATATGATTAGGGTTTTGGAGTGTGTGAGATACAAGGAAATGGTGAGGAAACTGTATTGATTTAGCCTTGGGAAGATTAGGTTTAGGGACATCTTATCAAATTTTATAAGTAGCTGATGATAAGGAATAAAGATGAGGAGATCAAACTCACTTTAGTGGTACTTATTGAGAAGACAAAGACAATATGTACAAATGGAAATACAGGAAATTCCATTTATGTGAAAGAAACTATTTCTGCAAAATGATAACATACTGGAACAGTTTGTTTAGAGAAATTGTGTAGTCTACATTCCTGGAGATGTGGAACATCTACACTCCAGCTGGACACAGACATAAACCATTTATTCTAGCTGATCCTGCTTCAAGGAAAGGTGTTGGACTATGTGATCTCCAGAGGTTTCTTCCAATCTCAAAGATTTTGTGAAAATATAATATTCTGACATCAGGTTTTACCTTAGTTATGCATTAAACAACCTCCCTAACAAGTTTCAGTAATTCTGCTCAACTCTATTTACAAGTGGACAGCTATTTATAAGGAACAGGATAACTTTCCAGTATTCATTTTCCACAAAATTAATTTTTGCAGATGATTTGCTTCTCCATGCTATTTTTTCCAACAGTGAAATCAGAGTACCTGCCTCAATTACTAGACTTCATTCCTCATGAAGTTCACTAATTCTTTATGGAGTGCAACACCATCCCCTCTTGATCACATTGCAGTAACTGAAGTCTAGCAAATGAGCAGGAAAACTTGGAGTGTAAAGATTTTTTTTATGTTAAAACCAAAAATGGCTGCATATTTCACCCATCAAAACTATGCTTTTATTACATCTTTTTTCAAGCGTTGTGCCATAACCTAAATGGTTACATGAAGTATTACATCCATAGAATATTGTAAAAATATTGTGTAGAGAAAATAATGGAATATAGTGTATAAAAAAATTGCACGTGTAACCTGTGTGCATTCTGATGGCCTGTTCTTGTAAAGTGTAGAGCAGAAGTTGTTAGCATATGTAATGGATTAGTGCTTTCAGTTTTCCGCACATAATAAAACTTGTTTAATGTGGCATGACAGCTGAGGTTTCTTGCAAGTATATTTTGAAGAATAAGATATACTCTGTGCTCCTTTGCCCCTCATTTTGAATTGCTCCCAAATTCAACTTCTCTTCAGGAATAAGAACTAATTACTATGCTGATATTTTTTCAGTTTCCTGAGCATCTGTCTGGTTCTCTTAAAATATCCCAAAGGTATTTACCACTTCCAGACTTTGCATCATTTCCTCAATTCCTGGCAGGACTTTCTTTAAGACTTAGCCCCTAAACACTACTTGGTAATGTTTCATGAGTTTTTCATTCACTCTTTGGCATGTGAAAACCTTAATTATATCCCTGTGAACTTCTGGCATGGGTCCAGATGCTGAGAAAAGAAACAGCAAGCTCACCTAAACAACACCTCTAATTGAGAAGCAGCAGTATGAAAAGAGGCAAGTAGCTTTTGTCTGGTAACACTCTCTTAGGAAACTGTAGTGAGGTGAATTCTGCTTACAGATATTGCCATCCTAGTAAGAAATGAATTTGATCTAAAAATGTTTGGATCAGAAACACTGTGTTTACAGTCTCATTAGCTGGTGCAAAATATGACAGAGTAATAATTCGGCAAATATGATGACTTTAAAACATTGCGTAGGAGTATGATAATTAATACATTTTTCTCACATATCTAAAAAAAATGAATTTTACCTGGCTACTGTGTGAATGTACAGGAAAAAGGAAATGAGCTTGAGATGCCAGGGTTTATAACTAAAACTATGTTAGTTGTGCACATGCAGTCTTGTTCAGCCTTAGTTTATATCATTATCAGCAAAAATGGAAGACAAAGACATAAAAACATGGTTCTTTTCTTGGTTCTGTAGACAGATGTTCACTTTGAAGGGAGAAAATCTGAAAATTTTTAAATGGCATGGGCTACAATAATTTTATTTATGTGACTTTATGTGAGTCCACCTGCTGTGTATCTCCTTGGGCCACAGGAGGACAACATGTGTCTCTATGGTCTTCATCACAGGCTGTGAGGGAATCTAAGCTCCAGTGCCTGGAGCACCTCCTCTTCCTGGTTTTCACTCACCTGGGTGACTGCAGGGTTGTTTCTCTCATGTATTCTCACTATCATGCAAAATCTTCTGTGCAGTGGTTGTTTTACCCTTTCTTAGATAAGTTATCACAGACATGCTAGCAGTGTCATTGATGGGCTCAGCTTTGGACAGTGGGGGGGTCCTTAAAGCTGCTCTGTTTGCCATGGAGGGCAGCTTCTGGTGTCTTCTAGAAACAACTTCTGCAGCTCACCTGCCACCAAAACCTTGGCAAGCCAGTCCCATATAGGATATTTGAAATTTCTCTCAGAAACAGAGAGACTTTACTGACAAGAGCTAAAATCTGAATTGTCCATGATAATTAACTGATGCAAAAATCAGTTTCCATATAATTATTTTTCATCTGCAGGTCTACCTTTAGCTCAATATGAAGCACTAGATATACAGAAGTAGGTATCACAACACTATACTGGAACTTCTTATTTCTCATAAACATTAGTGTGGGAAAAGTTAAGAAAATAAGGTTATTATGGAAAAAAAAGTTCTAATTTTTACTGCGACATCCAAAAACCATCACACCAGTTTTTCTGCCAAGTTGCCATAGAGAAAGCTACAGCTGTTATCTCTAACAGTAATTATATGAATATTACATATTATGCATTTCCACATAATTTCGTGAAAATTGACCTAGATAAAAATCACATAGGATTTGGTGTAAGGCTATTCTAAGCATCTTTTCAGACTAAATAAACTATTTGTGAAAGCAGACATTAAATCCAGCCCCACATCTATCCCCCACAAATGGATAATTTATACAATTTTATTCATGAAATACAGCATATTTGTAAAAATTTATTTCTTATAAAAAAAGTAAAATCTCCACAGACAATGAATATTTGTTTTCTTCTTGGGAAATTTCTACACACACTTAGATGATCTCATAGCAGTGAACAAATTAGGAAAAAAGTTAGGCTTACCACTGTTGAAGGTAGCATTCCGTATGACTTCTTACATCTCTCAGGTAAATGACAACTGTATGAATACCATCCAGAACAAAAAAAAAAATTGTTACAGCTGAATATTAGTATTAACCTGCTATCATACATAAATACAGAACATAAAACCAACTCTATTAACTTTTAGTACTACTGTTAGACTGAAGATGTTACTGAAGATGATATAACAAATAATCACCTCAATATTTTTGTGCATTAAGCATATTCTAAAATTATGTTATTTACTAAGCATTTAATTATGCCAGTCTATCAGCAGTTGGATTGGACTATTGATGCTTTGATATACATAAAAGTAAAATGCTTCTACCTGAGATATTATTGTAAGTCTCGTCACAATCAATTAAGGGGAAAAAAAGTCTTTTAGGGCATATATGACTTATTTGAATCCTCTACCTTAGAATAAACTTTTATTTAAATTCCAGGTTTTTAAAATTATGTCAGACAAGTGGTATGTAATATATAACAATTATTCTTTGCACTCACAATTGCAAACACATGCTTGTGTTTCAGTTTAAATAAAACTCAAAAAAAATTATATTAAACAGTTATGCTTCCATAAACATGTATAATTTTTGTCAATTAAAGATAGAGAGTGATATTTTAAAGCAGGCTAGAACCATATATCTAAGACATGGAATACCTATTTCAAGAGATTCTTCTAGGGCTAATTAATCAGTCATTAACTTAGTAAGCAAAAGAACTAAGTGTTTGTTGGATGTGGAAGTACCTTTATCCCAAAGACAGTTAATGTTAATAATCTTCTGCCTTGTTCCGATTAGAATTCATGAGCTCAAGTGGAATTGGAGAGATTTGGATATCTGAGGTCAGCATAAAATAAAGCCAGAAAACTCCAGAAATTATCCTAGCTTTTAGAACTCTATAGGAAAAGCTGTAGGTGTTTTTAAGTCAGAAATTAAAATTAGGTGACTAAGACTTTGTAAAATGATACCTATCTATACTCTGATTAACACTGTACAATCTCATCAGGTTAAACTCTTCTCTCTGGTAAGCCATTGACTGCCACATATTTTAGCTGAAGGTAGAGTGCTTTACACCCTGGTGTAGGCAAAGCAAAGGAAGTCTCTGAAAGCCCATTAGTCACCTGAGGGTTCTGAACAGATATCACAAAAGCTGGTATTAGCTTGTACGGAAGAACTACTGAAGTCTTGATACACATTTATCTCAGAAGATACAGGTAGAGAAGCAAAATATGGCCCTCTTAATCACATGTTGAAGGATGTGAAGATGTATATACTATCTGTTTTTCTGAAACTGCTTTGTATTATATTATTCTGAGCAAAATTAGACTTGTTTTATATGAATGCACGACCAAACAATAAGGGTAGAATCATTCTTATGCTTTTCCTCTCTCCATTATGCTTCTTTGCCTAGTCAAAACTTAATTATTCATGCAAATAGAAAGAATGAATATTTTCCAACACATAATTATAGCTGTTTTCACTGCAAAAATTTCTGAGATCATTTTTGATGTGCATTGCAAAAAAAGAAACAAAACAGTCCAGATTTATGCTAAGTGCACTTCTTTAAATATTCAGATGAACATTCATAGAGATTGCTTTGCAAGGGATTCTCTAGAGAAGCTGATTTCAAAGCACATTGAGCTCAATAGAAAAAAAAAAAAAACAGCTACTTGGATCAGGCCCTACATTCCCTATTTTTTCATAATGCATTGTTCTGCTTACCACAAAAAAAAAGTCACAGGGCAGAACAAGCTAGGAACCCTGTAGTCTGTTCACTGACAGGATTTATATTAACAGATGCTACCAGCAAGGTGAAGCTACAGGAGGAATTAGGACAGGTTAACATCTAATGCTCTGGAACAATATAACAAGCTAAGGAAGATTTTACTTTATCCTACTCTTCTTCTATTTTACTGAAATATGCAAGTGAAGTGTAAAAGGAGTCCTTAAATAGATGACATTTAATTGCATGAATATGCACCCATACTTGGTAAAGTGTCACACTCATTTTCCTCAGCTGTCCATCCTAAAAGCACATGACAGCATCCTCTTAAAATCTCAGGTTGAGAAGTGTTTGAGTGATGAGTTCAGACTATTAGCTGAAATCTTCTGGTTTAAACATTCAAAGTAGAAATTAAAGAATACTTAAAAAAAAAAAAATTAAAAATCTGGGGATGTCTGGCATTCACAAAAGATTTCTCTGTTTCTCTGTCCCATCCTTTCTCTGTCACATCCTGAATTGTTAAGGTGAAGACTAAATTGTAGAGCCATTTTTCTTAGCCTCTCTGGGATTTAGCCAAAGTGCACATATTGGTTCTGTTTTGTGCTCCCATCCAAAATATTTGTTTATAAAGATTTGTTCTTTGTTTTTTTGACAAGGAACATCTATATATGTTCACACTATCACGTTTGCTTTTATGAACATCAAAAAAACATATTCTTTTTCTGCTAAAACAATATTTGAAAAATTCAGTGTGCAGTGCAGTAAAGACATGCAAATGTTAATGTACCACTCTTTCCAGAAGTTGTGCTATTCCTGTGACACCTCTGGGAAGATTTATTCCAGTCTTGGAAAAAAATGTGAGTTTACTTTCTTGTGCTTATTATTTAAGTTTTATGTGGTCACTTCAATATTTGTCACTAGTTACTTCTTTTTCTCTTGGTAACTTCGCTGCAAGTTAAAGAAGGGGAGGTCATTGAGAGATGGGTCTGAAAGAAAAGCTACAAATAAATCTGTGCTTTCTTGTGACTGAAAAAAGACCCAAAATCCTCCACATCTGTTGAAGACAATAGGTTCCTCATTTCATTCTTGAATTATTTCTCATTTCATTCTTGGACAGGATGTTTAGCCTCATATTTTAAGCCATGAAAAGCTTTTTTAAAAATCATGATTGAAATGTGCTCTTAATTTGCTCTAGTCTACTACTCTCTCAGAAGCTTATACTGGACAGCTTGCAGTGTCTATTTATTTTTCCATAAAGTGATGTTACAAATATGCTTGTTGAAAGACTGGAGACAAAGGACTGAGATCAGTCACACAATTGAAATCAGTGGGCAGCAAAGAGAATCTACAGTGGATGAACTATGACCAGGCAGCTTCCATCTGTGGTGCTAATAAAGGTAGAGGGCAACCAAGAGTCATCCTTGTGGTGTTTCACTTATTATTTGGACAAAAGATAAAATATAATATAGATTCAGGTATAGAAATACAAAATATGCTCATATTGTGAACCATATCTTTATTAACTTTTTAAATTTAGTGTGGTAGTAAAGAGTATTCTGTTAGTAGCACTGATCATGAACATGTTCCTTGATTAATTTCTTGAGTCAAATTAATATGCCTATAAATTATAAACTTTCTTTGGACTCAGGTTACATAATGCCCAGAAAAATATTCAATTGTGTCTCTGAAGCTTCTTATAAGAAATTTAAAATGCTTATAACATACTCAAAAATTTTTGATCTACATAGCAGTCTAATTCCACTGGAAAAGTGCTCCTTACAACCCAAAACCTTCTCCAGACTTTTAATATTATAAACTTGTAGCCATTAAAAACCTCATGTATTGCCTACCTGTTAACAAGCTCTGTAATACAGCAGTTTAACACAAACAAATGTGTTTTTCAAATTGTTTTTCATTTAAAAACAAATATATGGGGAAAATAATACATACTTATTAATGTATGGGGAGAGCAACAAATATTTCATATAGCAGGGCTGAATGAAAAAGCTTCTCCAGTTTACTTCTGACAAGCAAGTAGGCCAATATTTTCTGCAAAACTGTAGGTTGTCTTTTTATGGCACTCATTTGTGATTCCTATTTAATAAAGCACAGGATTAACTTTCCCATGAGTAGAATCACCTGGCAAAACATGCCTTGTGGCCTACAGAAAGTACAGTAAAAACCTTTTCACAATAATTTTTATGGTTCTAGGTGTTTTTTACTTATGATTTGTATAATTTTGTATTTTTTATACTTCTTTAACTAATAGAGGTACACATAGCACCATCTAGAGATATAAAAGCAAAATTTTTAGATGAATCACTATCAGACAAGCAGCATATAAGATGATTTCACAATTTATAACTACTACTCACTATATTTTCAGATGGCAAGCTGAAAGAAAATCACACCTTCCTAAAAAATGCAAACACTTCTCTAATGTGGATTCCATGCATGACTTTTCCAGAAATACACTGACTGAGCAGCTTCTGACTATAATTTGTGTTCTATGGCAAATTACTAAGGTAATGAATAGATTATGCAGTATTTAATGACATTCCTAAAAGCCCCTCATGCTGAGTAGAAATACTAAATATCCCTTAAATAATATGTAGGATAAACACAGAAAATCAGACTGGCAATAATTATTATGTAGTGTTGCTCCACTTAAGAAAGTAATCACTTAAACTCTGCTCTAAGGTCTGTGAATATGCAGCCAGGCACAAAGAAAAAAGACCATGTGGCTGAAGGCTAGCCAGCTTGCACTACAGGCAATATTCAGCCATCTAATTTTGTTAGATTATTATATTTATATATATATATATATATATATATATATATATATATATTAGATAATTCTGTGAAGGAATTAATCACTTGCATCTTTATAAAACATGTCTAAATCTACTATACAATAACTGTAATTTTGGCTCTTGAAGAAGACTATTTGCTTTATCTTTTACTAAGGTTAGTGGATTGATGCAAATGCTAAAGAGAAGAATAGAGTTTTTCAAGACATGATGTCTGTGAAAGAATGAGGATAAACAAAGAAACAGACAGACACTTTCTTTTCATCCCTCTAACTGCTAATTTTCTTATGTGAGAAGTTACTTCAGACAGGATATTTCAGAATAACCCTTCAAATGGAAGAAAACTAAAACCTCTTATTAAAAAAACCCAAACCCCCACAATGTTATATATATATATATATAATTATCAAATTTTACCTTTAGGCTAAGGTGGTATTTTAAATCCTACTGCTGTGAGAAGATGTTTCAAGCTGTGTTAAATCAAAAAGCAAATGTAGAATTAATTTATTTTTAATATCATATTACAATAGTCTCTTTTATACTGGTATACAAACAAAAGTAAATGTAATTAAATTAGTGATATTATGTGACTGTAAAATGAGCACACTGGAAGCAGCATTAGACTCTAGAGTATTTACAAGGAGAAAACCTATATTGAAATTTAAATTATAATAAAACTATTAAAATTATTCAATATATTGTAAGAATACTGATAAGAGTTAATGACAGTATTTCTCTAAGACTACAGCTATCTCCTGAAAGCAAGTGATAATAAAAGAAATTTGCCAGAAGAGCTGAAAAGTGATAGTTGAAGTGCTCATGAAGGTCAGATAGATTACCAGTGTTTTAAAATGTATTACTTCAAGACTCTCCTTTTTGTGAAATATGATGGTCTCAGTAATATGTTATTGACACAGGATCACGCAGCACTGGCGATTGGTGAGGAGCAGCGCTTTGGATGGAAAGTTGTTATCATCCTTACCTCATTCCTTGCAATGTTTTTGCAGGCTATATATGTGAAAGCAATTTAATTTCCAATATTTTAACCTTTGGCCCTAATTTAATGAGATTACTTGGATTCTCATGGATAGCCTTCAGTCATTAGTAGGATCATGGAACAAATTTAGAAAATACTGGGAATCAGTAAAGGCAAACTTTTATTTATCTAGAACTAGATACTCTGATTTTGGTTCCAGTAGTTTGGGACATTCCTCTGAGAACAAAAAATTACTAAAATTGCTATAAAAAACAGCAACATAATCTAGTTTAGGATATTGGTTACTCACATAGGCTTTTATTCTAGGAGAAAAACAACTCCAAAGAGCAATTCAGGTATTCTTTTAAACTGGGTAGAATAAATAATCTTCTAGAAGAGTCAGTTCCTCTGTCTGTAACATTTCCACTGCTCTCTATCAAGGAGTGCAGATCAACTGTTTATATTGCACACCTTGACTGCGGTCAAGGCAATTGCACTTATGATCAAACTCATGATTTTTCATCACTTTGTTTTTCATGAAGGCCCTAAAACATTGAGTTGTACTAAGTTAGCCTCTACTAGATTTAATGAACATTATCTGCTGTTTTCATTAAGAAAAAATGCAGAATCCTGAATGGTAGAGATTTGCAACAAAAGTGCCTTGAGATAAAAAAATAAAAGAGGTACTATATTAAGTATGTATTTTTCTTTAAAATTTGAAAGCTAAAAGCACTAAGGTATCAGTTTTCTAAATGACAAATGCAAGCATAGAAAAAACATATCGAGCTTTTTTTTTAAAGTGAATTCTAAATAGAAGGAAAAAAAAATTTGAAATACTATTCTTAATTTCTATAAAAAATGCAAATTAAAGACAACTGAAATATGGACTGTGTTATTTTTGAGCTCTATAGGTTGATCACATGCAGTAAATACTAGAAAATCTAATTAAAAGGTGTGAAAAGTTTTTTTTTCTAATAAACTGTCTTATGATTTTCAACAATCAAATACAACAAACAATATAAATAAAAGTTACTCTTTGACCTCCCTTTGGAGCGCGGAAGTGTTGTGTACAGAACATATCAGTATGCAGCTACAGCAGGCCTCATTAGTTTGCCATCTGCCATGGTGGATAGATGCTAAAATGTTGTTATTGCAAGGTTCATTGAGCAGTAAAATTATGATATTTTTAAAAAGTGTATTTTAAGTAAAAATCCCTTGAAAGGAAACAGCTGCTGAATGGTGACTGAGGCTGTGATCCCATTAAAATAAAGGACATCAAACAAATAGGAGAAAATTTAAAACAGTTACATCAGCCTTAGTTCCTTTATCCTGTAAGAATAAATGAGAGAACCTTTTCAATATGTTCATATGTATTCCACAAAGTAATCTTTAAATGGCACATGAGATACTATGTTTTATATTAGTTATTTCATGTCTAGCATGTCTTCAGTGGCTCCTCAGAGTCACTGTCAGAGTGATATATAGTTCCCTAGAGCTTTTTTGTCAAAATAAAATGTAATCATGCTTAAAAAGAAGTTAAAATATCTGAATATTACAGAGTTAATATAGCTGCTTTTAAGGTTTTTCATATATTATATTTTTAGTAAACTGCTCTCGCCAAATTACAAAGGTCAATGATATTATGTAATAAACTTTAAGTAAAAATATACTTTCTTGTCTGTCTCCTTATGTACCTTTACAGAAAAGTAAAAAGATTATTTTTCCTTAAAAAAAAATAAAAATAGAAATAGTATTCAAATCTCCGCTGAACTTCTTTCTTCTTAAAATTAACATGCACTGTTCCCTACTATGTTATCATGGAATCACAGGGTCACAGAATATGTTCCCTGAGTTGGAAGGGACTGGCAAGGATTGAGTCCAGCTCCTGGCCCTGAAAAGAATACCTCGAGAATCACACCATGTGTTGGAGAGTATTGTCCAAATGCTCGAACTCCCTCCATCAGGCTTGGTGCAGTGACCACATCAGGGAACAAGTAATAATTTCTGCAATGAAAACCAATCATAGTCTTATGTTGTCAAGCAATTGCTAGGTCAGGCACACCACTCCCCTTCCTCTCCTGCCCTAAAATGTCATTCAGAGTTTGGGAATGGCACGTCTTTCTCCATAACAAAGAATGAAAGCTGCTGCTGGTCTTGTGGGGCAAGGTGCTTCCTCATTGCTAGACATTGCTGCTAGCCACGTTTCACTGCTCTGACAACTATTCCTCACTCCTTTCTCATCCACAAACTCCTGGTAACGTTCTCCACAGTGACATAATTGGTTTGCTAGGCATTTCTCACATGTTGCTGTTACTAGGAGCTTTACTAGGCTGTCGTACTCTACTGCCTGTTCTGACTGACATCTCCAATATTGTTGAGAGCCCCTCTTAATCTGTGGAATGGGCATCATTTGCAATATTAGGATTTCTTGAACCAACACAAATGAATTGATTTGTAATGGCTCAGACAGGTTCAGAAATGAGTCTGAAAACTTAAGTGAAAACTGTAGAATATTACAGTATTCTATTACAGCATCTAATGTTGAGAATATAATTATAGGCATGATTTACAAAAATATAGTAACATTTATTCACCGTCATAGAACAAAATGAATCTAATTGCTGTAAAGAGAAGGGGGTCCTATAAAAAAATGGAGAAAGAAGACTATTGTTATTGACTTCAGTTAGACTAGTTCTTATTGCCAGTCTTACATATTAGCTAAAAAGACTGATGCATTTCTATAGACACTCATCACTGAACAAGATGGGCTTAGGGGTTCTAACTGAACTCAGTACTAAGAAAGAAAATTGAGCATGAGTATGATGTGACCTGTGAATTGATCTATTCATGATTTTCCAGGTACTTTATTACATTTTTATCATCTGGAAATGGATGAAATAGTAGGTTTTTATGGTGACTTATATGGAAACTATTGACTATAGTTTTGTGTGACATAATTGTAATTTATTAGCTAGGTAATTTATAACTCAATACAATCTTCGCAGCTTAGATTTTAAGAGTTACTGTGACAGTGTGTCATTACTTACACCAGAAATAGTGACTTGATGTACTTACACACACAGTAACTGTTTATGGATAAGAGCATAAAATCTTTTAAAAGTATAATAAATAACAAGAGTTGTCAAAGATGTAACTTATGCTTTTAATGCAGCAGTACCTTAGAAATTTAACTATTTAACTTAGAAAATGAATGGAATATAAAACTGAAATGAAATACACAGCAAGTTAAAATATGCAATAACTTAATTAAAAATATTAATACCCTAAAGTGCAACCCTGATCACAATTGTAGAGTCACCATAATTCCACCATAGCATTCAAAAAAAAATAGAGTGGTATCCTAAATGTTATAATGTGATACAGACTAAGAACAGAATGTGTTTTACCAGTTATTTAATGTACAATTTTGGTACTTCCTAAAAAAAAGTATGACACTGTTGTTTAGACACTTAAAAAATCTTAACAAATACAGGATGAATTATGGTAACTGTCCTAAAAAGTTTATTTTTTAATTTAAAATTAATATTTAAGAAGCATGTTCAAGAGATGAAAGAATGAGAAGGGAAAAATGACAGAGCCAAAGCAGAGCAGCTGCTTGATTTGACTGTCTTTAGTGCCATGAATTTCCATTAAGTTTGAAATAGAAGTAAACTATGATAAAAGCATGGTAACTGCTGAGTCTATCTGCACCTCCTTCATTATCACCTATTCTCAGATATTTTTCAAGGTAACGTCCTTTTGTCATCATGCTGAAGTTTTGTTGCCTGGGCAATCTGTCCATAGTGGGCTGGTGTTGCTCAGGGGGCGTAGGACCAAACAAAGTTAAAGCAGTATTTGGCAAATCTGATCCATCTTGTAAGTAGCTGGAATCCAAGAAAGGCAATCACTGCAGCTTTGTAAACAATGTGTGTTCCTGAGGGCAGCGTGGATCTGCATCATTACTTCCTGTATTGGTACAGATCACTTGCCATGGTCAGATGTTCGCAGCCTCTGTTTTCACAGTGGAAAAGAATTCAGCCCTACCCCGAAGATATAAAATGTAAACATATGTGTGCATGAAAAGCACGTCCTCAAACTTCTACTCAAGGATATTGGCTTTTAAAAACAGCTGTTGTCCATCCTCTTTGCAATCCATTATATTTTCACTAATACTGATTGAAGCTAGAAAAAATATTACACTTGACTACAGCAAACACAAGCTATAGCATGAACTCTCCATAGTCACAAAAGCATGCATAAAAAAAATATATATATTGCCATATTTGAAGAAACCTATATTCTCCATAAAGTTGTTATGTCACTAATGATAAAAGAATAACAGGACAGGTGACACGTATAGAAAACATTTTCTTACAACATATATATTTGCTCAGTTTAGTTTCTCCATAAATGTCCACAGGTGTCTTAATATTAGATTGTCCTATTCCCTTTTTGAACCTTTACACCTGCTTTGAAAGCACCATCTTTCTGCTACCTGGAAGAAGAGTTTCAGACGGATATAGTTGTTCCATATTTTCAAGCTTGCAAAGGTAGAGAGCCTCTATAATTTATTCTGTAAATTATGTTACTTACTGTAAATCACCCTGTAAATTCCCTTATTGTAAGGTAAATATCCTTTTGTTGGGTGCCAGGCAAGGGCAAGAAGAAAGAGAGAAGGAATGAGTTTGAAGCTTCTTAATTGCAAACTGCTAGGAAATATTTTATCTTTGAATGAATGGAAAATATGTAATAGTAACAAGGCATAGTTTGAAAGGAAAGGTCATATCTTTCATTAGTCTATGCAACATAGTTTCCAACACCTAGGCTTCCCAGTCTGCTAGCTCTTCCAAGTCTGATAAGAAGGCTGCAGTCTTTAAACTAAGTGCTGAGGGGAAAATGCCAACCTGTATGTTATTATTGTCTTTCTGATTCATAGAGCTATATGAAATTTTCCTTTTATGCCTCAGCAGTTTTTAATTTTACTCTTTCAATTTCCTAAATTGTATTTAATATCACTATGTGCCGCATTGTTTACTGTGCATATTTCCCCTGTTAACTATTCAGGTTTATAATTTGTAGTAATTTTTTATATTTGGCTTATCGTAACCTTGGAAAAGTCATGGCACTTACTGAGATTCTGTCACTGTCAGTAAAGGGCTATTTTTGTCATTAACACTTCTGAAATTTAGATGTGACATTGAAATGCCTGGTGTTTCTCTTGCATATTTTATTGGAGGTATGTAAGATATCTACATCATCTATATCTACTTATATCAATATCATGTCCTCATGATATTCTGTACTAAAATCTAATTTATGAGAAGTATATCCCAAGGATAGTACCAGGTGAGTATAGTGATTTAAATCCAGAATTAGAGATTTCTGTTACAGCCAGTTCAATTAATAAGCTGAGTCTGTTACAAAATGCCTATGGTATTACTAGGTCATATTCCTAAACATTTAGATTCCAGAAATAATTTTTGTTCTGAATGTGTCTAGTGTTCCCATGTTTACATCTCTGTTCCTTTTCTTTCTTTTTTTCTTTTTTTTTTTAAGACAAAAAAAATAGTCTGATAGCTGTGTTTTCCATTAAACAATGCATATGCTACATGAGATTAATATAAGGAAATCTTTGTTTCTGACATTATTTTATTAAAGTAACTCTTTGAGTCCTGGTGGACTAAGATGAATTTTTTTGTCAATGTTGATCCCCAAAAAATAGAATTTACTGGCAAGTCACACAACCTGAATTAACTAAAGTGAGCTATAAAGTGCACAAAGAAAAAAATCCCAAAAATAACATCTCAGACATCTCTGCCCACTTTTTTTAATGGTGCCACTGTAGAGTCATAAATGGTTGAGTCACAGCAAACAAGTTAGCTTATAGAATCTCATTGCAGAAGAAAATAAATACATCTGTATGCTTTCTAACTAAAACATATGGGAAAAAAAATAAAGAAGATACTCAAACTGAAAAAAATATTTCAATGTAATTAGAGGTAGTATAGTACTTTTTTAATACTCTGAATGGCATAGGCAAACACAATACAAACATATTTTACAGAGGAAGTGAGATATAAAAAAGCACGTTCAGCTTTACAAAGCAGGTATCCAAGTGACAGAAAAGCAGTAAGTTGCCAAACAAAAGGCAAGTTCAGGGCAATGTCAGTAGGCAGAACTTACACTTTCTTATACCCAAAGTAAAGGGCATCAGGACCAGAGAGAAACCCTTCTTTTTGGGACAGAGACAAGATCATAAAAAACCCAAGCACACCCAAAATGAGAATTGGACAAGAAATATGACAAGCTTTTTTTAATTCCCACTTCTTGTGTCATGGAGCTTTCAAGCCTGATCACCTGGGTCTGTGCAGCTAAGAACCATCATGCACCAGAGCCATGACAGCTTACTGTACAGCTACAGAGAAGTGAGATGTTAGTGAGTAAATTTAGTTGTTCTTTTGTACTCTGCAGTGTTACAGTTTTGCAACTGTATGTCATACATAACCTATTAAAATAGTTTTGGTTTTGAGTTATCATAAGAGGCAGAAATAAAAATGCTTGCATAACTTATGAATCTGGTGAATCGGAGAATTAACAGCAAATATTCATTTCACAAAGACTTGGGATCCTTTTTTTCTATGACACACAAAGAAAAATTCAATCCACAAACAGCTCAAAGGTCAAATTTAGCAGCACTGCTTATTAGAAAGAGGCCTGTAAAGCGATTTTTAAAAAATCTTTTGTTCATTGACACTTTACTCTTCCTCTGTCAAATAAGGAAAGCTAAGATGGGTAACCATTTAAAGTTATAGCTTTCATTTTCAATGCATGCACTATTTTGAAGAAAAGCTGAAAAGCCTACTTAGTGATGAAGTTCAACACTTTCATGTATGCTGAATAGAAAAGAGAGTATCTCACCTTTTAAAAGCTAAATAAATATTTAAATCAGCTAAATATTCAGAGAAAGGCAACCTCTTCAGTCATTATTTTAACCAAATATCACATTCAAATAAGTATACCTCCCTCTTTTTTACTTTTCATGTGAGCTGATGCATTCATCTGTTAATACTTCTTTTTCAATTTTAACCTCTATTCTTGTTCTTGTTTTTGTTAGCTTCAAAAGTCCAATGACTATTCTTATATACACTCATATATTTTAAAATTTGAAGCTTTACAATTTTTACCATGTTTTAGTACTGCTTAGCTATATGGAATTGTGTCTTAGGCATCCCCTTTATGACATAATCATGAGGTTTTTGCATCTCCTAAAACTTTGTGGTTTCTAGCAGACTGAATAATTCATTGATACCAGAGTCTTCACATCTTCCTGTTCAGACTTTTTGTCATAATTACTCCAAATCCATGTCAAAGTCAGTACTTATATTACATTCATTCCACTGCCTTTTTCGCCCAACTTCATGAAATTCCCTGAAACAATACTTAATCTGTCATTTTAATAGTGAGTAGCTTAAGGATATTGAGTGTTTTCTTCTATAATACTTGAAATTTGTCTATATGCCACTTGGTTCACATGAATATTCCACAAATTAAACGAATGAAAAATAAAAAATTAATCTGTCTGGAGGTAGAATTTCTACAACATGCAGAGATGGGAATTTTTGCAACTGCAACATTGTATTACAAGGGCAAGCAAAGTCAGGGTAAGAAGTTATGAAAAAATAATGTGGGTAAGCAAGCTTCAGCAGTAAGATACTTTGTGATAGATAAAGAAACAAAAACAATTATTTAGATACATTAGAGAAAAAGGGAAGATAAAACGAAAGGTAAAGGCTCTAATTATCAGAAAGAAAATACACTGGAGGGGATAAAAACTAGAATTTCTAAGTACTTGCTCTGCTTCAGTTCACTCAAAAGGACTCTAGTGTAAAATGATTAATTATGCTGGGAGTAGATGAACAACATAAGAGAACAGACATCAACACTGTTAAAGAGCAAATGAGAAAATACCTGGACCAAATTAATGTTTTGAATCTGTAGGGTCAGATTAAATCCATCAGAGAGTGCTAAAGGAATTAGTCAATGAACTTTCATAGCCAATGGCAAGTGCTTTTAGAGAACTCCAAGGAAATCCTAGAACTGCAGATTAGTAACTTCACATCAATTATAGAAAAAATTTCAGCTAAACAGAGATGCAATGTGAATAAAAGTAATTTTTATAAGTGCTGGAATGATGTTTAAGGCACAGAGCAAAATAAATGTTAGAGTTTAAAATGAGCTTATAAAACAGGCAGAAGAAAATTTGTTAGTATGATTTCTCCTGCCTAATAAACTTATTTTCTAGAAACGTAGGCACAATCTAGGTTGTTTTTCCCTACATTTTTTCTGACTCAGCTCTTTATAGATTAGCACTTTACACTCATCAGCTCTTGCCTAATCTGTGTTGATCAATATTATAAAATCCATCATAAAGTAATAGAAGCAATGCCAAAAAAAAAAAAAAAAAAACTTACTTGGGTTTGTGGATGAGCAGATAGATAAAAAGCAGGTTCCATTTTTTTCTCAATGGCATTAGAAGTTTTAGAAGATGTGATCATTTAAGTAGTATCGTGTAATTGAATTACTGAATCACTGAGAAAAAAAGCTGTAGAGACTTTTCAGCTTTTAGTAGCATGCACTGTGAAAGCCAAATTTTAGTTTTCTCTGGCCAACAAGATCCAAACTATCTAATAGCTGGAAATGAAAAATTGGGTTTTGTCACTGCTCATGCTTCTTACGTTAGTCAATCACTAGGCGGCTTCTAGGCTAAATAATATTGATTAGAATTTGAAGATTTTGCAGGGACTTTATCTTTTAAACATTTTATTTATTGGTACATTAAAACATACATGAGACATTTGCTTGGATGGCATCTATGAAGGGCATAGACAGAGATGGTATTCTCTGTCAGAGAATAAAGTATGTCAGAGAAAGAAGAATGAAAGAGCAGGTAGCAGGATTTTGATGCAAATCAGAAGGTTGGAAGATTACCTATCAAAAAAGGATTGCACTAGGTATTTAGTACAGATAGTAGAGAGCAGATGGATTTTGAAAAAGTAGCAGATGGATTTTTCATTGACATGAGATCGGAGCTGTCAAAGTACCAGCTGTGGCTGAGAAGGAAGGACAACCAATTAATTGTCTATGCCCTTTTTGGGTACATGTCAAGTTCTGCTGTCCTTTATCTACAGAGGCACAATTCCTTGACAATCCACAGAGGAAGGCAGTCTAAAAGAAGTTGGGATATTCTACATCTGGTACAACAATAACGCAGTTTTCTACCCACACAGGTGGAGACAAATAGAGAGTGAGTGGTGAGCTGGACTATATGAACCTTTGCTGGGTATCTCCCACAAGACATCAGATAATTAAGCTGAAGTTTAATTAAGCTACATTCTTCATATCTTGCTTTTCTTTCTGAATTTGCAGGGTGTGCATGTTTTCTAGTAAGCCATGAAACAGAATACTAGCTGGCACTTTTCTAACAAACCACACACACTCTGTCGTTATTGTCTGGAAACTGCTACATAAATTGTCACTATCTTAGAACCATCATCATTAAGGCTGCAAATTATTTCAGTGTGATGATTCCCCACACAATGTCGTTCAGGACAATAGACACTGGTTTTCTTGGAAAGGTGGTGCTTATGAATGGAAAAGTTGAATGGAATAACAAAGAATGTGAAGTGGAATAGAATTATATCACATTGTCACCTTTCTAGAGCCAATTATATAGTTCAGTGAAGCAAAAATTAAATAACTAAAAATCTATTGAGGAAAATAATAGTGTAGAAAGGTGGTAACTAAAGTTTCATGTAAAGGCCAAACACTACTATGAGTATGAGACAAAGTCTTCTCAAAATTCCTTATTCCTTCTATGCAGATCTATAATAAAAATAGGATACAATGCTACGATTGTAAAAGTACTTCTAAGACCATTTTAAGCAGGACATGAAGCACATACCTGAACAGTGTTTTAGTTCAGGTAAGGAGTGTATTTTTTGAGCAAATCTGACAGAAGGCACCCTGTATAAAATACCTGTATTAGCAAATAATGTGGGACACCAGGAATCAGTAAAACTCAGCAAAGCAGAGTAGTTGCAGCTGAGAATCTAATGCGAATATTACAAATAGTTTGGAAATTTTAACTTAAGGTCATGGAGGTTTTTAAATTAGATCTAGTCTTGCCCTGTGAAGTGAAAGTTTGTTGGCAGTGCACTTTCAATATAAAGGAAGCAGACTGTCATTTCTGATGATGAAAACTGTTGCTATGATGATAATCAAAGCTCAGTAAATGGACAGCTGTTTCAAAAGTGCATTGCTGGTTCAAATTAAAAACATTATGGCCGTGTACTTTTAGTGCACTTCAGTCTGCAACAGTGGGCAGTGTCAGAGCACATTACATGAATTTGTTTTCAATTAAACTGAACTGAAGGTGTTGTACAGCAGCCTACTGCATGCACTCCAGCTGCAAATAAGTAATAAATCCAGAGGACAAAAATAGAGCAATATCCAAAGTAAAAAACAAATCAAAACACAGAAAAGCCTAGACTTATGACTATAGCATGAATATCACACCTTGCCCCTAATGTCTCACTTGTCTGAGATCCTGTATAATTATTCCTCAGCACTTGCTGGAGTAAGGATGTTTTCTCAACCTATAAAAAATATACTGTAAAACGCACTAAGATATTTCAAAATAATATCCTACCATAAGAACCAGATTAGAATAATCCTCAAACCATGTAATAAAAACATTTTTTTCTAATTGCATCATGTTCTCAGTGTGACAGGGAATAGGACAATTTAAGGCTCAGGAAAACAGCACACACTACTTTGTCCTTACAGATACACAAAGGTGCACTAGGGATATCTCTTGGCCTCAGAAGCAGGTGATGCTGGCTTGTGCAGAAATCACTTACAACTAAGCTCCTTTCTGACATGTTGACTTCTCCACAGGTGTTTGTAGTCAAGATATAAGACAAGCCAGATGACACTTCAGAAAAATTGATGATTGTGATCACTGTACAGTTTTACTTTAAGGAATAGATGCTGGGAATTAATTCCAAGATGTAAATTCCCAGCTTCAGCCTCTTTTGATTGTAGCCTAACAATAGTGATTTTTTTTTCCATTATTATTAAAAGGCCATGAGCTTTGTACTAACATAGTGGTGAAAATTCTTCTCTGGACTTGCTTGTCTTTTGTTGATTTTAATAATTCCTTAGGCATGAGGTCACTGCTGTCTATTTGTTTTACATTAAAATCTGCACATGGCATCTATATTGAAGGCCTGACAAACTGAAATAAACTTTTAACAGCAAGCAACAGCCCTTTCTGCAACTAAGTTTGGGAAACACTATTGTACTGGTTTCAATTTTTATCTGTGAGAACATGAGAAGGAAAACGTATCTGATATGAAAACATCTCCCTCAAAAAGAGAAGGTGTTATTCTTGCTTAATGAAAAAGGAGGAAGAAGTGCTAGACACCACAGGGCAGATGAAACTATTTCTCAAATTCTCTTGTAATTCTGGATTGGAAATGATTCTTACACTTATCCTGTTCAATGGAAAGGTCTGGCCACTCTAAAAAAAAGGTACCTGTAGAAATTATAATAAGCAATGAATGACTAGGGACTTATCCTTTTATGAGTAAAAAAACCCACCTTTTTGTCAAAAAATGGAAGAAATATAATGTTATGTGCTCTAAAGGAAAGTACTTATATGAGTAAATTTTAAAGCAATATATGATAAATGCACCTAGTTGTGATTTTTAAATTAATATAAAAACGTACATATTTTTCTGATATGTGACCCAACAGCAACTTCAGGTATGGAAACTCAGACAATATTATCTCTAAGAAGAGCTGCATAAAATAAAAGCAATTAAAATAAAAGTAATTTTAAAAAAAGCTCTGTATCTTTTCTTTTTAGACCTGCAGTTCTAAAAAGACTAGGTTGATGTTGGCTTATGCCTACAATGCATGTAAGTAGGTAATTTAAAAAAAGAAAGAGAATCGTTATTCATATATAACTTTAACCTAAATTTTTTCTCAAAACTTCGCAGCAGGATAGGGGAATGGGTAAGAAGCACAGAGATTTGAACATGTCCAAATCCAATGGATGGTTTTATCTTAGAGAAATCTCTGATCATTGCATGCTGTTATTAATTCTGTCCTGAGTCTTATCGCTACCCTCATTCATTGCACCAATGAAAATTTTACTACTGAATGTAAGGTTCCACTTAAGAGGAACAAATTCAGTAACTACAACATCTGGAATGCAGCTAAGCACCAGGATGCAAGACTAGATTCAATCAGCAGGTGTTCTAAACAGCTTAAAAATCCCACTGACAGTGAATGTAGAAATTGAAAAGGGAATTTATTTAGCTAGGGATGAAACTGGAATATTTATTTTCTTTGATGATGAACTAATGAAGCAATTTTTACAGTTCTTTGGAAAACTCGTTCTGTTTTATTGTTCTCATTTTTTTCCTTTGTGTATGTGGTACAAGACTGTCACGACTCAAACAGAATAATTTTGAATTTCTTATAGTTGTGCATGGTTGAAATGCCTTTTTAAGTTATTTTGTTGTTGTTGCTGTTTAATTTAGAGTCTTTTTAATTTGTTTATGCTGCTGCATCTGACATGGATAACTAGTCTATGCTTTTCCATGTTCTTTACATTGCATTCTCATAACTACACTGCTACCAGATAAACCAAGAGGTTTCAGCATACTGAAAGCACTACTTGCTTCATGACTACAGATCTAAGAATGCAAATTGTTAAAATTTAAAGCAATTTGTTTGTATTGGAACAATTTTTCCTACTTCATATATAACTATATAGCCTTGACTTTTGACTGTAATAAAATTAAAGAAAAATGCTTGTGGCTCTTGTTTCTAATGCATAGTATTTTTTGCATTTTCTGACTTCTCCCAAAAAAACTTTGTTAGTGTGATAAATAGGTGTGATTCATGCTGATAAAAAATGAAACAGTAATCAATATTGATACAGCAATTTATATTTGAGAATAATAAAATAGTTAAAAGTTGTAATGTCAAAGAAGAGAGGGAGAGGTGGGTCCACCCCCCCCCCACACCCCTTCCCAGCAGATGTTCTCAAGGATCACAGGAAAGAAGCTGAAGATACAGTTGCTAAAAATGACCAAGAACCTGGTTGGGTCCCAGAAAATACTAATTATAAGGGATTTATTGCCTTGAAATGTATTGCCATGAAATGGCTTACATTGTACTGGCTTGGTGCGCATGTGTAACCCAAAGGTGAATTAAAGGACAAGGAGGAAGAGGAGAGGTCTGTATCCAAAACGACCCCCAAAGACTTGTGCGACCACCAAACCGAGTGGTGGCGCATGCGTGGTAACGGTGGAAATGAAGGCGGAGACAGAAAAGTGACGAACCGAGAATGGGAGGAGATGGCATTGACACACGGCATATAAGGGGTGACTTTCACTTGGCAAGCTTGTACGTGAGGTGACAAGGGTCATTGAACTCTGCCCTCTGTACCCCGCGGTTATTTTTTGCTTATGCGCTATTGTTTGAACCAAATTATCCCTTATTTATATATTTTCTAAACTATTCAATTACAATTGCTGCTACCTTAAATATTGTTTGGCTTTTTTTTATGGGATAATTGGGCAAACATAACATTAGGTTGCGTACCTGCACACGCTGAAAAGGAGCACAAGGACACAATGGAAGCCAGAGAAATCCCAAGAACCACATCAGGAAAGGAATGCTCAGGAGACCCTTAGCCCTGGTATCCAGAGGTAACCTCATGTCCTGAGCCAAAAGGAATGATTCTGCCATCATGTTACTGAATGAGTGGGAGCCGCTAACTTGGGGATTTGGGACATCTGTAGGGGCAGAACATTTGAGGAATATACTACAATTATTATGGAATGTTTAGAGAAAGGTAAAAAAGGAAGGGAAACAGAGGAATCTCAGTGGTTCAGGGAAGAACAAACATGGGAAAAAAGAGGATCAAGGGTATAAAAGGGGGTGATTGAAATAAGCAGATTTCTGATCAGTACACTTGTCTGGCCTCACTCCATGCCTGAGCAGCAGTATGTTCCAACAAGTCATTAAATTCCATTTCTAGTTATTTTCCTGGTCAAAAGCCTCTCTCATCTGTGTGCACATGTATGTATAGAGCACCTGGAGTTAGAACAGCGGCCAAAGGCTTGAGTGTTGTTGGTGCAAGCACCTGGAATGAGTGCAGGTGTGCAGGTAAGTGTGTGGACACTGGCAAAGATCAAGCTGGGCTAGCCAGGAAGTAGTTGGGAAGGCCTGGGAGCCAGGGGAAGTTGTATTTTTGTTTTGTTTTGTTTTGTTTTGTTTTTCAAGGCTGATACTACAGATGAGTCTGTGTATGGTGTGTGTGTGTGTGCTCAGCCTTGCTGCTGTTTAGACCTGTGCGCCTGGAGCTGCAGCAACTTCACCTCTGTCAGACGACTGGATTTGATCTCTCCCTAACAAACACATGATTTTCTAACACCACATGCGGTCTAGGATTTGCAAGAAGAGGGAAATGGACAACAACCCACCATGGATAATTGATTTTTCAAATGTAGTGCCTTTACAATTTATTAATTGTCCATAATGAAATTGTGATTTTTGCAAATTGTTGTTATACTTGAAAAATATTTAAACTTTAAAATGAACACAGTTCAGATTTTAAAGTTCGCAGTTTAAAGTATTTCCTTTGGGTTTTTGTCATTTGGCTTTTTTCCTTTAATTTCTTGAGAATTTAAATACATGTTTTCACATTACTGACTTAGATCAAATGATTTTTTTTTTTTAATATCTTTGAGCCATTTGGCTAGATCTAACAAATTGACCAAAGCAAATATATGATATATCTGATTCATTACATAAGACTTGCTATATTTTCATCTGCTGCTTCACAGCATAATATAGTGTTCAATGACTGTCACTGAACAACCTTAAAATGAAATTAATTTTGTCACAGACATATTTTGTTGTATCACAAAATAAGTCTGAGAACGTGAAATTAATTTTCTACCAAGATTCACACCATCAAAATATTTTCCTAAATGAGAATAAAATTAGGTAGTGTGGATACAGTAAAATAGAATTAATATGTGATTAAACTTTGACAGCATTTTAAGCATATTTTTCTCTCTACTCACTCAGATATGATTACTGTAATGCTTACTGTTAAAATCATATTTCATTTTATTTTCATGATTTAAAGACCATTGTTCTGATTGTATATGACTTCTGAGTGAACCCAGCAGTAAGACTCATATTTAAAGCATTTTTTTTATGTTCTTAGGAACATAAAATGCTATCAGTTGTACCACAGTTAAATTTTCTACCTGAGCAAATCTACTGAGGGAGTGGGGTGGTTTTAATGAAGCTATTCCACAGTAGCTGAAGCCAGCTCCAGAACTAAAACTGGCTCCTTCACTGGAATTAATGTGGCGCACATTTTCACTTAATAGCATTTAGGAGTTCCGTTCCAATTTATTCCTTTGTTTAAAACATCCCTTTGAACTCTTGATGTTAAACATGGAGAGCACAACACACCACAAAACACTAATAAAACACACAGAAATAACTTCCCCACCCCAAACCTCCCCAACCTAAGCAAACAAACACAACAAAAAAACAACCAAACCCAAACAACAAAACTCCTAGTCCCTGTTTTGCACATCCCAACACTAGGGTTGGCTGCTGGGGTCACAACCAAAATACTAGTTGGTTTTCTTTAGTCATTTAGATCACATTATTTGAATAATACTGTGATACCTGATTATCTGAATGAAAGAGATAACACCTTTTCTCCCAAGTCACAAGAACTTTCACAGTATTCATATTATTGTGATGAAAACAAAGGAATATTTTTCCTTTTAGTTCACTTGGCATTCCTAGGGAGCAGCAGGAGTGGATTGCTCTGGAAAAGCTCAGCATCAGGAGCCAAGAGTGACAGCAAGGCAAGCAGGGCCGTGCCCTCAGCAATAGCAACACAGACCCAGAGCACTGAACAAGAGCCCAGCGGGTCTGGCGATGTCGGTCAGGTTCAACCACCAGCGTTCTGATGGCCAGACAAGACTGCAAGCCATGAGGGGCAAGGCCAACACAGGTAGCCTTGTCAACATGTCAGGATCACCATTCAAGCTCAAGTGCAACTCCAGAGCAGAGGGAGGAAGGGGACCAGATCCACACAAGGCTTCTCACAGCTCATTCTCACTCCTTAAACATAAATCTGGTCCATGGTTACATAGGAGTGTCATATTATAGCTAAACTTGACCACCAGAAGTTAAATCCCTGTGGGAGAGGAGACTGCAAATGAGGCTGTTGTTGCACTCAAGGCCATAGCAGATATTTTGAAAATAAAATAAGATTAAATGAAATATCAGCATCCATCCAGAAGCTGTCATAAAAGAAAACACAACCCCAAAGAAGCCTAGGAACTCATCACTTCTGCTCTCTGAAATTCTGGGCATCATTTAATGATGTGATGTAGCAATGTTCCAAAAGCTGTTGTTGAGAGGAAATGTCTTACAGGTTCTGCTACAAGCTACAAATACTAAAATACTTCATTTGCATTGGAAACAAATCAAAAGACCTCTAGATATCCCTTGGATGGCTGTAATGAGAGTTACCCTTAACAGGAGTTTCAATCAAAATTTTGTTGCTGACTTCCCTAGATCCTTTGGGAAAATCTTGCCTTTGCATCAGCATGACTTGGAGATGGAAGAAAGACTTCTAGGAAGGCGAGAAAGATTCATGCACCTAAGAGTTCATGTAGAACCATTATTATTGCATTTTTCTTGTTAACTTCCTTAGTAAGAAAATTTTAAATAAAACTTAATCTGTTCTTTTGGTATTTTCACCCTCAAACCACTGTATTTGAGTCCAGCTCACCTAAAGAATGTGTATCCTTGGAGTCCACATTGTTTTAGTAGCAAACCATTCGTCCATCATCTGGTTCAGATTTAGGGAAGTGAGGAGCTGAGATGTTAGGAAGCCTTGTGCTCATGAAGAAGTGTGTTGCTTGGGAATTTTTTAACATGTAGCATCTTTTCTCAAAAAAAAAATTTTCATTAGGTGCTATGGGAGAAAGAAGAAAAGAGGCAATTCATATCGCTAGACAATCCCCAAATTTTTTTCAGACATTATTTATGATGCATAAAAACAAAAAAAATCACCGCTCATGGTTAATTCCTTTGTTTAAACCAACAATTTAAAAATGTATGTTGAGACCAGTAATGCATTTATCACATATTTGAAAAGGAAAAGAAACAGACTGAAAATAAAAGCTATTTATGAAATCTTTATTTACTTGCTTAAGCACAATTTAACTTATATTCTGCTTTATTTAATCTAATGCATCCTTATTATTATTTATGAAGAGGAAGATATTATAAATGGAAATTTACCTGAAAATAAATGAATGCCTAGTTATAGCAATGTCCAATTGAATCAGTTCTAACTGGCTTGCATTTATTGTGTCTCATAATTTTTTAGTAGAAATAAATTGTACTTTTTTAGCTTTTAAGCTCAAAAAAGAATAAAGAATTTATGCAAAGATTGTCCCAGTATTTAAAGGCATCCAGCACAAGCTTCAACAAGCTGACAAAACTAGAACTAGAAGAGCTCTAAAGGTATGATTATGGTTTTGATTCCTATATCGTGGTATAGAAACAAAAACCTGCCCCTTTAATCAATTGCTGCATGCTTCTCAAATAAATACTTCCATAAATTAATAAACTTTATACACTCTTTGAAGCAATAACCAAGCATTTTAAATACAATTCTATTATTAACATATTAATCTATTAAAAAAACTCCACACCTGATTCTATGATATGAACTATAATTCTAACCAGAAATGTAAATATTATGAAAGAATGTGTTTGCTTTTTATTGTTCTTTATAGCAATTCAAACAGGAATTAGGTAAATCCACCACAAGAGAAATATATCTTCATAAAAATGCAGAGTTAAAATGATGAATTAAATTTTTATTGTTTCCTGTCATAAGATGAAACCTGAGAAATTTGTACGTGTACTACTACCACTAATAATAATACTGTCAACTCCCCAATAATTATTCTAATAATACAGGTTAAATGCTTATTGTTTCCAAGAAACAAAGAAATATTAAAAAAAAATCATGAAACTTCCAATGTCAAGATGTATGATTGCAAAAGCAATTATTAACTGTATTAAGAGGTCTGCATGTTTTAATTTGCTGGATATTTTATTTCTTTATCTTCCCAGTTGCTTTGTTTGCAATAATAATTTAATGAAATATTTGAAGCAAATATCTAGTCATTTTGCCTTAAATTACTCTCTTTATTTCCCATTATATATTAATCTGGTTTTTTTTTTTTTGTGTATAACATCCTCTGAATAACTTCTTATTATACAAAACAAATGATTTTGCATATAAAAACTCATTAACATGAAAGTGTATGTCTGTAGAAGAGTTTGTTATGAACATTAAGAGGGTAATGGTATATCCTAAGAAACTCTAAGAAATGATAGGTAATGAAGGATAGATGTAGTTGAGAAATAAGTAATTTTCTCATATTGATTTTATACATGTCTTTAAATAAAATAGTAAATTATGAGAGAGGAGCAAACAGTTTAGTTCTCAGGACTGAGATACTATTTCTACTATGGCATTACATGAAGATGCATGAAAGTTTCAAAAATTAATTAAATTCAACTATTTAATTTAGATAAAATGTTTATTGTACACTTAATACATAACTTTTTAAATTAATTTAATAAAGTTTAAAAGTAATACCAACCTAATCTATTTTCCTCATAAATAACTCAACCGTGCCAGCAACAAATATGTTCCTTTGCTCTGTAATTGATAAATTAAACTTGTAAACACTTTTAGGATTTAACTGTTGTTTAACAAAATAACTGTAGTGGGTTGATTTGGTATCAATAATTGCCAAAAAAATAATTAACTTGTTAATTGGCATTTATTTTAGTATAGTGGTAGTTATCTAGTCAATTGCTAATTAAAATACTTAAACCATTCCTTTCAATTCATACAAATGAGATTATACTTTTATTACCTACTTCATTTTTAGATAATGATAGGGTAAGTAAATTTATGTCCCTTATTTATTGAACCTCGGCAATAACAACTGGTATTTTATTAGCAGTGAGACATCCTTTCATCAAGAGCACATTAATGACGTGAATTTGGCAACACATGTACTTTTAAACTGAGGTCCGCCTTTGTGTGTGGTGGTGGTAACTGATTTGTCTTGCCTCCTCTCCTCTCCTCTCCTCTCCTCTCCTCTCCTCTCC
>JAHXMQ010012338.1:73561558-73703252 GCA_020466415.1 Ammodramus savannarum pratensis | reverse complement strand
GAAGGAAGGAAGGAAGGAAGGAAGGAAGGAAGGAAGGGTGTTCTGATCTATATGCAAATAAAGAAATCAACTCTTTCTTTTTTCCTCAGCAGATTTTTTTGCTTTCACTTTCTAATTCTCAATATACCAGAAAAAATAGTTTCTTCTTTTATGCTCTTAATTATGAAGAGGTAATTAAGACAAGAGCAAAATAAAAGGGCAAAACAAATAATATAATAAATAAACAAAAATGTGATGGTAGAGCTATTCATTTTTTTTTAAATATATAGCATGAAAGGAGGAAATGGTAATAGGTAAGACAAGTATGAGTTCTGTATGAACTCTTATAAAAATGTGAAACTTAGAATGCCAAGTATTTGAGCAATAATTCACCTATAACACTACATCTCAGAAAACACGAATGAGCAACAAGTGCAGAAAAGTGACCTTATGTTCTCTAAAATCTTTCACTTGAAATCCGTTGTTATTTCTAAAACATAGCCCCAAATTAAAAAGGAAAATTTGGAAATAGCGAACCATATAGAAAGAAATCTGATGTGAAAATTTATGGCAATGCAACTTACTTTCAAGAATTTAGAATTCCTTTTGCATGGAAATCAAACATGTCTCACTGCTTACACCAATGGAAAAACAAGAGAACTAGGGGATTTTCTTTTTTTCCCCAATAGGAAGACAATGGGACACATGGAGTAGTCTTCATAGGGATTTTTACACAAGAGAATAAAAACCTCAGTACCTATCACTCAAGGATATTATTCAAGGATAATTCTTACTATTGCCTACACTTGAATTACATGTCATGCTGAAAACTGCTCTGACTAAATGTTTGAAAGGCAGCTAAGAAGGATTTTGAGTTGAAGTTTTGAAATGAAGTATGACAATTCAATCTCTGATGTGTGATTCAGATTTTGCTGGAATTTGAGCTGGAATGTTACAGCTCAAATCTATATTCAAAATAATGGAAATTGATGTGACTGAAGCATTATAATTTCCTGGAGAATTTCTGGCATTCTTTCTAGCATAGAACACAGCACATCCTACCTTAACTGTTATTCAGATTTTTTAAAAACTACACTCCTTTTCACTAAAGTACCAGTTTGAAGGAATTTTGAAGATGTTGCTTTGATTTTCTTCACTTTGTGTGACACAAGGTTATAAGCAACATGAAAACAGATGTTATAAAAAATAGAATTCATAATATATTTATGTAATAATGAAGTTACAAAACTTTTTTGAAATATGGAACCACAAGAAGAAACAGCATTCAAGACATGACACAATTTAGAAGATTTTCATGTATTTATTAGACTGGTTTCTTTTGAGAAAAGGTATCAAAGCATTTTTCAGAACACAATTGACAGGAAATTAACATGGCAAGCAAAAATATTTTTTTTAAATTTCATAATTATTAAATTTAATAGCTATTTTAATATGTTTATGACCCTATTTAATAATTATATCCTTGGTTTTCTTGTTTTTTAAATGTCTTGCATTTAATTCACTTTTATTTCAGGAGCCTTCTCAAGGCACTGACATAGATGTCTGGCCATTTCAAGTTCTTTAATCAGCAGTCAGTGATAGGAGTCAACTTTACACAGGTTTGCAGGCTTAGCTTTGAATAGTCCCCTGAAGAATGCATTCCAAACCTTTTTCTTCATAAAGCTATAGTTCCAAAATGGGTGGATATAGTATTTAGGTGGAGAAGACAATGCACTATGTAAATGGTTGTGACTGTATACATGCTTGTGATGTGTTGACCTTGTGTCTTAGGTTCCAATGCAAGATGTGGTTGGGAGTGTGTATTCTATTGCCATCTGTTAGAACCAGGTGGGGCAGTCATCTTCTGTTAATGGGTCAGCCATTGAAGCAAGGTGGGGCAGTTCCATTTATCTCTTCCATGACCCATCATCCCTCTGGGAAGATATCTTCTGTTAATGGGCCATTGAGTCTCACTGCATGACTGATAAAATTACAGCATCCTACTGTGAGATGGTCTGCCCAGGGGAATGAGCCAAGCATTCCTCCTGGATCCAATCTGAGATTTGGAACACCACAGTCAGCCTTCTCCCGCTGAATTCCCAGAGGAAGACCAGGCCCATCTACACCACCACTGGACCTTCAGAGGAAAACTACACCCTTCTACAAGATCTGCTTTAACAGAACCACATCTGTCACTCCAGGAGGACTGCAACCACCATTTAATGGGACTGCTGCCAACACCCTGACCCAGTGTGTCAGATCGCAATATGACTCTGCCAGTGTTGTTTTGTATTACTGCATTTTTATTTTTATTTTCCTAATAAAGAACTGTTATTCCTACTCTCATATCTTTGCCTGAGAGCCCCTTAATTTCAAAATTATAATAATTCAGAGGGAGGGGGTTTACATTTTCCATTTCAAGAGGGGCTCCTGCCTTCCTTAGCAGACACCTGTCTTTTCAAACCAAGACACCTTGGCAGCTTCCAGATGCCCACCCAGTCAATCTCTCATCCCTGCCTCTCAATGGGACAAGGGAAGAAAATGAGGTGAAAAAGCTTTTGGATAGAGACAAAGACAAGGAGATAACTTGTCAATCACTGTCACAGGCAGCACAGACTCAATTTGGCAGTGAAGGTTAATTTAATTTATTACCAATTAAAATGGATTTGAATACTGAGAAACAAAGCTAAACATAAACCACCATACTCCTATCTCTGTGTTTTTCCAAGGCCGACTTTATTCCTTCATTTCCACTTGTCTACTTCCACCTGACCTTTGCAGATGCAAGGGGAATGACAAATGGTGCGGTCAGACCATAGTTCCTCTCTGCCTCCTTTTTCTCATGTGTTTCCACTCTTCTATTACAGATTTTCCTCATGTGCTGAAACCCTTCAGGAATAAACTGCTCCTGGGTGGTTCCTGGACACTTCTTTGGGGCATATCCACTTGCACAGTCCTTTCCATAGGCTACACTGTAGATATCTGCTCCAGTGTGGTTCTCTCCACAGGCTGCAGGGAAATAGCTGCTCCACCATGGTCTCCTGAAGAAGTCTCCAAGGGAATCCTGGATCTTGCATCTGGATCACCTCCTCCTGCTCCTTCTTCTCTCAGCTTGGTTCCTCCCATCACTTTTTAATCACTACTCAGTGCCTGTGCATCTCTTTGCCCTATCTCTCAATGTTGTCCCCAAGACGCCTGATCATCTCAGCTGACAAGACTGCATCCTCTTCCAGCTTCCTCTCAGCCACTTGCTAGCAGAGCAGTGTGAGAAGAAAAGAGGACCTTGAATCTGTAAGCGCTGTTCAGCTCCAACCAAATATTCTTGTCTTGTCAATGCTCCTTTCAGGACAAATCCAGAACTTAGCACCATGCAAGTTACTATGAAGACAATTAGCTATATGCCCCTACCAAACCAGTACATTTGGCTTAGCATGTGTGGAGATATATAATTTCCACTTCATACCACCTGCATTTTTCCATCCTTACAGTTGATGCCACTGGACACCCTGGCAGGACAGATAGTCTGACAGAGCAACGCCTTGTCATCTCTTCAGCTTCTGACAATATTAAATATGCAGCTAAAAGTAGTATTTAGAAAGAGTTGTAATTTTGAGTCAGTGTAGATTGGAGTTGAGACTGCAGCCCATCAAGGATTTGATTCCCTTCCCTCATTACCAGAAGTTCCACTAGACCCAGTATTATCATATACAGAGCTTAAAATTCAAAAGGTTTATTGGCAAATATGGGCCCTAAAGATATAGCATGTAAGGCAGCCTGTCTGGCTTGTACAAAAGTTGATTTTTCCTTTTCCCACAATTTTAGTTGGGCCCTTTCCCTGCATATATGATACAACAGTCATAAGATCTGTGTGAAATGGGGAGAAATCCACAAGTCCAACAAAGATTGGGGATTTTTTTGTTTGTTTGTTTTGGGTTTTTTTTTTTTTTTTGTATTCAGGCATAAATAAGATCGTTTGTTTAGCCACTTCAGGCAACATGTCAGGGTTTCTGACATAATTTCTGTAGTGAGCCCTTGTATTATCTTTTGAGACAATATCTAACAATCTTTTGAGATTGATCACCCATCTATGTTTTTCCTGGTGTCTAAAATATTGCTATGAATTTCTTTGACCTCCTGCTCAGCGAGCCCAGTAATAACAGTAAAATCCACATAATGGAAAAATTTACAATCTGGAGAGATGTTATTATTCTCCAAATGTTGTGCCACTAGCCCTTGGCAGATAGTTAGGGCTCTGCAAAAGCCCCTGAGTCAATACAGTGAAAGCATATTGTAGTCCTTCCCAAGAAAAGTCAAATTGTTCCTGGGATTCCGCAGTACTGCATATGCTAAAGAGAGCATAAGCTGTATGCCACGTATAAGCACCAAGTTGCTGCTTCTCTCTCAACACATTTGAAGAGTATTAATACATTTGGGACAAATGCACCCAGGGGAGAGGTTACTGTATTTATTAGGTGGTAAGCTACTGTCCTGCATCAGCAACCACCTGGCTTTTTTATGGGTCAAATAGGACTGTTAGAGGGAGAGTGATGTGGCAGGTAATACCAATCTCCAACAATACTTTAACCCAGTGATTCTCCCTGGGTTACTGATACTGTTTCAAGGCTACTGGGCTTGGAGGTGGCAGTAAAACTGCTGGTGCACTAAAGTATGTAACCCACCAAAATAGCCTGAATTTCTAAGCAATATTTTCCACCTAAGGTGAAGAAGATTTTACACATCAATTTTTTTCCTCTGTGATTTAACTGCGAACTTGAGACATTCTTACTGGGGCAACAAAAGTTTTCTTAGATGTAGGATTAGGTGTATTTCATGGAGTGGCTCTTCAGAAACACAAAATGAATGTTTGTTCAACGTGATTGTGTGGGTAATGAAAAGGATTTCTGTGAATCTCAGTTGTTTCAGCACAGTAGGTAAGAGAGATATTGCCAGGAGTTTTTTTCCCATTTTAGTAGATAACTAGTAGGATTTGTGCTTGATGATCTTCCTGACCCGCTCCATCCCCTGGCATATCATGAGGGTTTGCCACACCTGGTCAATTTTGATTTGGTTGTTTGGTTGTTGTTGATTGTTTTTAAACGACAATGGAAATTATATCCTGAGTGATTTTGACCCAGAGGATTCTTTCTCCTCCTTCCCCTGACTAACAAACAAAGCTAAGGGTGTTAGTACAACAATAGTAAACATCTTCTGATGTCTTTTGGGGTTTTTTTCCCCTGGACAGTCCCCATTTATACAAAATGATGCCCTTAGTATAAGGCGGATGTCTGTAAATAAATGGGACTACGTAAGAGAGGTGAATAATTTGGTATCTGGTCTCACAAAGCTGTGGGAAAAACAATTCCCTGTTTCACAGCCAATTCCCAAAGTATACCCAGCCTCCTCCACATGCTTTCACAAAACTGATTTAACATCCCAATCAAAAAAGTATGGTTACTGTGCCTGGACGGTTTTATTACAGAATATTGAGGTTGGAAAAGGTCCTTATGGTCATTAAGCCAAGTCATTAACCTAACACTACCAACACTCACTCCTAAACCATGTCCATGTGCCATATCCACACGTCTTTTAAATACTTTCAGATATGGAGCTCCAACACTTCCTGGGCAGCCTGTGTCAATGCCTAACCACCCTTTTAGTGGAAGACAGTTTTCCTAATAACCAGTCTAATCATTCCCTGGTGCCACTTGAGGCCCTTTCCTCTTGTTCTATTTCTTATTACCAGGGAGAACAGACCTACCCCCACCTCACCACTACTTCTTTATTGGTTGAGAGTGGTAAGGACCCCCTGAACCTCCTTTTATCCAGGCTAAACAACCATCTAGTACAAGCTGAAAAAATGTCAAAACTTTCCATTATGGTTCAAAATATAGATTTAGGAGGCAGGAGGGTGGTGTTTAAGCAAGTTCTGTGTTCACTCTGAATGGCCATACTAAACTTCAGATTGCAGCCATAAAGAAAAATATCTTTAATATTTTAAATACTTTGTATATTGTTAAGTACTCTGCTGCAAAAAGGGTAAAGTATTGAGGGTTTTCTCCACTCATTTTATATGCCTCATCAAAAAGATGTAATTAGAATATTAACTGAGCCATTATCAGCTCTTAGTGTCTATTCTTGATGTCTTGATTGTAAGAAAAAATATATATTTCTGAAACAGAGAATTCTAAAGAAACGGGAATTATATTTTAAGATGTTTAAAAGTTTTTGACGTATATTCATAGCCAAAAATATTACTGTAAAAGCTTATGCACCAGAACAGCTGGCAACAGTAGAGAGACATTTTTTCAGGAATATTTAGTATGGATTTCTTCACTCGGCAAGTCCCTTTGCAAAAAATTAATTTTTTATTTTGTGTCAGTCCACTGACTCCCACTGATTTGTCACCACTCTTTCAACTGCAGTTATAGATGATTGGTTTTTAAAGTCTTCTCTTTATAAGAAGATGATAACATTATTGAAGACATAAAAAATATTGTAAGCCATTAATTTAATTGGAAATTATAGATTTAGCAATGCAAAGAAGTCTTGGTTTTTTGCTTTTGCATTTAAATTATTAGATATGGATACCTCTAAGACCCTGCTCCTACAAGTATTTCAATGAATTTCAAGAGTCAAAAGAAGAACCTTTAAACAGATCCATTTTCCTTCCCATAAAGTAGCAGACTTTTCAAAGTAAGCTTCCAAATTTCTAGTCAATTGACTTGAAAGGGGAGCTCCTGAGGTAAGTCAGTGTTTTGCCCTACAACTTCTTTAGATTCCAAGCATGTCAACCAGGGCACGAGAAGAAATCAAATGTGGCTTTTAATTCAACTTCTAGGGAAAAAAAAAAAAGAAAAAAGTAATGGAAATTTTAATTATTTTAAGTACTTTGCAAATGTTAAATTAATTTCATGGAAGTTATTGAAAAACCATCAGGAACAATTTTTTACTTAATACTAAGCTATGTTAGGGCTGAGATCAAATAAAGTATGTATGAAGCTAAAGGCTTTAATTAAAAACCCCAAGAAATCTGGATCTCAGGAAAAGAAAAGCAGATAGGTAATCATATATAGATAGGTAATAATTTCCCCAGCTTTGCAGAAAATACATTGTCATTCAAGTAAAAGACACAGGAAACAACTATAGTTTCATTCACATAAAACACAGTCTGAACACATTAAATGAAAGTACCAGTATCTTTTTGCTGAGGAATTGCACTCTGGATCACTGGGTAACATGGGAAGCTCAAAGAATATTAGATTCTTTCACAAAGCTGCACAGGAAGAGGAGGAAACACAATGTACCAAAAGCTATACCAGAAATGTTCTTAATACTTCCAAATATACCTATGAACAACAAAGGCAAGCTTTAAATGTTTTGTTTGTTTTTTTTTTTTTATCTATCTATTAATTTTAAATTTTATTCTGCTTTAAGAGCAACATTATATTAAACAAATACGTTTGTGAATGGACTAAGCTAATTATCAGTTCCTAATACTGATATAAACTTTTTTCTGAAATTTGATTTTAAAAAGAATAATTTTGAAAGCACTATGCACAGTTGTCAACTGTTCTATGACTATCATTATAGTAAAATAGTGTTTACTAAATGAATACCAGAGTTGTCTTCCCTCTCTGGGCTATCTTTCAAGGTCCTGTCCATTGCCTCTAACCCACTTGGACTGAAAAAAATCTCTGAATATAATATTAATATTGTATATTTCTTCTCTTGTAGAATTTTATTCCTAATGAAAACTATCATATATATTGCCTATTCATAAATATTAATCTTTAAATTAATGTCTTTTAAAAATGCATAACAGGAACTTAGACATCTATAATGCAATCAGAAGGAATTCTCTTGGTAGGCATGTTCTCTTCAATCTTTCTTCTGAAATAAACTCAACATATTGAATACTGCACAACAATTTATGATCTGGAATGGGCAAAATTGTGGCTGACCTCTGGGGACTTGCAATACAATACAAACTGTCTCCTGACTGGCAAACTCCATTTAATTTCTCTCCTCTTCCCTAGGAATAAATGTTCCAATACTTCTAACTTGTGACCTTAGGGAGTAACTTACCGGAAAGTCAAAGTTAAAGAAGGTAGTAATTTAAGAGAGCTTAGTTACTGCAGCAGATTTGTAGCCCAATGTGATGGGCAAGGAAATGAATTCAGGTGTAATTAGGAAGATGAGATAGAAAATCCACTAGCAGAAGAAAACTGAAAATCACACATAGAAAAAGATAGATATAGCAATTTAAAAGTTATTGGAAATCATATTCTCTATTAGCTATTTTGAGCTAGCGCACATTTCTCAATTTCCCTTGGCAAAAATGTTCTTTCTTGTATAAATAATAAATGTTCATGGCAGCACCAACTTGAAACCATTTCATTAAACTCATGTTCAGCATCTACTTCTTCAAGTCACGTTTAACTATCTCCCTAATTTTTGTATAGGTTGCACATATGTTTAAAATTGGAAAAAAACAAAGTATGCATGTCTCACTGCTATTAAGTGTGATTGGAAGCTGTAATAAACAAAATAATCTGTTCCTTGCAGATAAACTAAAATGATTGTTAATTAATATTAGAAAACCAATCCCAACAAAAATACAAACCCCTACACCAAAGCCACAAAAACTAGGAGTTACTTTATTTCTGTGCTTTTTCTATGCCTAAGGAAAAAAACACCCAAGGATCAGCCTATACTAAAATGTATTCAAATAGCAAGGACTGTTCCTAAAAGAATATTATGTTTTATGTTTAATTTATTTTTTCGTATTCATTTTCAGTAACTCCTTATTTTCTTACCTTCTTCAAATTTTGATGGCAGATTTTCTGCATTTCCATCATGGATAGTGAAGAATTCACATGACCAAAATAATTACACATCTCAGGAGAGAAGAAAATGAAGTAATCCAGCAACTATTAAGGACAATTTCACAAGAAATGACAGGCAACCTGGTATGCCAGGTGCTCTATTCTTGGTAGCAGATGATTGCAAGAACCATTAAGCTAGTTGGCATCCTCATTACCTTGGGTTAATGCCTTGCTTGGAGAACAGAAGACACCTCCATCATGTAAAGTACTACTACTTGTTTACTATGGTTTCTTTAAATATCATGTAGTCTTTGTAAAACTGAAAGTCAAAATTTCACTTCTTAAGGCTATGTTCTACATGGTGTTAGCCAACTCAGGGTGTGGTTCAGATGACATCAGTATTTCTGATGTCCATCCCAAGTGAGAGAAAATGTACCCTACAAGTACTTCAATGACCTCATCACAGCTACAGCAGGGAAATCTTGCTCCTGTGCCCATACCTCAACATCAGCTGGGGGAGGGCACCCAGGTTTTTCAGGTCATTGATGAGAACTGGCCCAAATCACAATATGGTGTGTCCCTGTTTCACTGAAAAGGGCAAGACTATTGTCCTCCCTGCATTAATTCTTCTCTGCTTCTACAAGGTAATGGAGTGTGTTACTGGTTATTCTGATATCAGTGCACATTCCTCTTTAAAATTTGCTTTATTTCATTGCATTTATAAGACCACTCTCTTGCCTGGGTGTTGCTTGGCCCAGCCTATTGTATGACCCTTATTTGACCACTGATGATTTAATCAAACATTATCTCTTTCATCTGCCATTGCTGGTCACTTCTTCACATTATTTTTGGATACTACTTTGTAGGCAAAATTGTTTAATTCTGCATGGTGCTTTCAAGTTGCTGAAGTCACTAACCTTCAGACAAATGTTGTTTGCATACATTCACAAGCATGTTTGAGGCCACTTTTAGTGAGTCCATTCCAGAACAGAGAGTCTATCAGTGGGAAATTCACTCTCTAAGTGAAAAGGGCTTGGCCTTCCTCATGACTTGTAGAGGAAATTCGAAGACAGTTAAAAGATTTTAGGCTCCCAGCTTAAAGGCTACTGAGCTATCCAAAGGTAAATGAGGTGAATCCATGTCCTTACGAATACAGACAGAAAAATCTTGAGATTCTATGTTAAGCAAAGCATGCAAAAATTAAAAATCTGTTGTCAAGTCACTCTTCAGAGAATTTCAGGCTCCTGTTCAAGCTATTACTTATTTTTTTTTATAGTCAGCTGATTTGGACTATCTCATCTTTTTGTCTGTATCCGTATTAATGAATCTGAGAAAACTTCTCGGTTCCTAGAGTATGTTATACACACCAGCCACATCCTCGTTCCCTACCAGAACAAGGCTCAGGAAACTAAGAGTTCATTTTTCCCTAGTTACTGATTTCTACTGAAAGTAAACTCAGACTGTCTGATTGAATGAGGACCATATCAAACTTCCCTTTTTTTAGATTTTGAATGTCAATGCCTGTCTTTTCCACCTTGTCTTTTCTTTTAGAAAGTTACCAATAGGAGTTTCAGTGTGTTTTATATTTTTTAGAAGTGAATGTATGTTTTCTGTCTCTAAATACATATAGAGTGTCTCATTATTTTCTTTCTTCATTTTTTTATTACTTATGCAGTCTGAAATGAATAAAAACTTAGTTTCACACCCTTCTTTGCAGAACATAATTACATTTAAATTCTATTGTGGACGTAGTCTGCAAACATTTAATACACCAACAGGTGAATGAAATCTACAAAACCCAGACCATTTAAAATGTGAATGATACTGGCACACTGATATATACTGGAAAGAACTTTAAAATTATATTTCAGTACCAGCCAAAAATGAATTGTACAAACAATTTTCTGCATTCATTGAAAAGATTATGATCAGGAACAGTAGGTACCCGAGGAAAAAGAAATGCAAACAAAACAGTTTCCCATTTCTTTCTAGTAGGTTGTTGAATTGAGAGAATAACTTTATTATGTTATTTTTTTTTCTTCACCAGGAAATTAGAACGAATACTTAGAAACTACTGAATATTAAATCTTACAAATTATTATACTTTATTAAAACCGCATATAAATAAGTTTAAATGGGGTCTGAGATGAAAAATAGGCTATGCTCTGTTCCTTAAATTTTTTATAACCTCTTGCTAGTCACTGTTTGTTAATCAACATGTTGTTGCCAAGAAAGTGAAACGCAAACAAACAATAGCCATAATTTATGTATGGATCTATTGCATTTGGGCCTAATTGCTGTTGAGCTGCCTAGTTTATGTTCTGTATGCTGGCAAGTTTTTCTAAAAAATCTTGTTTTGGAGCTGTGTTCATAGCATATAATTGCATCATTGATGAGACTGGCAAAGAATAAGGGAATATTGTGTTGGCTTATGCCCCAAAGAGTGAGAAGAATTTGAAAAAAGAATAAGGATAGAAGAAACAAAAATCATTGTTATTCATGAGGAAAAAACAAGGTGCTCCCTGAATGAGAAGCTAGTCCCCAGATTCCAAAACTTTATTGTAGAAAAAGGAACAGAAGAAAATGAATACTCTTGGGAAGAAAAAGCAAAACACCCACAAAACCTGAAACAAAACAAATACTCAAAAGTCTTAAATCAAACCAAAAACACCCACAAAACCACAACAAAACCAAACAAACCCACAAAAGAAACAAAAGAACCAGGTAATGTTTAAACAGAAAAATCCTATTTCTTATATTGCAATTTCACTTTTTTTTTTTCCTTACAGCTTTTAATTTCTCCTTCGATCCTTCTTCCTTTTGTTTGTCATTCCCATCCACAATAATAGAGCTATAAATCTGCACTTAGACTTATTTTTAAAAACTCACACTTTATCTCTTTATATCTCCCTTGGATCACACCTACTTTACCTCCATTCCTTTTAGCCTCCTTTCTTCATCCCATCCCATCTTCCTACTGTTAATAATTTTTTGACCTCAAATACTATTTTCAAATTTGCTTTGGCTTCCCCAAACTTAAATAATGGTTCTTAATCATCTAACTTCACCACTACTTAATTTCTCCTTGGTCCCATATTTTTCTCTGCTTTAATATTGCTCTAATTGACTTTAGCAAATATAACTCCTTAGGGTAAATTTAATTGTGAGTTTTCACCTTTCATTGGTTTTGACCTATCTTTTTAAGATTATTGACACACTTGTCTCTTCAGGAAGATCCTAATATTTTAAATTCTCCTTTTACCTGTTCAGATGTATAAAATAGCTCCTTTCTGAAAATATCTTTTTGTAGCCCTCCAAAAAACTTCTAAAAATACAGGCTGCTTCAATACATCACAAAGCATACTGGATTTCTTTCTGGTGCTTTGCTAAGTAGAATGCAATTTAGGACATTTTTTTGCCAGTGAATTTTGATCACCTATAAAATCCTATATGAGTATTTAAAAAAATCTGTCTGGAAAGGATTTTTTTCTATTTCTCATTCTTAACACATTAGCAACACAATTGTGGAAATATTTTTCAGATAAGCAACATCAAGTCGTATTAAGCTTTGGTAATAGCGCACGTGCAATCTGTTAATTTTTGAATTAAATATGGATTATATTGCCACAAAATGCAAACCAATAAAACCCATATAGAGAGATTCATAGATATTAATTTTGCCTGCTCTGATATTTGGAAAAAAAAAAAAAAAAACAAACAAAGAAACAAGAAAGGGAATAGTGTGTTTATTCTCTTTTTGAAAGTCATTCCCAGTGCCAGGGAATAACATTCTCTGAACTGTTACTCCAGGTCAATTGTTTATCCTTTTAACAACCTTTAATGGAAGCATATTTCTATTATACACGATTGTATAATATATATGTTTATATATATATATATACCACCTTCCCTTGTTTCCACCTCCTAAATGCTACTATTTTTCATTCTGAGTTGGCTCAATAGGTCCTTATCCATCCATGGTGGCCTCCTGGAATTTTTACCCAATTTTGTTCTTGATGGAGGACAAGGACCTCCAGCTGTGTCTGCCTACATTTAGTGTACAGGAAGGGTGGGTTTCAGTGAAGTCATATAGTATTCATTTGAGTTCAGAAGGAGTGTGAAAATACTGTAACTGAGGTCATGTACAGGAGCAATATGTGCAACCCAGGCTGGACACAAGGTCACACACCAATATGCACCCAGACACTGGCACTAATTTCTCCAGCAGTAGTAACACAGTGTGCATATACACTACTAGCAGTAGAATGCCTCATAGCAGACTGAACCACAGCCCTTCCCCTTTTGTCACAGGAGTCATAATGTAGATTTGTTTATTGTTTTAATCTATCTAACTTGTAGCCTTAAAGTTCTGGAAGCTCAGCCTTCTCAGACTTAATTTGAGCAACGGGGTACTTTACTCATGAGCAACTGGTGTCAAAATACACATATAATCTGTGATGCTATTTATAGTAGCTGATCTGTGGTAGCTCGCCTTAGTACGTGAATTGCTTTGATAAACACGCTCTGAATGTATGTGGTGGACTTGGCTTTTCAGAAGACAACCAAAAAATTGCTCTTGATGCTTGTCTCTGAAGGTAAAACATTTGTGGAGAGATCAGAATTTATATCCAGTCAACAAAATTATTCTCCTCAGTTTTAAAGAGAATGGACCTTCTAGTTGGTTGTCACAAATATCACAAATGTACGTTTTATTTTCCTGATTCTCTGTTCCATTTTTTTTACTGTTTTTTCAGTCCTCTATTAAAACTTTTTTATTTGCATGAACTAGTGAAAAAATATTTGAAAAAACAAGAATGTGCAGCAGTGAAGCATGTCTTTCCAATAACAAGAAACAATAATTTATCACAGGTAACAGTTCAAAACTAAAGTTTAACCCTGAGTAACAAAGAAAAAACCTTCAGAATTTTTTTTCTACCACTGGATCATGGGACCTGTTTGGCTTTTATTTTTTTCAGTGAAGTTAATACAACTTGTTCTTAAATGTTCTACTAATGGGACAAAGCTAATTTTCTCATGTAAAATTTACTAGTATTATGGGATAGTGGTTATGAGTCATTAAGGATCTGAGGGTTTTGATACAATGAAAAAAGAACTGAAAAAATTGTGCTACAGAAATGGAAATGTGAAAATTATGCTATATGAAAAATAAGATTAATAAACTGAAGAAGATAAAAAGAACTCCACTCTTTTCATCCTCCCTACAATTACCAAAATATTAATTCAAAATGGATTAGACAAACATGAAAAATTTTGGCAAATACCCATAACAGCATCACTAAATTAACAAATAATGTCATCCCATTGTGCCTGTGCTTCCAAAAATTAGGAAACCCTCAATTTTCTCCTGCTCCTGACTGTCCAGTTGGTGACCATGAATGAAGAAAAAAGATGGACTCTGACTGAGGTGTGGTCTCTTAAAAGTATTTTTCCTTTAATATTTGTCCTTTTTTTTTTCCTTTAAGAAGAGAGGGCAAAAGAAGTTCCATCAGTCTGCTGAGATCTCTCAGTTCCAGAAGGAAACATTCTTACAAATGTTGCACTTGTATTATATAACTGCAGCAAAGAAAAAAAACTCATGTTAGGTATCATGCTCTAATTATCAATTAAAATGATAATATACTTGTAAAGCAAAGGTTTTAAATTTAAATATTTACAAAAAATTGGGAAAAATAACACACCAGAAAAAACTCTACTGACAAAATAATTCATATGTCAAAATTCAAGCTGTTATTAATTGCCTTTCTGCATTCTTCAGCTTGAGTATTTCCACCCCTAGGTGATCTTGCTTTTTGCTACCATAAATTTGATTGTGAATGCAAATAGGTTTGAAGATGATTGCAGGAAATCCTGTTCTTCCTGGTAATTTGTGATTACTAGTTGCATAGTGCGTGGACTATATTCGTACTATTTTCATTACATTTTTCTTCATAAGAGCCAGTTATTCTAGAAGCTTTTCATATCTCTCAGGAATATTTTAATTACATAAATAAAAGAGAAGCTCATGACCCCTTGTGATAAAGAAATACTTTATTATGGCTGAAGAACTCTGATTTTGGCTGCATATGAACAAGCCCTCTAATGACTGAATAGTTGTATATTGACCTCATATGACATTGGAATCTGAATTATTTGGAGAAGCTTTAGGCACAGAAAAAGAGTTCTTGTAAGAAACATCAAGGCAATAGATCATTTGAATTGTGAGAATGAAAAATGAATACTGGGAGTTGTGGCTTTGTGCTAGAATGACAATATTTTTTGACAGTTTTAATAAAAGGAAAAAAAAATTCCATGAAATCTTACATTTGTAGTTATATGCATTATTGTCACAAAGCAAAGGCAATCATTCAATAAAATGGGCAGGTTTTTCCCTTATTTTTCTGGTAAAAGCAAAGTGGCATAAGACATAGTTTATTTCAGAGTGACGACCATCACTGATGAGTTTGTCGAAACAAATTCTTAGAATCTAGTCTATGAATATTGCCATTACATCTCATATTTTTCACATCACATATGTATCACAAATATCTGGCTTTGGTATTTAGTTGCCAATGTAATAGAATGATAATAAAGTCATAAAATATTTATTTCTCAGTTTACTGTCCTGGTTTAGGGCAAATTTGGGAGAGACTCTCCAGAGGAGGGCCCCTCCAGTAAGCAAACCTACATGGCCCCACCACCCAACCAGTTCGGGAAGAATTCCTTGGAGAGAAGTGGAAAGAACTGTTTATTTCACAGGCACAGCATCCCCCCAGCACACAAAATGAACAATACTGGATGACAAAACTCTTTCACCGCTCTGAAAAAAAAAAATGACAAATTCAGAAAGTCTCTGTCGGGGGTGCTCACTCTGTTCTCAGTCCCTCGGGCGCTCAGACAGCTGCTGCAGCCCTCAAGGCAAAAATGCTAGGTGTTCCCAGGTCCCAGTCCAGAGCAGGTTCAAGCTGGTTCAAAAAACAAAAGGAGTAACAGTCCATGAAGAAATTTGGACAGTTTAGCTAAACTAGCAAGTGAGCAGAAGCAAGAGCAAGTGAGCAAGCAAAAGCAAAAGAAAAAAGGAAAAGTATCACTATGTACTGACCTGTCTCTGTGTCCCGGCATGCTGATAAGAAAACCCAAGTTGCACTTTAACTCTTAAGAGCCAGTTTTAAGGACACAGAACAAAATATCCAGCAAAAACAGAACATGTGAATGGGGATACAAGCATCATAATGTCATCCGAGGACAGCACTGCAGCTCATTTCCTCACAGACCATTTATTAAGAGAATAAAACACGAGATTTTCTGGATTTATTGGGGTTTTATCAATTCCATTTCATATGATCCCATCTCCATTCCGGAGTGTTTGTAGGCCTTTCTTTTCAGGTTCGCAAGATTCCATTTCATTTTGGAAAGGGAAATGGAATCGCACGATTTCAATGGGGACCAGTAGAGGAAACTTTGGTGCATGTCCCTGCACCTGATGGCATGCCATGTCTTTTGATGGCTTTGACTTTGGGAAAGATTTTTTCAATTATTTTTTTTTTCTTCCAAATCCATGCCATGTCCCTCTTATCTCAACCTGCAAGCTCTGTCTTCCGCCTTGACTTTTCCCCCTGCTTTTACAACATCTATAAAATTAAAATTGGAATCCTAAGGTTGTTTGCACTCCAAATGACATAATCCCAGGCCACTTCGCATGATCCCTAAATTTCCCAAATTTTCTTCTTTTCTTCTCCAATGCCAATTCTTTTGATGGCATCTCCATTCCAGCGTCTTTGTAAGACCTATTTTTCGGTTTTGTCCTTCAGTGGGGATCCATGTTGGGCAAGATTTGCGGCACTTGCCTGCACATGATGGCATATGGCCTGCCTGCATTTTCAAGGCTTTGACATTCTAAAAGATTTTTGTCTTTTTTTTTTTATGAGTATCCATGACATATCCCTCATATCTCCCCCTCCAAGTTGTGTCTTTCTCCTTCACTTTTTCCCCTGCTTTTGCAACATCTGTGAGCTCAGTTTTGCTCCTTTGCACTGCATCTCCTTTCCTCACCGCCTATTTGTTGAAGACACTAAAACTCCCCATTTTTTGGTTTTTTTTTGGGTTTTTTTGCGGTTTTTTGCAATTGTATTTCATTTGATCCTATCTCCTTTCCAGAGTGTTTGTAAGCCTTTCTTTTGGGGTTCGCATTTCCTTTCGGGAAGGGAAAAGGAATCTTGCGATTTCAATGGGGACCAATAGACGAATCTTTGGTGCATGTCCCGTCACTTGATGGCATGCCATGCCTTTTGATGGTTTTCACTTTGGGAAAGATTTTTTTGTATTTTTTTGTACTTAACTTATCCATTCCACTTCCCTCAAATATTCCCCTCCAAGCTCTGTCTTGCTCCTTGACTTTTTCCCCTGCTTTTGCAGCATTTCTGAGCTTTCTTTTGGTCTCTTTTCATCTTTTGCACTTCTTGTGATATAATCCCGGTCTATTTTTTTGCAGTCACTAAATTTCCCAAATTCCTGAATGTTTTTTTTTTTCCAATTTGTTGTTGCTTATTGGCATGAAAGAACACTGAGTGGGAAGGTATATTTTTGTCCTTTTTTCAGATTCAGGAATACACACACAATTTGAACTGATTTTAGTGCAGTTTTTCCCTCTCTCTTGCTCTGCAGATTTGTTTTCTAAATAATTTATTTGCTGTAATAAAGAACATTCTTTCCTTACATAAAATCATACTTTTCTGTCTTTGTAGACAGAACGATAGGAGAATTCTTTAGCTTCCTTTTCATCGTTGTGTATCATATTTTAAAGTTGTCATCTACCAAATTCATAAGTTACTTTTCTATACCTAAATATGTTGTCTTGACAATGTGTTGTTGATGTCATATATTGATAGAGGATGAGGTAAGTGCTTTCTTGAATTGTGACTTCTTCGGTTTCAGTATCACAGCAGTATAAAAGCCCTATGATACATTGCTGTATCCTAAATAATCTGTGATGAGTAGAAGCTAGAGTGTGCTCAAGAACTGTTTTTTTAACAAATAATTTTCAGCCCTGATTTTAAAATAATAGTGTTTCATTCCTTTTTTTCTTTTAAATATTGCCAACAGTTACGTAATTATCTTATTTTACCATCAAACAATTTGCACACTTAACATACTTTTTCTATCATAATTTTCTTAACTAATTTAAAAGCTTTAACCATTCTTAAGCAATAGTTCTAGGATGAGTAAATAGTACTGCATAACTTTGTTTTGACTCATCTCTCTTCGTTGTATTGCAAAAAAATTGTGGCTGCAAGAATTGTCATCTTTTTGGTCTATTTGTATTATGACATACAAAATAGAGCATTATCTTCTCTGTGTCATTAATCTTTATGTTCTGACATAATTGCTGATGTTAAAAATAATTAGTTACTGTATTAAATATTCTGTAGGTAGCTAAATAATTTGAAAGACCGTATTAGTAGGTTTGACATCGTATCTAATATGGTGCTACTCATTTTATGAAAAAAATCTAATAATTTAAATACTTCATTTAGTGACAAAATTAAATAAATAAAGTCAAATTGCAAAACAGAATTTCAGTTTCTAAAGGCTACTGAAACTTTTGTGAGTTTATAAACACGGATGATTTGAACTGGCAATTTTATGAAGTTATTATTTTCACTGTGTGACAATAATGTATATTGTTACAAGTTTAAGGTTCTATGGAAACTTTTTCTCTTTTACTAAAAATAGCCAGAAATATTGCCATATTTCATCAAACCTAACAGAAATAACCAAACCAAACCCAAAAAACAACAACAACAACAAAAAAAAAAACCTACAAATATTGCCATTCTAAATCAAAAATTAAACAACCTCCCACTGGTATAGTATAAGCATAGCAGAATCCTTTAAGTACTTCCTCCGTAGGAGTCTCAAATTTCTGTCTGTCAAAACCTATGAGTTTTGCCTTCATTATAAACCAACTTAGTACATGGGTCTCATACTGCACACAGCAGGTTATCTTGGATGTTAGACAAGACAGCTTTTCATCCATGCATTAAGAGTGCAGCAGTAACCATCCCAGGGGGATGGACACAAAGGAGACTCAACCAAGACAGTATGTATGCATTTGACTCTTTGATGTTCCACTCAATTCAATCTGACAGGAAAAATATTTAAGAAGTGAAGAAAGAGCCTTTTTCTGCAGAGAAATGGTGTTAATTAAGGAATAAATAACAGAAAAACTCTTATAAAATTGTGCTGTCATCCAGTTATTATGCTAACGTAATACATATTCATTGCAAAGCTGGGGAAAAAATGAATCACACATAAAATTTGGGTTAGCATGTGACTCTTGCATTACATCTGCATTGAGAGTAGAAGCAGAGCTAAATAATGAACTCATGATTGCTGATTTTTTTCTCCATAACATAAGAAGACCTAAGATAAAACCATAAAAAGAGAAGGACAAGGAGAGATGGGCTGAGATGATCTTGAGAGGCCTTTTCCAACCTTAATCATATAAAATCCTTGTCTAAATTTTAAGGGGTATTGCCAGAAATTACATAAGTGCCTCAAAAAATTAATTTTATCTTTAAAATGAGAGATATTAAAATTATCTCTCTTCTCATAATTTCTAATTTTAGCAGTTGTAGAAGTGTGACAAGTCACAATCCTAATAACATATGGATAAAACTAATTTAGAACAGAATGCAAATGTCAGAGTGAAGTAAGTGCCTGTAATACATAAAAATGATAAATAACAGTATAACTCATCTTATGGGTAGAGAAGGGTCTAGCTTAGTGTTCCAGACCATTTCATCACACAGCAAGAAATGTGCTTGTATAAATTCACTTTCAAGAAACACAGATGGAAATTAGACAGCATACTGAAATGCATGTTAAAAGGAATTTGAAAATATCTAAAAAGGATAAAATCAAAAAAGAACAAAAGCAACCCACACAATTTCTACTGTGGATATTTATATAGTTATGCATATTGCCCTGCTTTTCAATGGAATAGGCAATTATTACCCCATAGATCTCTTCTAGTTATAAGGTCTCCCTATGTTTAGAGGGGATGGAATACCTTAAAAGTTGTTCCTGTGAACCAGAACAATTGTTTAAATTGTTTTATATTTTAAAGCATTATTTTATGCCTACAGAGGAATTTTTACTTGCAAATGTGCTTGCACTGGGATCTTGAAAGAGCATGACATTTATTTTGAACATTTCTAGAAGAAAATAGCCTGAAGTTTGGCACTTTTGCTCCTAATCTAAGGCAGAGTTTGCTCTACAAGTGCTGTAGAGTATTTCTGCTTCTCACTTTTCTATTTCTTTTGCCATCCTCCTTTCCAAGATATCTCCTTTCAACCTATAGCTTAAAAACTAAATCAGATCTTCACTGAGATCCCATTTCTACTTAGAACAGTAGAAATGGGATTTTTACAGTAGATCCAATTGACTTTTCAAGTAAAAAATGGTCTAAAAAACAATTTTTCAGCTGCAGGGTCTGGAACTGATGTCTTTAATAGCTCTATTAAAGTTGTCATGTGGAGCCAGCTGCTTGTTTAACACTACTACCATTCTGAATTTTAAAACCTATGTATTACCATTTTGAGTTACCAATTCAAAGAACTCCTGCCTAATATTTTCTTATACAGAAATACAGACTATTTCAATTTCATGTACTGTATACTGTACCCTAAGAAAGTTCCTGCAGAGTTTTCAAAAATCTGCCAAAAATCAAATTGAAGTTAGGTAAAGAAAATAAATCGTAGGAAGCTTCATGAGATATTTGGGGGAACTGGGGGGTGTCTTTTTGTAATTTTCTTTTAATAATAATGCCAATGAGCAACTAAAACACTATTTGAAAAAATTTATATTAATTTGGAAATTTGCATACAAATGAGAGAAGGATTATTTAGTAAGAAATCCAAGCATCATGGAAGATATTCTGGAATAGGATATCATCCAGTTAAGCAGAAAATTGAGAAACTAAAATTCAGCATTGATTAGGGACAGTAACAGAATTTCTAAGTGGAAATCTATGTGTTTCATGATATCTCTTCCCATTTGAAAATCAATTTCCATTTTACTATAAATATCAGCATCTTATAATCTCTCCCCTATATGTATTGATAGAATTTAATGTGAAATAACTGCTAAAAGGTATTTTTTGTTCCAGTTGTCCAGACTGGAGTGCTTTATATGGTTTAAAAAGGAAGGGAAAAGTCAATTTTTAAAAATTATTATCCCACCCTTAAAAATTATCTCTACAAGTTCTCTCTATGAGCAGGCTTCTAAAAATTCTTATACAACTGCCAGTAGAAAGTGTTACCTTCCAAAACTGTTTTCCCTTCTCAAGTATGATTTCATTATGTTGATAAAAGTATGCAAACACATTACATATATATATATAAACACACATATATATAAGCCTCTCATACTATCAGATACAGCATTTAAATGAATCACATATACTTATTAGTATGTGTATTACATTTACAAAATTAAAGTGATAGCTGTATAATCACAGTGCATTTATTTAGTTTTTAAAATAAACATTTTATGATTAAATAAATTAGTATCCATTATTGAACTGTGCAAGTTAAACATTTGCTACAAAATTAGCAGACAATTATGTATTATAAAATGCTATGTGACTAAGAAGATGTTATACTTAAGCATCATTAAACCCCAAGTCAAATAATAACTACAGAAAGATTGGAGTGAATAAGATGAAATGTTTTAGTTGTGTGCATTTCCTGGATTTTGTGATCAGTGTTCCTGATCACAAAATCCAGACCTTTCTTTATGACTCAAAATTCATAAGAAATCACTGCAAATAAGGAAATCACAAAATTGACTAACCATGTGATTGTAGCTGAAACCCAGAACCGTTTGCAAAATTATAATGTTTATAAACCGGGTTTCAGTCCAGGATAGAATTAAAACTTTTCATAAAAAAATAATAATAGATAAACTGTAAAATTAGTTATTAAAGCTTTTTTGATTACATATAAATTTTGATACAACAAAAAATGGTTTATACTACTAATTTCAAAAATGCATATTGGCTTCAAGTTTCAGCCTTGTATTAATTCATCCATTAGGTGAGTAGAAAGCTATCTTTGTCCTTAGAGGAGGTGATCCTTATATAATGATCTTACTCCTGCAGATTTATTTGGAGTCCATATCCTCACAGCTTACTCTACCATTCAGTGTTCTGACGTAATCAATAATCAGATTACTGAAAAATCTTTGTGGAAACAGCTTCGATGACATACAGGTGTCTGTGGTGATTTAGACTGGCTTTTTTAAAGAGAAGAGAATCTGTCTACAGTCTTCAGGAGATGATATACCCTAGAGATTTTAGGGACTTTTTAAGGGTTTGGTAGTTCTTTCAGAAGAAAAATCAAAACAAACTACTTCCATCCTTCTCTTTATATACTCCCGTTACCCTGGATGGAAATTCTTTATGTCCTATTCTCAGTGACTATACACAGTTGTCTTCTCTTATCAAGACTCAGTTTTTTGCTTACTTGGAGCTACCTGGTATGCTCAGGAGATTGCAAGTTGCCTTACAAAGGACTATCAGTACCTTTAAAGTGTGATCTGTAGTCACAAGAAACTATTCAGGGGATTTTACAGATATTTCTAGCTTCCTAAAGTAAGTCCAAGTCCCAGTAGCACATGACAAATATAAAAAATGTTTTACTTCCACTGTCTAGGTGTAAAGAAGAGTTAAATGAGAATTCAATGAAAATCTTCTTGACTTCACACTAAATAATATCTTAGGAAACAGTGAGGTTTTTTTTTTCTCTTCAGCCACTACCCAAGGTATTTGTTGTAGCAACTTTCAAGCATCCCCTCAATGGTAACTCCAGAAAAATAGAGTGTCTCTCTGCAGCAAGTAGAGCTTGTTGCATTGCCTATTGAAAAACTATTGAAAATAGTTCTGGACCTGAAAATGCAGAGAAATAAGAAAAAAAAAATCCCTAATTTTTTTTCCTTAACATATGTTTCTGCTTTTCTATCTTGGGCTTCCCTAGGATCCAGTTGTCAAAAGTTTCCACGGGAATGAATGGAACCACTCAGGGACACCTTTTCATAAAGGCAGAAATACTTCCAGCCTTGGGCAGGAAGAAATCCGAGCAGGGAAGGCTCAACAGCCTAAAGCCATTTACCAAAAAGAAGAGTACAATCTGGACCAGTCCCAAAAGATGTTCAGCTCCTTAGTGGATCAGCACGATCAGTGCAGACCAAGCACTCCTGGATATTTTTAAATTAGTGATCAGCCTATTAATTTATGAGACAGAAAGCCTACATTTTCAACCCTACTGTAAATCAGATAAGAAAAATGATGAAAAACAGTTCTCTTGCAGCTTTAGTGAATACCTCCATATTCATTGGTCATCACATGGACTTTTTTTGGGTACTGTGGAAACCCAGAACACAGGGAATATTTCTCTGTCTGCTCTGGGGTGCCCTGACCCCCAGGGGAGCACTGACTTTGACCCTCATTCATGGAGAAAGTTTCCTAGAGTTCAAGATGGAGTAGAATCCACAAAAATGAGAAATAGATTGTAGAGAGTAGTGTAGGTGTATCACTTGGTGAGAAATTTATGTTTTGGGATTTTTATTATGTTATGGATGGAAGCAAGATGGAGGGCGCAGGGTGTCATCCTGGGTTTCTTCCTCATGCTTATTCTTCCTTCTTCATGGGTTTTGGTGGCATTTTGTAATTGGGCAGAAAAGTCCACATTGTGGGCTCTTTGGGCTCTTTGAAATCAGCTTTTGGGTTAAAAGGGAAAATAATCTAGGTGTCAGCTCTTAATTGGATAGTTTAGTCTTAAAAGACCTTGTAACAAGAGATTGATTGTTGGCCATTTTGGACCTTCTAATGAAAACCTGCCAAACTCACAGTAGTGAGACTGTTTTACTGATAAGAAATAATAAACACTTGAGTTCAAACATGAACTAACATCTCAAGTGTCTTCAAACCAGACCCAGATAGACCAATATGGTACCTAATCCTTTGCTTTGGGAAAGCAGATTTTCTTTTCCAAGTTTCCTTTTTTATGTTTCTCAAAAGCAGTTAAAATGTTCCAAATAGAAGGAAAGCATTTTGGGTATATTTAAAAGTGGCTTACTTCAGTTCTAAAAGAATTTAGTCGTTTTTCAAATGAAAGAAAATAGTTTGATTTTACCCTAGATACATGTTTTTCTCAGAGTTTATTTAGTTTTTTTGGTTTAGTTGTTGTTATTACCCAATTAATATTTTAAAATATAGTTAATTTACATGTTAATTTGTCATCCTTGAAAATTCTGACAAGGTAAATTATTCATTCATTTGTATCAGTGGCAGAAATTCAAACCCTGCATCAGCAGATATGAAATAGATCAGTTGTGAGAAAGAATAAATATTTTTTTTTACTCTTTCCTACCATCTAGTTTCTCTCTTCTCTTCTCTTCTCTTCTCTTCTCTTCTCTTCTCTTCTCTTCTCGGACGAGTTGTGTGTACACTGAGAACAAAATTATCTGAAGAGGAATTCTCCCTCCATATCTTCCTTTGAATTTGTTGGATGCCACTCTGAAAGAGTCAAGAGTTCAAGATTTAATGTTCTAATAAAAGTATGCATCCTGAAGTGAGACCTCTGAAATGATACTGCATCATCAGTAAAGTGAATCCACCAGACATCCTATACATTATAGCGAACAATTTCAAATCTCATCTTCCTACAGCACTCAAAGTGAAATGAAGCTGAATAGAACAAATCCTGATTTTTCACATTTGCTGTTATTAAAGAATGGAAGAAAGTAGTGCCGAGGGGAATAAGAGAATAAAGCTATGGCTAGTCAGTTGTGAAGAAAGTAAATTAATAATACTAACCTCATTTCTTTTGTACATGATTTCAATTGATGCCCTGGAGAACAATTCCTTTGTAAAAAAAAAGGGTGGGGAATGGACAATGGAAGTTATTGCTGTATCTTGCCTCAGTGCTACTGACAAATCATATGTCAGCATCAGATTATAGGATGTAATATTTTTTATTTGAGCTACACTTTCATGTATCTTCAGCTAAGTCCTCCTGATATTTATTTTCATCATAGTTTTTTCATAATGTTTGATGGAAACTTTTGCAGTTTGTATTGTGAAACAAGACCTAAACCCTGGAAGTGAGGCAATGTTTGTGATGTAAGAAGAACTGTGTAAGGCAGACTGTGTTTTTTAAATAATGTTTATAATACATTATGTTTTAGATTCACGTCAAATATGAAGTCCTTCTTCTTTTTTTTCTGGGAGTATACTAACACAACTGTATTTCAAAAAACCCTTATGTATTTTGATAAACTGAACTGTTTGAGGATGATCTTCTACAAATATCCTTCCCCATTTAAGTTACTAAATGATACCTGGATAAATATTATGCGTTTTTCCTTCCTGATCTACTTATAATGAATCTTAATTTTTATGGGGTAGGTTTTTACTAGATATTTAGAACTTGATGCAGACATTCCCAGAATTGATTAGTTACCTTAGCAGCCTTTCTTGAAAAAAGAAAAAAAAGAAAAGAAAGTCAAAAAAAGCATCCACAACAGTGAAAATAGCACAATGATAGTGAATTGAAGGGTTGATTTCAACCATCTTAAAGAGAGAAAAACAAGCAAACTTTATATGCATGTAAATAAAATTATTCTGATTTTTCTATAGAGATTAGTTTAATTAGATTAGTCTAATTTTTCTATAGAGATATACAGAATATAAACAGAACAAAGACAAGCAAATAACCTCATCCTGAGTTTTGGCAAAAGTTGAAGGCTAACAACTGAGCATTACTGAGGATTCATCTTCATATAGAGCAAGGATATCAACTAAAAAGTGTGCTGCTTGAGAAAACATATTAAGTCCATATTATCTAGCCTGATTTTCAGCCAAGACCTCAATCCTGAATCACAGCCAGACACAACACACAGCAAAGGAAGCATGCTTTACCCTTCTCCACTGACACAGAAGAACCGTAATATTCAAAGGCCATTACTATACTGAAAAAAATGCAGTGTTTACATATTAATGGTAGTCTTTATTTTTTATTTTTTATTTTTGTCTACAGAAAAGGTAAATATTTTCTAAGAGAAAACCTTTCTCTATGTGCAGTGGACAACATCATGAGTATTTTATATAACTCTTCAGGGCCAGGAGGTCTAAAAGTACTGTTCAATACATTTGCCTCTATTTTGTCTGTAAAATTGTTCTTTCTATCTTTTACTTTAAAAATTACTATGAATAATGTAATGCAATTAGACAATTTTGTACTCTTCCTTTTTTCCTTCATTAATCTGTAGATATATTTTTGTTGTTTGTGTTTCCTCAGCTCAACAAATATTCTTCCTTGGTGAACATGAACAATAGAGTGATCCAGGAACAATAGAGGGATCCAGAGAGAAAGCAAATTCATTTGAGACACTTCTATAATTTAGCTTTGGAATTTTCCACTATAACCTGAATTTCAAACAGTCATCTCTCAATTACTAAGAAGTCATTATAATACAAATTTTTTTTCTCCCAAATTTGACCTCAGCCCCACTGGTTAATTTACTTCAGCCTTACATTAGTTGTCTGTCATTAGCTAAGTGGATCCATGTCACAAATTAATGTTCAGGAAAAAAACCTGAATAAACAAGGCAAGAGGAAAAACACTTGAATTAATTAAATGGATAACTTTATATACATTTTTAACTGCTATGTGTAGGGAAGGAAACTAATTGGGAGGCTATTGGGAGATATTTAAAACACAAAATATTGAAGGTTTGATGCAATAATAATTCATATTACTAACTAAAGTAGCATAAAAGATGTTCCAAACTGTATTACTTAAATAAAAAGGTAAAAGCCTCAGCTCTGCGGCACACTGGATTAAAATAAAACCTCCTTATAAAATTACCATGAAATTGAGTTGAAACACATGCAGAACTAAACAGATTGCTTGGAAATCATTCAGCTACAAAACTGCTCTTTTTTTCAGGCCTCCTGAAATCTCAGCTGATTTCAAGGTAACTCGTTTCAATTATTTGCTCTACTGTTTAAGCAAACCATGTCAAAGTCTGCAATGGTGCATATCTACAAGAGTTACTGTTGACTGGTGAAACATGGGATATCAGCATTTCTCACGGGGAAAAACGAAAGAAGAAGAACCTAGACTAACTGAAGAAAAATTCTAAAGAAGAAAGCAAACTTAGAAAAGGTTCACTGACAGCATTGAAATAGTACTGTCAAATGGATGTAGCCTTCAAATAAATTAATACCATTAATATGTTCTTAATATGTTTTAAGCCTTCCCTTTTTAAGACAGGTTATATAGGGTCTGTTTTTACTTTTATCTCTGTCCAAAGTAAAATCATAGCAGGGGACTGTAACCATAACAAGAGCTCTCAGATGTTCTTTCTCCTGAATCATAAGTATATAAGTAATTTTAGCTTAATAATACAATATTTATATCGAGTCCACTTTGGAAGTGGGGGAGTAATGATTCCTGGAAATGTTGAAGAAATAGCTCAACATGTCACAGGGCTATGGTTTAGATGGCATGGTGGTGTTCAGTTAAATGTTACATTTGATGATCTTGGAGGTCCTTTCTAACCACAATGATACAATCTGTGATCCTCCTGGCTAGGTTTTATGATCTACATTTACTTTTGGAAAGCAGGTAATGACATGAAAGAGTAAAAATTTTCTGTAGTCAACGTGCATTTCAGATTTACAGTATATAAGGGACATATACATAATGTAATTGAACCACTATATATACTGAAGCATTATGTTTATTACTAAAATGTAAGCAATTGTCCAGCTTCAATATATATTGCACATCCTTAACCTCTCATCTTGACAACTCGCATCACATGAAAAAGTTCAAACAAAAATGAACTGTGCATGTAAATATCTTATTCTCTGTACTGCCCTGTCACTATTTCTTCAGCCTTTGATGGGGCATGACCCTCACTTCTTTCAGGGTTCTGCATTTCAGAAATGAATGTCAGATGGACCCACTCTGATCATGTCAAGAAGTACTTTGGAATTTGTATTTGGGACTTTCTTCTGCATTTGCTGTTATCTGTGAGCTGCAGGAGTTCCATTTGGATAAGATATGTACAGTACTACTGAAAAGGTTATAAAAGATATGCTAATACAATTCACAATTCAAATGGAAAACCAGTGGTGGGGGAGGGAGGATTGGGGTAAGAAGAAATGCTTTTAGAAAATCAGTATAAAGCAGTGAGGGAACTGAACAGATCAAAGGACTATTTTCTGGTAGTGGGAGGCCTAGGTGAATAGAGGTGGAAGCCCTACAGGCCTTTTATAAAGCAATTAAGTTTGATATTTTCATAGGGGAAAAGATCACCTTTTATACGGTTTTTACACCCAAATATCTGCTGTAGGCTCTGTGGGAACCATTAGAGACAGAGAAAGAACAGGAAGTTGAAGTCTTTGAAAATAACCTTTTGGCAGAATACACTGAATATTCTAACTGTTCTATACTCCTTGGGTGAAATTCTGGCTTTATTGTTATAGTGATAGAAGTGATCATTGACTATTGTAAAGCTGAAATTTTCTGCCAGAAAAAAACTCAAGAAAACTCAGAATTTCTCCCTGAAGATAGATACAACACTCTTACTTTGAATTTTATTCTTCCATGCAAATTATTTCTTTAGCATTACTGAAAACCTTATCCATTAATACTGTCACCTTTGTCAGCAAACATAAGTCTCACAGTTCTCAGGGATGTCCCAGGGGAAATTTTTCCATTTTTTTCAGATAGAAAAACTTCAAGAGGGAAAGTTAGAAAAGATCCTATTCAACATCATAGCAGGCGTCTTCAGCTGCTGTCTTCACTTTGCTCTGTTCTTCCCTAAATAGGCCATATTATTTTCTTCAAATTTTCTGCCTATACTTAAAGTAACCTTAAAAAGGACAAAATCTGGATTACAGTTCCAAACACTCCAGTTTTTAAAATTGAAACATTAAGAGCTAAGTGTAGAATTTATCTATAAATGCTTTTCTATTTTTTCCTCTTTTTTTTCTTCCATTGCTAACTGCTCTAATTACAGTTGTAATGATATCAGTTATCTCCTAGTGTATTAGAATGCTTATTTTTATTTTTTTCTTGGCATGTAATTCTTCAAGACATTGTTGCAACAGATGCTGAGCACCTCCTGAGGACAATCAATTAATTCCCTCTTGAAGGGAATAGGAAGTCAACATCCTGTGAACTTCCTATGAACTTTATTCCTAATAAAGATAAACACACAGAAAGCAGTCAGCCCAGGGATGGATTGAGCCGCTGCTTATGTGCTTTGAATTTCTTGCCCCATGATTTTGGTGAGGCAACTTGTACTTGCCTGATAACATACTCCAAAGGAGATCTACTAACAGCTCTGATATTGGCTTTGGGTAGAAGGGTCTTTGTTTGTATTAAGCTCAGGGAACACGCACCTGAGGGTTGCAGTGTCAGAAAACAAAGAGCAGGATGCATCTTTTCAGCTTCTGCCTGTCAGACACACACTTGTGAAATATTTATGGGCTTCATTGTTCTGTCGAGTATAAGGCATTCTTGTTAACATTTGGACATAATTTAGGGCATATTTCATAAGTGCAGTTGTTAAATATTTATAACTAACACTCATTACTTAAAAAGCACTTCACATATACATAATTCTTTAATTATTGATAAATAAAGTTTGGACAGGCCTTGTTTTTATTGCCCTGCACTTCTGGAAATTAACTTTTCATGTATTTCTGTATTAATGACCTAAGGGTCTTTTTTTTAATACGTGAACATTGAAATGCCTCTGTTCTTTCAAGCCACCATGTGCAAGACTACTGTTATAGAATACGTAACTAGATAAAAACAGATTTAATAGAAGATGTTCCTGCTCATTACAGTGGAGTTGAACTTTCAAAGGTCCCTTTCAACCTGAACTATTCTATGATTCTATGAAATTTAAAGATCTGAGAGGATCTCCATATTTATACTCTTTTGCTGCCAGAATAGGCACCTACACTATTCCCACTTCTGTGCTTCAGGGATTACATTACAAACATTTAGGTACAGATATTTATGGTTCCTTTCTTTTTGAAGGGCAACTAATCTGCTAATAAATCTCATGCAAAGTTCATTACAATTATAAAATGAAGAAAATTTGAGTCACTCTACTGTATATTTCCTATTTTCAATCATGTGTTGGAAAGTTACATTGAGGTATTGCTCACGGATTGAAGTATTGCTTCAAATCTCTAATATTAGTGGAAAAAATTATGCTTACTGAGTTAATAATTAAATCATTGCCTGTAAATATATATCAATATTTAGCTGACTGTTAAATATTTTTAAATAATATCTCTATTTAGTTAAATTTCATCTGTAAATGATAATTTGATATGTTATCTCCATGTTAGGCTTTCAGGTAGAAAAACCAATGGAAAAATTACTTCAACTTCAGGTATGAATCATTATTATAGAATGGCATCAAATGCTTATTTTAAGCAAGCTAATGCAAAGAGTCATCTGAATGGTTAGGTGAAAAAAACTTTAGATTTCTCATCTTAAATTGTCTGATTTTACAGAGAAACCTCTATTTCAGGCTATATTAATTTTTTCCAAAATACAAAAGCAGAAAATATCCTGGTGTGAACAGTTGTTTTCTTTTACTTTCTTTTGTTCTTTTTTGCACCTTTTTCATAATCCCTTCTACTTTTCTGATGTACGATACTTCCCAGTGTTTTTTACAATTAGATACATTAATATTACAGCATATATTTTGCAAGGATGAATATCTTTAATTACATTAGCATTATACTGACAAGCCAGGAAATAGAAGCCACTGATTAAAGCACTGGCATACAAAAACCTAACAGAAGGTAACGGAAGCCTTGCAATTTTTTAAAATGGAAATTAAATTAAAAAAAAAAAAAAGAGGGTGAACATTCAGAAGTTGCTTATCTGAAAGCTTGAAATAAAGAAAATAAAGCCCTGACTTTGCATTACTTCTTGCTAACATCATCTTCAGATCTTTAGTAACTTTTTTGGCTGAGCTGTTATCTGCTCTAAAGAGGCAGAGATGTGCAGAGGTACAGAGGATAAACCATAAATAAAGTAGTTTAGGTATCAAAAGCATCTTACCTGCAGCAGCAGCAACCATAATGTTGACTAATTTGCCATTCTTTTCAGCGCATTATCAAACTAGATTATTCCAAATACACAAGATAGTTTTGTTTGCATGCAACACTCATCAGTTTACCCTGCCTTGTAGCACAAATACAGTGATATGAACACAAATTCTTAACAACTTAAGCTGTGGTCTGAATTTTCACATGTTTTTGGTTAGGGTTCAATAAGCCCACAAGTATGTTGTAACCAACAAATACCAAAATGTGAGCTAGTAGCAAATATCAACATCAAGACCTCTGAACCTTTTATTTACAGCTCTAAGGTATCTTTCTAAAATTCTTGCTTGTCTTAAAGGCTTCGAAATCGAACAAGCCAATGTTGTATAGACTTACATGGCATATTTCTAAAGAGTTACTCCACTGTGAAGTAATGTGGGCTTCTAAAAGCAAAGATATCTTGAAGAAGAACCTGCAGTAGTCTAGGTGAAGGGAGTGGTACAATTCCTGGTGCTTTAGTGAGCTTGTCTGCCATTGCCTCAGATGGCTGCGTAGTGCTGCATATGCTTGACAGACCACATAGACATATGTGTGTAGAAGATAATTGGGGAACAGAATTCTTTTTCAATAAAAAAGTGTCAAAATTCCTGGATTCGAAAAATAAAAAACGAAGTATTTTCCTCATCATGTTAGAAATAACAATTTCTCAAAAATTCCTGCTCTGGATTTCTTTGGAATCACAGAATACTGTCTTGCTTTATGAAGACACAATAATTTTGATTAGTGCCTTTGAGCAATGATCTTTCAAAAATTGGACATTCAGAGCTACAAAACGAGCTGATTTTCAGGCTTAGTCAGGAAGCCAGGTTAAGTAATGAAAATTTGGGTGATTCAGCCTTTCTGTTTTCTCTCATACAATTCCCTGTCATTCAATTTCATTCTGACTGTTTGCCTTGTCACTATGACTTGCCTATTTCCATAGCTGATTTTATTTGAAAAAAGTGGTTTTAATTTAAAATATCTACAGTTTTTGTACCACTCTAGAAGTATGTTCCATATGACGAAATCATTCTTGCAGAAATTTCTTAACCAGTTCTAGCAGTTAACACAAAGTACAGGCAAACACACTGATGTATGTTGTGACTGCAGGGTTCTCCAACATCTTTTACCTGGCATCTCACTTGGCTCCCCTCTTTGCCAGGACTACAGAGAAAAGAGAGGATTAAAGGTTACAGCACTTGTATTAAGGTATAATTTCTCATAGTGTATTCATGGGGCAGGAGGGAAGACAACAGCACAATGTTTGCAAATGGTTCTTTATCTGTTCTTTACAATAATCATTGTGATCTGAAATAGCAAAAAATGAATTAGGAATATTTTCTTCCTTTGATATTTCATTCATCATATGCATATATATATATATAGCTCTAAGAATACCATTAACTTGTTTTCTTTTAAACTAACTATCAATCAATAACTTCAAGCTGATTTTCCTCTTTTTTAAAACCAAAATGCCTCTGTTTACAACTCAGAGATTCACTATATTAAATTATGGTGACATAAGGTCAATAATAACATATCCTGTCACTAACTTTGTGGAAGGCTACTGATAAGGACACTGAAGTAAAGCAAAAAAAAAATAAAATGCAAGGAAAATCCAAACTAGGTGCAATTACATTTTGGTTATACTTCAGTCAATTAAAAACATAAACATAAATATCCCAACCTGTTTGCTATTTCATTATTAAAAAATAAGTACCTAACTGTATTTTTATGAGTAGATTTTAAAAACCACAGCTGAATTTTCAATCTTGTCTATTGAATGAGATTTTTAGGTACTCTTTTATGCTTAATTTCAACATCATTCCATTTATTGTTGCCCACAGAAAGTTCAGCTGCAGTCATTGATCCAAACTTTACCAGCAAACATTGGTTTTGAAGATTGATGTTGTTATTCTGCTCTCACCAGAGAACATACATACAAGGCTGATGACTGCGATGAACACTAGTTGATCTACACTGAGTAGCAGTTAAATCAATTACCATTTCAATTTGTGAGATAAAAAAAAAATAAAAATAATAAAAAAAGGATAATGGGGCCACATTACCAGCACTCAACAGACAGTTGTACTGAACTTTACTTGCAACTCAAAAATATCTACACCGTCAATATTTCATATTCTACATGAATCTGAACACAGGTGTCTAAAAGGCTAAAAAGAGTAATTATGTGAAGTCTGAAAATGTAATCTGATTTTAGGCACGTAATAGGACTTCAGTCCTCCTGTTAATCTATAGCACCAGAAACAAGCAACACAAATAAAAGCAGAGAAGTGAAAAATGACAAACTCATGTGTTTCTTGTTCAGCATTCTGCAGGATATAAGCACTTGCTCTTAATCATAATAAACTCTCATTAAAGAATAGATGAGTATAATTCTGTTATCCTCCAAAACCCTAAGAAACAGCATAGTAGTAAAACCACAGAAAAAAATGTAATTCTGTTTATCTGACTTGAAGGTAAATAAAAACAAAACAAAACAAAACAACCCCCCAAAAAACAAAAAACCCCACACATCAATGAAGTAATTGGCTACATACTTAACCCTGACAGCCAACACTTATTGGCTTAAATCATCAGGTGTTACCTTCTCATTTTTTACCTTTGTGTCAGTGCACTTATGTGCAAATGTTAAACAGTTATGAGTTTATCCTCTAATTGGGTCTTAGGCAGGTTAATCTGCTGTGATTTAGCATAATTTTCCTGCCCTATTAAACCTTGTGTTCCATACACAAATGTCTCTAACAAGATGGATGTGAGAATGCTGCTTTCTGTGTATGTGTTGAACTTGTATTTTCCCTCTGGTCAGCATCAATTTGATTGCTTTCTCCATCAATTGATATTTTGATATTTATCTCCATCAATATGTACTTTTGTTCATATGATTCCAAAACTGAAATTTATCTACCTGTCTGCTTTTTGTTATTGACCTGACCAATCTTTTGATGTCTTCTGTGCACAACAAATAGTGTGGATGATAAGCAGCAGAGTTTCTGATTTGCACCAAGGTTTTCAGACCTTTGAAACATACCTCATAAAATTAATCTCAGTGAGATATCTGGTCTATAATAATAGCTTGAAAAGCTTTCTGAGATAATGCATTCCTACAAACAATGCCATCAGTTAAAAAGGTATTTGTTTTGGTTGTGAGTAGCAAGAACTTCTCAAATTCTTCAGAGTCCATATTGCCCTAGTTCCTTTATTCTGTGACTTCTGATCCAGAAAAGAAAGCTCAGACTATTGTGTTTTGGATATGAGACTGATGATTTGCAGTGGTTGTAATATTTTCTCCCTCTTTTGGGTTCTGCTGGGTTTTCCAGTTGATCTTTGATAATGAGTGACATTCCCAATTCAGAATGGAGGCATATGGTCTTGTTAATGCTTTCAAAAACTGCAGTTGCATTCTTTGCTTAGGAAATGAAAATCATGATCATACTAAAAAACCTCCTGTCTTCCCACTAAAAATCTCTCATTTCCATGAACTTTACGATATATGAATAAAACATTTTTAATTCAATGTGAGAATTATAATTAACATTGAACTGAATAAATTTTCAAAGTACTCTGGAAAGAACTTATAATAATTTTAAAAGTGTAGAAATTTGATAACATGCTTTTAATGTTTCAACTGTATAAAAGCATGATTCTCTGAAGGAAAACATCCTTAAAAGTATGTACAGCCCCTTGAAAAAGAAAAAAAAAAACCCCACGTTTGAATACTTTGCAGTAATTTCTTACACGTAAAAGCTCAAAATTTGAGTGCAAGGTTAAAAACTATTCTTCAATAACTCTATCAATTTTTTTTTTTATTATAAACAATTTACAAATTCTTATTCTTTATAAAGTGGGCTGAAAGGCAGAAAAAGACAAAAGTGGCTAGACATTGCACAATCAAATGTAGCTGTTAAAAGAAAGATTAGTAACTAATTTTGCTAATTCCTTTATTTATGGTACTATGCAAGCATCATGTTTGAAACACGTCATTTTTATTGAAGACAGATGACATAGGTAAATATAAAACATAGGCCAGTGCACATTTTATAGACTTTGAAATGCCGTTCATAAATGTGATAACTTTGTAAAATCTAAATAATGTTTCTTTAACAGTGTACTGATACAGACATAACATTAAAATGTAACAAAAAGAGATCAGACTTTGAATGCTATTTTGTAACTACTGAGATTTGTGCCAAATGAGTTCAAACAGTTGTCTTGAAGCTATAGCAGAGCAGGTAACATCTATTTTGAACCAAATATGAACATCAAATAAGTGCCAGTGATGGCAAAATACACAAACCACTGGCATATTTGATACTTTCTTTTTACTCACATATCATAGCCTCTTAAAACTTCACTCTTTTAGCAACACAGGTTTCCACCATGATCACTTTTTAATAGAGGAATAAACATAACTCAGGCTCATCATAGTAGAAATAATTGCTACAAGCTAAAATTTCTGGGCATTGCATTAACATTCAAAGAAAGCCTTCTCATGAGATCTAAACATAGCATTCAAAACATGGTACCTTCCAATAGCTTGCAGGTGCGGGGACCATCTGCACAGAAAAATTCACTGGCTGTGGGCCATTACAATGTTACCATACAGTATCTGTCACTAAATTACAATGTCATGTCGGTAATGTATTTTCCCTGCATTTGTGAACTTTAATTGTCTGTTTGATTTCATATGGTAATATTTTACAAGGAACACAATCACGAGAGCATGTACTGTAGATGCATAAGTAATTTAAACAGTCAAGCTGGATTATTTTTAATGTTCAATATTTAAATTTGGGTTGTTTGCAACTTTACAGATAAAACTCAGGATGCATAAAGCTCTAAGGGTTAGAATATAATGTATTCAATGTTCATTCATTCCAAGGATAATTGTCATAAGCAGACAAACAGTAGCTCAAATAAACAAACAGACAATAAAAAGCACACTCGTCTGACTTTCAAAGTTGCCTGGTGTGCAGAACAGGATTTTTTGGTGCTTTTTTTTTAATGTCTAAGAAATCCAAAATACAAAAGAGCTCATATTGCTACAAGAAACACTTTAATAGTACAAATTCAACTTTCAAGTAAGTGTTCAGAAATTATATAGTTCCGCTAGGATAAATGCAATCATTGAGTTCAGCACTGACACATTATTTCAGCTTATCATGTGTAAATCATAATAGGTATGCACACCTTGTTCAATAAATAGCACCAAATAGAGAAGTCTTCTCATTCATTTCCTACAATACAGATTCCTTTCTCTGAAACAGTGAAAACCAGCTTCACTCACGATTCACCTGTGAGGGGGAGTTTATTATGTGGTCACAATCCAGCCATTTCAATATGGATCAATGCTTATGACTTCAATTTCCTCTCTTCTCAAAAATCAGTATTTATCTCAGCTTCAAAGCAATAGAGACGCTGTTTAACATTTTGACAGTGTGCCAAGACACACATGCAGCTTTGCAGACATCCCTTCCCATACAGGTGCAAATTTTAGCAATGGGTTGCCATTTTGCCTCTACCTTTAGGTCCAGTTGAACTCATCACTAGAAGAAACTATACATAAATAAACAAAAAAAAAAAAGCAACAAAAAAGATCCCACAAACACCACAACCAAAAAAACCCCAAAAAACAAAAACACCAACCAAAAAAAAAAAAAAAACAAAAAAAAAAAACAAAAAAACAAAACAAAAATATCAAGGAAAGACTAAATATTTATTTTTCACTAGGTAGCACACTGGTATGGACTACAAAATTCTATGTCCTGCTCATAGTGTGGGAGGAGCTCAACTCGTGTTCATAGATACTCATCACAGCTGGTGTATGTGGCATCAGTAATTACAAGGTCACAGTCACAACACTATAACCAACATTCTGTCATCACTTCCAATATAGGGTGATATTTTCAGGGTTTTTAATCTTTATGAAATTAAAAATTTATCTAGAAATATTAATATGTAAATGTATCCAGCATAAAAGTTTGTTCTTTTTTATTTCAGAATTTTAAAAATAAAATCCCGTTCTGTTTCTGTATAGGAGCAGAAATTCTTTCTAACTTTAGGTAATGATTTTTCCTCACGCTCTTGTGTTTCCTCATTTTGAGGATTTTATAATAATGAAATGTGGCAAGTATTTAATCACCATTAGGCACCTGAGATTTTGAAAAATAATGTTAAAAAAAAACCACGAAAAAAACCCACAAAAAACCCCCAACCAAACAGAAACCAAATGAAAACTAAAATCCTGAAAATATGTTCCTACTGCTTTCAGTTTCTGTGAATTGATTAAATTGTCTGATTAAATAATTGGTTAATAATTATCAATATTACCATATTACAGAAGTAATTTATCTTGTCTTTCTAAAATATGTGGCTTCATGGGGAGATAAGGTACAGATCCTGAAAGATGCCCAGACACATTTCAAGAAATATCCCAAACTAGCTTCCTAGTCCTGAGGGAAATAAACTAATCCATCTTTGTATTTTATGAATGCTTTTGTGCTGATCTACACTGGGTAAAAAGTAACACAAATACATTCTTCATGCACGTTATAAAGTCCTTATTTTCACATCTGAAAAAATTCCAACCTGCTATAGGTCTATTATAGATAGAATTCATAGAAACTATTTAATTCTTTTGGGATACATACTTCATCTCAAGAAAAACAGGTATCTTATTTTTCCCCTTCATTCAACAGGTAAGCTGTGCCACAATTTCTGTAGGACCAAATAGAAAGCTGTAAAAGAAATGACTGAGAAGTTTGGGGAGTCTATTTACCTTTTGCTATGTTAAATGCAAGAGGGCTCAGGATTTTTTTAAAAAATTGATTTAATGACAGTAAAATCGTGACAGAATTTAGGGACTATCCAAGAGAAAATCTTTATCTTTCCTGTTTAATTTTTTCTATATACCTTCTCTAAGCACAGAATACTGGCTCTGTTGCAGATTTTATTTTGGTTTAAATGGATCTTGACTCTGACACAACATTGGAGTTGCCTTGTTTTAATATATATATGGAGTATATAAACAAATATTAAGTGATGCCTAGCATTATCTCATTACACATGAAATACACAATTAAATTCAATTGTTGATGAGAGAATACCACTAGGTCTATATATTTCAATCAATTATACACTTAGTTAGACTCACTTGCTCATATGACTCTATTTTTCAAAAAATGCCATCAATTTTAATCTGTTTCTCTCAAAGTCTTCTCTAAGAATCCCAGATCATACAAGAAAATTTACACAATGGATGAAAGTTTAGATAAGCAAAGAATTATCTTGAATTAATAATATTTAATAATATTAAGAATAATACTTTAATTGAAAGAATAATATGTGTGGGCAATGGATTTGTAGAGAGTTCTCAGGGCTTGACAAAAGGCTCACACAGTGCACATCTGTATACAAACTTAGAGACAAGGCATTTTTTAAACACCTCTCAGTTACCTCAGCTCTAAATAAAAAAAAAAAAAAAATGTACTGTCTGACAAATGTGTAGTAGAGGGGAAAGAGAAACAAATATTTGAAGGCAAGGGATGCATCCCAGGGACCTTCATCAGAAAGTGCATACTGTCTGAATCATGCAAACATATTGACCACATATTGGTAAAATAAAGTAGCTCCAAGAGGATGCTGGCTTTGGAAGTAAAGAACTTCCAAACCAAGTTTTTAGTGGTGTTCTTTATTATGTTCCTTGTGTTATATTCATTATCAATTAGAAGAAAATAGAGAAGATGTCTCAAATTCTAACACAACCCACAGCTAAACCCAGAATGTATCCTAATTCATAATTACATATAAAATCAAAGTAGTTTTATTGTGGTATAAACATCTGCAGCTTAGTACTAATTCATTATTTTAGAAAAAAAACCCAAGCTTTTTCCCATAATAAATACTTGCTATTAATTAATCAAATTAATGGAGCATACCTACACTTTTTTCATATTCATTTTAAATATTCTTCTGAGAAGGATGAAATACAGATAAAATTGTATTTTGAAAGTGAGAAAAATACATGTAGATCCCAGGTCAAAGAAGAAAGTCATAAATCCTTTCTGTAATGTACATGTTGAGATTTAAAATTTTTATTATTTTGTAACAATAAACACTCCAACCTTCAAAAAAGGAGAGCTCTGCTTCACAACTCACACTTTTATCTGAGCTATATTCAGGGTAATTAATGAACTCAACATTAGTTTCTTGTTGTATTTGCAATAAAAAGAGCTTAATTTTTGTTAGAAATAATATTACAATACTATTCAATCTTTATTATATTTTAGTGTTTTTATATACTATGAAGAATAGGGGAAATAGAAAATTCCTTCCCCCTGTTAACCTTTTGCCTTTTAAATAAAATAAGCTATAAAATATAAGTATAAAATAACCACTACATAATATCTGCATGCCATAATTAGGCAATACATTTGACTCTCAGCTACATCCTATTACAACTACCTACTACAGAAACTGAACAAATTTATTCTACAAAAATCTTTTTTTATGTGGCAGGAACCTTAATTGAGCAAGAAATATTTATCTCTTCTGGGATTTAAAGAGTGAGAAGCATACTAAGTTTCCGATTTTTCTCGGCAGCATTCTGAAATATCACATTTATAGGCATTCCATGTTCAAATTTGATATTGCTCATGCAAGTTACTCTATACTTATTTCCTCAAATATATCTGTTAGATTTTTAAGATGAATCTCTGAATAGGCAGTATTAACAAATGATTTTGATAAAATTGCAAATTATTTCAGACAGGATTGTATTAATGCAATAACTGCTAAATTGTAATACCTGTGATTCTACAGAAATTTAGCTTCAAGTCGAAACTAGTTTTCTGAATCTAAAAAACCCCAATATTCAAAAAATTAAACATATTTTCAAATAAAAAGAAACTTTATAACTTTCTGGACCAAAGGAACTTACATTACCTCTAACCTCTCTCTGAAACATTCCCTGAGAAAGGATATCCTATCAGTATATATATATCCTGAATGAAAATACAAAAATTATTTCAAAAAATCCAGCATGCATAAAAGAAGGAGCATCATGTAGTTTAGTTTTATTTGAATCAGAATAGTATTATTTTCTTTTTATTTTCAGAGTACTTTGCTTGTCTCATTTCTTTTTGGGAAGGAAGAATATTTCACTTCTCCCTGAGATGCTACATTTTACTGACTTGCAAGGAAGGGATTGAGTTTGCTACATTGCTTGATGTCTATCCAAGTACTTTGATGTTTGCTTTCAGAAAAAAAGAGTATTTGGGAAAATATTCTGGAGTCATACATTACTATTCTATTTCCATAGGTACGTGTAATCACAGAATGAAAGAGGTTGGGGAGAGCTTGTGGAAATTGCCTAGTCCTAATCCCTCTTCTCATAGTGGGGGGAACTGGAGTAGGTGGCTCAGGGCTGTATCCATTCAGTTTCGAATTCCTCAAGAATGGAGACTGAGCAACATGTCCAGGTGACCTTTTCAAGTATTTGGCAGCCCTAACAGAAAGAAAAATAAAATTGAAGCTTATACAAAATTTTCTGCACTTGAATTTATTTCCATTGCCCTCTTTATGCTGAGAAGGGTCCAGCTCCATCTTCTTTACACCTTCCCTTGGTTACCTGTATGTGTTGGTTCACATATCATCCCAAGGATATCTCAGACACAATATTGACATTATCTGCCTCCAAGGTACAATCACCACTTGATGAGTCAGATGCATGACTGAAGTCACTCAAGCTCCATCTAAAGGTAAAGAAATACTACAAAAGTAAGTGAAGTGGAGAGAAGTCAGGGAAGACTCCATTATAATTTCTGGCATCAACTGATGGGTTGAACCTGTTTTCTCTCCCATAGGGTCACCTCTTGGGTAAGAGCCATACTCCATGGGTGAATGATCACCTCAAGCTAACAGTTGTTAGTGATTAGAGATCATTTGTATATCCTTTTGAATATGTTTTTGCAGTCAGATGCTATTACCAGGAATCCTCAAGCCATAAGCTGTCACAATTCTATTAAGAAAGAGTGTCATTCCATAAACTGTTCGTGCTAGTCCTTCAAGGGTGCTGGCAGTGGAGGATAGAGGGTGACATGCTCAAAAAAGTGTGTGAAGACCCACGAGGAGGTCTCTCTGTTTATATGTGTCCCTTAAAAAGTCAGTCAAATTGCCCTTCAGTCCTGCAGACTGTTCAGTAGAGCCCCTTAATGGGATGCTGACTGACTGGATGGCACAAGGATCTCAGCTTTCCTGGGACACCAACACAGCTGTCAAACATAAAGGGTCTGAGGACATCTACCCTATTCACATGACACCAGCACAAAGAAGTATTTGACTGAAGACACATACAGGCATAAATACAACCTGCTGTCATTCATATTTTCATTTCCAAAAAACAGGTGGATCTGTTGGGAATTTTATTTTTACAGTTCTATAATTTAAAAACATCCAAAGTGGTTTGCTTTTTAACTAAAGTGCAAACTTCCCCTGGGATAGAAATTAAAATGCCAAGCAAAATTTCATCAAACAAAGTGGTTATAAATGCTGACAGGTGCTTAGCTATAGTGTCTGTGGGTTATTTGGGTTTCTTTTACTCGGTTGGTTGCTTTTGTTTCATGGTATTTTGTTTTGTGTGGAGAGTTTTAATCCTACATGAACAGAACAGGAACTTTACAGTAAACATAATCATAATTTTCATTTGCACTGAAAAACAAGCAGGGAAAAGACTTAGAAGACAATAGATTTTTCATTTTTTTGGATGAAAAACAGTACTAACTTGCATAAAAATGGTAATAAATATGTAAATTATGTATTCAGAAGTCAACAAATGTTTAGTTGCAATTTTAGTAATATTTTTAAGAACATGGTACATCAGAAATATACTTTGATTTCAAAACTGCTTGTTAACTTAACTTTACAGCTTTTGATTCCTATCTTATTTATCCTCTATGATTATTTCTAGTATCTTTATTAGCCCCCCAAAAAGTTCTCTGAACATTTTCTGTTTGTTTTCTTTAAAAATGTACAGATTTCAATTTTTAACCTTTTGATTCATCACAAAAAGTTTTCAGCTGAAGCTTTGCACCCAAAAGCATTTATTACACTGAAATATGTTCAAATAAATGTACAAGCCCTGCCTTGGAGACCCAGTAAAATTTCCAAAATATCAATGAGATCAATTGAGTTTCAGTAAAATCTGTGCTTTAAAACAGTACATGGATCCCCATGATCGTTTACCTCTACTAGTAAATATTTATTAGATCCATGTTTTAAATTACCTGTACATTATTGTATTTGTATTGCAGAAAATAGGCAATGGTCTTACCACTTCATAGCAAGATGAACGAGAATTCACTGTGTAAAAAGTTAATATGTTCAGAATTGATTCAAATGCAGGAATAATTAGGGTTAAATAATAAAAATATCTTTCTGGATTACAGTGTTTAGTTCTTTCATTTTAGGGCATTGACTACTGAATGTATCTACATTCTCCAGTCCTGTAGAAACAATGTTCCTTCCAAATCTGGTGAGACAGCTCTTGTGAACGCCTTCTGACTTTTCTTGCAAATGAGCAGTTTATGTCTGCATGTTATAATCACTGCAGTACATGGGCTAAAGGGCTCTCCCTTCTTTTCTCTCCATCTTGCTGCTGGCAAGAAACAATGCAGTCATTTGCCATTAGCCTGAATGGAGACATGAGGCTGTGGTAAATGACTAATCAGCATCCAACAGCAATCAGAATGAGCGGTGTTGGCATACATAAATGCTGACAAAGCAGCACTCAAGTTTAGAAAGTTAAATTAGCATTTATGTTGAGATAAGAATAAGAATTAAAAAAAATAACAAATGTTGCTCATAGAGAATTCATTTTCAACCCAGAGGATGATTTTCTGTGTGCTAAGATAGGTAAGATCAACTGTTTTGAGGAGGTATAAACTGTGGTTTCTAAAGGATTCCCACAGAGTAGTTTAGAATAAATGCCAAACTTGTGGATACCTTATGAAGAGACATCACTCCTACTTTGACAATAAAACCAATCATAATTACATGAAAAATGTATTGCATACTATTATAAGGAAAATTAATTTCAGGGAAACAGAAAAAATGTCCTATAAAAACTTGAAACAAAAATAGTTAGCAATCATTTTGGTAGCAAGATGGAAAATTTAGTTCCTGTTTCTAATTTATTTACTTCGCTTTTTGCACATCCTTTTTGGGCTTATTACTTTCCAGTAGCATTTTCCCTTGTCATAGGAATATTCATGAATTCCCTTCTGATTTTATCATTGCTGCCATTTCTCAAATAATTATCCTTGTTTTGGCTTAGTGTGTTGTTTTCTTTTCTAAGAATGTACAGTGGGGGCATAATTATTATTTCTATTGGTTATTTGTGAAACTTTTATAATGGCATCAAAATAATAGAAAATCTTATTACATAATTTTTATCATTAGGGAATCAACCATTGTCTAAGAAAGGAAATCCAGGCTCAAAATGTTCTAGATGATACAGAGTGTATGTTATAGTATTTATTTAGTTCATATTCTGCATTTATAATGGATTTTAGACAGGTCATAGTCATGACACAGGAACTTAATTTTGTCCATCATAATCACCCAATGTGTAGCATGTAAAACCTTCACAGCATCAGACTTTCTCACAGCCTTTCTTCCTACAACATGAAAGGGGTAAAACCAATGCTAATAATTCTTTCAGAAGATAAGCTTTTTGAATGAATGGCAAAAACTATGAAAACTGGAATTTCATGGTTTTCAGAGTACTATAGAGTTTTAAATGGATTTCTGTAAATCACTTTAAAAAAGTATAAAATATTTTTTCACACTTTTTCCCCCCAAAAGGAAACCCACTGTGAAGTTTGATTGTAGCTGTTGATGTAGCTTGTCTTGATAATGTGAAAGCATATTCCTCAAACAGATATACTTGTCAATTATTTTAAAAATTGATGTTATGATTTTTCATTTTAAATCATATTACCAATTTAAAAGAATTAACTGTACTTAAAAATAAAAATATATTTATTTGCAATTTTAAATAATAGTTAATTATATTTCAGTTAGAATGATGGTAGGTGAGTTTTAGTTCTTTTACCACAGCACTATGTGCTTGAACTTGATGGCAACAATTTTTCTTTTTTGACTTCCATTTCATATACTGAAGGGAAAATGTGTGTCAGATACTATCTGTTTAGGCTCTGTCTTTTCAGTCATATACTATATTTTTTTGAGAGACAAGATAGATGTAAGTCACCAAAAAATAGTGGAAGTTGCATTTGGTTTCAAAGCAAAAGATAACACCTGATGGCAAAAAAGGTTTAGAGGTTATATGCCCACAATAAAATAGCAAATGGAGAGAAAGAAAAACTGCAAGGATTTGTTACAAAGTAATCAGTCCAAATAAACCTATTTGGTGCTATTAATATACTATGGAGTATCTAACCTCTGTCCATTAATCCAAAAGCCTTTTAATAAATCCTGTAACATCTGAAGAAGCATTTCAGTTGTTTTAGATATTCCAGAGACTCAAACACAAAGAGATGCCATGTTAATAAATCATTAAATTGAGCCCTCAAAGAGTGCTAAGAAAAAGATGACAGACTACTTATTTGGAAAATGGATAGGAAAACTTTTTAAGAATTAACAGTTTTCTATGCAGAGTTTTCTCCCAAATTTTAATTAATAACTTATGTCAAAACTGAGAAGCAAGAGCTGTCCAGCAAAGATCAAATGTCAATTCTCTTATATGTACACTTATTTATTTCTTCTTGTTTGTATTGAAGTTTTCTATACTCCTAATGCAAGTTGTATCCATACATGGACTAAGAGAACATCATATTTGGATTTTAAACATCTTTGATCATCTTTGAGACACTTACTAAATTAAAAAAAGCAAACATATTTGAGGATTTTTATTGTTTTGATGTACTTGATACTGCACATGCTTAGCACTTGTCTAGAATTAACATGCGCTGTTTCAAAATTCTAACAAATCCCTGATGTTTAAGCAATTGTTGCTTGACCTGTTTTAGTTGAAGCCCTGAGGATCTCTTGTAGTCAAAGTCTGAAACCCCAAGGTGGTTTTTACACATCAAACTGCAGTCCTTGGAAAAAGTTAAAGATGGAGTAACCTGTTGAACCATTTCAAATTTATTTCGGCCCCAACTAAACAGAAGCATGTTGTCATAAGAAAACATGAAAGCAACCCCGGGAAAAATTTAATTGGTCAGATTATTTCTTTATGTTCCTCTCAGTCCACATAACCATGGTTCTGTGTAATCTGCACAGAGAAAGCTGGATCCCACTGATCTGACAAAACAGGGAAGGAACTCCAAAGAAAGCTCAAAAAATGTATGCAAAAGTACAAATGAGTCTGATTCAGAAATAAACACAAGAAAGAGAGGTTGCAGAATCATTTTCCTAAAAGTTCTAAGAATAAACTTGATATTCCATTATGGAAACGCCTCATATTAACGTTCCTTTATAAAACTGGATATTGTTTTAAGGTATTGTTAAATGTAGAAAAATTACTTGTGACATTTTCTATAGGATCACACACTTGGACTTCATATCTATGGAGTTTTTTCAATTACTCTGCAAAAGTGAGATAATCTGATATTTTATAGTCTGGACAGTTATTTCCAATGATTGACATAGAGGACTAGCTCAGAGACACTGTTTTGCAAACCTAATTTTTCAAAATAAAAGCAGAAAATGCTACAAAATTGGAAGCATTCTGTAATGTCTTGGCAAGGACAGCAATTTAATTTTTTTTAAAAAGCATGCTGTGGAAATATTGCAATGCACAAAGAAATTTTAAACAGAAAGATCTCATGATAAAGTGATGGTAAAAAATGATGGTAAAAAAGCACCTGAATTATGTCCTGTGAAATGCACAGTACTGTAATTTAATCCTTTTGTTGACTTTTTTCTCCTCCTCCTACCTTTCAAAACAGGAATGGGTGGGACCCTACCTCAGCAAAAAATTGAAAATAAATAGGAAGAAAGACTCAAAATTTGGCACAAGTGTTGGACCTCTGACCTTCTAAAGTCTGAGTGATATTGACCATAAGTAAGCTATCTGACACTAAAATGATACTGGATGCTATAGATACAGCAGAAACCAGATCAGAAGTGTCCCAGACCTTTGCTTTTTCATGACCCTCCTTACTGAGTTTTGTTTTATTGTGCTCAGCCATAAGACTCCTCTGCCTAAAGTCATCCCCAGACTTTGCTTTCACAAACTCAAACTTTGCACAGCCCAAACAGAAAGAGAAGCTGTTCTTTTCTCACAGATATTCTTGATTTCAGCTGTGAAGGCTAATGCATAATCAGGTCCTAGATTTCAAAAGAAATTAACATATTCAAAGGAAAAAACAATTGTTTGTGGACAAAAATTGTTTTGTGACTTTAGGAGTGATAGTGTCAAAAGTACATTTTGACACTTTTCCTCATTAATGCAAATCAAAAATGATGACACTTGAATCACACCTGTCACTACAGTATAATAGGTTGCATGAAATCTGTTATTTCTCTCATGTTGTCATCAATCAATGCACTGCACTGGTTTAATTTGTGTTCCTTCTTTACCCCCCGAAAAACCTCTTTTGTCCACTTAACTTGTACAGCTCTCAAATGTTAGTCTACATTTAATAAATAAACATTTTCTTAAACATATTAACTGTGAAGAAAATGCTGAAACTGCTTAACTGCTTAGCTGGTCTACCTTATAATGGAAAAACAGTCCAAATATCTCTGATACGCTGACACTACAAATAGATAATTTAGAGTTTAAGGAAATGTCAAAGTTCAAGAGACTTGGGAAAATAATTTTGTCAGTTCATGGGTGTCGTGAATAACCCAAATTGTTATTTGTTACATATCTACCTCTACCACCACAAAAAATTGTTACTGCCTTTTTAAGACCCTCTGCCATGGCCAGAGCCAGAATCTGAGGATGCAAGGCATTGTCAGAGTTCCTTTTAAAGTCGGAGCCTGGAAGATCAGGGAGTTCTCTCTGTCCTGGCAGTGTTTGGAAGGCCAAGGTCCTGATTGTATTTCATTTCTCCTTATTGGTGGAAAGGGATTGCATAAAAAAAGGGGGGAGAACTCATTTTAGAGTGTTGCCCTTTAATCTATGTTATGTTATGTTATGTTATGTTATGTTATGTTATGTTATATTATATTATATCATATCATATCATATCATATCATATCATATTATACCAAGACAATGTAGATCGGGGCTGGTATTTTTTCATTACAAAGGCAGAAGTCACAGTTCCACAGTCATCTATCTCTTCCAGCATGCCACTTTGTAAACATGCCTACTTTTAATTCAGCTGAACCTATACAAAGGATGGAATATTACACACATGCTGAAGGGGGAAAAAAGAAAGAACATGGTTTTATTATTGTATACTCTTGCTCTATCTGCTCCTTTCCCAAAGAAAAAAAAATCCATATTCATATTTTCCCCCTAAACTGTTGGATTTTCCTAAGTCTTAAAAAGAATTTCTCAACCAAATCGAGTGAAGTAGCAACAAAACAAACTAAAATTGTTAACAGCCTGCACATCACTTAAGACGCCATAGTTATGATGGATGATACAATGATGACAGATGAGTCCTCAGTCTCTTCTAAATTCTATCAACCACATAAATTAGTAATGTCATTAATATGATTACTAGCTGCTCACTCACCTTCTGCAGCAGCTGTTGCTTTTTTCCTGGCTTTGGTCCTTTGATTACTCCATCTAACAGCATTAGAAGTCAGTATAGAATTTGCTTGCAGCAGGTAAAAACCTACAGTTTAGTGGAGGAGAAAAATATATTAAGGAATCATTGATTAAATTTTAGCATCTGATTTGCTCTTTAATTGGAAAATATGTTGGACTCATTCTAATAGTGTTTAAAACTTTGGTTCATTTTTGAAAATTTTGGCTGGTTGGCTGTTGGGCTCTGGAGTTTTTTGTTTGTTTTTGGGTGGAGTGGGGGAGAACCTTTGATTTGGTCTGGTTTAGTTTAGTTTTAGTTTAGTTTATGATTTATTTTTAGTTTTTCTGGTATTTCCCATACAGTATGCTTCATGTGGAGGTCTGTGACGACAGGTCCTTGCGAGAAATGCATTTTAACTGTAGTCAGCCATTTGGTAGTGCCAAGCAAAGTAATTTTAGCAGCAATTTCCAAAATATTGCTAATTAATATTTTCTTCCATTAGTTTCATTTGACCAGCTGAGGCAGACAGTATTCAGATCAGCATTTAGCTCTGTGAAACTAGCATATCAAAAAGCTTGTGACAGAGGCTGCATCTCTTTGATCTGATCTATGATCCCATTGATAGTCCCGCAATAAACAGCATTTAGATCCCTAAGGATTTCATTAAATGTATTGAAGATATTGTATTAATTAATTCTAAAAAATTCAAGAAGAGTTGAGGCCATTTTTATTATTCTTGCCATGTACCAATCCCATGGAGAGCTGCAGAAACTAAATTCAAGCTTCATTGAATTTAATCACTGGAAATATTTTGTGGGATCATGATCTAGGTTATTAAAGTAAGTGTATTCATGTTTATGAAGATTTTTGAAATCTTCAGTGGTACATATATTCATTGTATCATTCCTGATATTCTCATCCATAAACCACACTTTCAATAATAATAAGTTCTGGACATTTTTAATTTCTCAGAAAAATTACTAAATATTTCATTGCAGTCTATTATTGCTAAGACTTAATTACAGTATATTTATGCAATGTATTAAACAACATTTAATATCAAGTGATGAAGGATTGTCATTAATAATTAAAACTGAATGATAGTGATAGTATAGATAAAGTGCATAGTATTATGAAGTATCATTATTTTTTATTATTATTCTTTGTTAGAATTCAAATTACTTTGAAAGTTCAAAACTTGACATGGGCCTGGAAACCTCCTCTGAATTGTTAAGATCTTATTCTTCAAAATATTAACTCCTGATTTTCAGCATAAAAGATGTGTAGCAGAAACACTTCACAGGCTGAATATTTATCTCTGATACATCAAATCCAGGCACATTCTACGGAATAGAAATAGGAACAAGGATATTTTTCCTCATGATAATTCCATAAGTTTCTTCTTTTTCTGTGAGTGGAAGTTTCAAAATATGTTTCTCAAATTGTTTTCTCAAATTGTTTAGCATTTCTAATCACTATTCACTATCAGAGATACTGAATGCTATGAAAATGAAAAATCAAGTAACAATTGACAGTATGAGGAATAAGAAAAATCCCCCTCCAACCTCTTTTTACTCTACTCCCACTTTCATTGGGTATTTCTCTTAATGCAATGGTGATTTGGTAAGAATTTATTTTTTTCAGTCTGGCAATCATAAATGCAATGAAAAGCGAAGGTGAAAAATATCAACTTATTCCATATATTTCTTGCTAGTATCTTTTATGGGAATACATGACACAAAGGTGAGAGACAAGAGAAGAGGAAAAGAAAAAGAAAAGAAAAGAACACAAATTCCCTCAAAACAAAACCTTATTTATATGTTGTGCCCAGTCAAGGAGGGGTTTTACTCTGCCATTCGACATTGATTTGTCATTACCCTGAATTTTATAAATTAGGACTGACATTTTATAACACACTAACAATAATCCCTAGAAGTGATATAAAATACACATTTTTTATAAAGTCTGAATGACTTTTACCCTCTCTCATATTGACTTTAAATGAACTGTGGAATTTCAGGAAACTGAAATGTTTTCCTTTCTCTATAGATAATCAGATTCCAGTTGTTGGAGGTTTGGGTTTTTTTAATAAAATCTGGTTCACAGAATCCTCTTTATGCTTAAAAAGACATCATTACAAATAAAAATCTGGATGAGAGAATTTATACTTAGTGGACAAAATCCTGAAAGTGCAAATGTATTTATGTAGAACTCAAAAGCTAGTATCTAAAGTTCCAGGTTTTTCTACTGGGGTTAGAAAAATGTAGACGTGTAAAATAGTTAGAGAAAACCTTTATTCTTGTGAGCATATGTGTGAATTTGAAGTAATTTTGCTAACACCACAAGAATTTTCATTACTTCTTGCTTCATAGTGATGAAAACCCCTCTCTATATCCATCTGTCTGTCCTCAAAAGCTGCTTCTATTTCAAATTCCTAATGGTAGACACATCATGCTGGGAAACAGTGAGGCCACTCACATCAAAGCACTTTAACTTAATGTGTTATGACTAACTGCACTGGATGTTTTGCATTAAGGAACAATGTGTCAAGCAACCAGACTAGGATACTTAAACTTAGTTGCATTTGGTAGTCACTCAAATTAAAGCATTTAAAATAGTGAAGATTTTAGAATGAAAAAGACTCTCAAAATATTACAATTTATTCACACTTATTGGAAATATTGATGTGTATATAGACTTGTGATAGATATCAGATCATGCTAATTTCTTGCTTAGATCTTTGAGGTGCTTATGTAGAAAAATCTTAACTCTATGGTTTTGAAAATGACTGGCCAGCACGTTCAGTGACAGTCTCTCACTTATAAAACAGAACAACCAACAAATTTTTAAATTACAACCTACCCCTGTGTGGTTGTTGCATTGTATTTTATCTGGGTTTTTAAAATAATATTGAAAGAGGCAGTATCAAACTTGCTAAATTTTTCAGGTTTGCATTCTACAAATTAATGTTCAGATTGTATGATTTTTCTATCTTGAGACTCCATAAAACTGTAAAATTTTGTCTTCTGCATCTTGAAAAAGAAACCCCGGTGCATGGATTCAAATTTACACTCAAGTAAGTCTACCATCCCAATTTATTGTGAATCAATCAATTCCATGAATGTTAGAAATTTAAAATCCTTTTTCACCACAAATATTTACCAATCCATAATTGAAAGGAGGTTGCAGCCAGCTGGGGGTCAGTCTCTTCTCCCAGGTAACCAGTGACAGGATAAGAGGATGTAGCAGGGGACATTCAAGATAGACATGAGGAGGAATTTCTTTGCAGAAAGGGTTGTTAAACCTTGGAATGGACTGCCCAGGGAGAAGGTGGGGTCACCATCCCATGAGCTGCTCAAGGAAGAGCTGGACATGGCACTTAGAGCTGCGGTGTTGCTGACAAGGTAATGATCAGTCAAAAGTTGGACTCAGTTATCTCAGAGGTCTTTTCCAGCCTAAATGAGTCCATGATTCTCTGAATATGGTAGCCTACAGAATATTGTCTTTTTCTCAGGTAGCAAAAATCTTACATTCATAGCTAATGAATGGACACCCCTCAGCACAAACTGGGGTCTTTCACCACTGGACACAAGTTGACAAATATGTGTCATGTCCTTGCACTTTCTCAAATACATAGGACAACATTTGTAAACCATTTTAACCTTCAGATTGAGGCAATAAATATCAATGAAATGCTTCCATTTTTCTTCAGAGGATCAGACAAACAACCCATACACATATACCCATATACCTAATAATTAATTAGTTAATCAATTTCTATGGTTTTCTCCTAAGTAATTTTTATGCTTTATGAACAGAACAAAATGGTCTATCTGTGAATGTCTAAGTAACAGATATACATGCAACATCAACATTATTCATATAATGTGAATGATTACTCTATATTCTTGTGAATAAACTGCTTCATCCCTTGTGAAAACTGTCTGCTGGAAAACATCACCAGATCATTGTAAATAGGGGTTACCAGAATGTAAATCAAGCCCAAAATGAGTAAACAGATTTCATAAAAGAAAAACTTTTCAACATTACATTTTCCTTCTCTTAAATGGAGTTCAGTGGAGACGTTGTGCATCTGTGTTTTGTTAAAAGTTAAATTTATGTGAATAGCAAATTACAGAAAGTCATATACTATACCAGAAACAAATCCACTTGAAAATGGGGCTAGAACAGTACCTCTGGAACTTGGTCAGGAACTCTCTCTAAATATATTAGAATATTTAAGAATACATTCCAGAGAGAAAAGACATATAAACAGGTGAAATTATCTGCAGTACAAAACAAAGGAGATCAGATTCTTCTGGGTTGGTCTCCAGAAGCCAAACATTTGCTTGGGAAAGGAAAAACAATATATGCTCCTTAAAAGTCAATTCCTGTTTTATATAAAACACACTGCATAAACAAACAGTAGTGTGCAAGGACAAGACCGGTATTTAATAATACCTAATCTATCTGAGACAGGCAAAATTACCACAGTTTAAATCTGCAGTTAAGATAAAAATGTAAAACAATGATCTACTATACTTTTGTAACACAGAAATTTGTTTTATTCACGGCATAGCTAGGTTTGCAGATGAATCACAATTCCTTCCACATCCAAGGAAAGCTGCAACACCGAGCCTTGTGACAAGAAAAATGAGTTAACAGCAAAAACAGCTGTGTCTTGTGACATGTGCAAATAAACAGAACAATACATCTTGCTTTTATTTTTTCTTTTCCCTCTCAAAAAACAATGGACACAATGTATGTGAGGACCTAGAAAGTGAAGTGCAAACATCAATCAGACCGGCATTTCATAGTGCAAGGCCTCTTAGCAGAGTCTCTGGTAATATCATGGTAGTACAGATTCTTAGTGAGAGCATAGTTCCAACTCAAATCTTGCATTTGCACATGCTTTGACTTCACTCATATCCTTCACAATTCAGAAGCTTCATCACCTTCTGAAAGCAAAAGAATTATAGAGAAACTTAGGTGTTTTTTGTCTACTTTCAAAATATGGATGAACAAAGTATTTATTTCCCACTGAGAATTAACTTGGCACTTAGCATTCCCTCTGGCAGGAGGAGGAAAATTCTTTTAGTGGAGTATAAATACTCCTAACAAATACAAGAAACAGGAGCATCAGATTTTTGGAAATAACCATAGCATATGTCTTTGGATATACACATTATTATGCTTCAGTACTAATCTAAATATCTGGAAAGTAGTGAGACAGGATAATACCTTTAGTCTCAAAGTCATGAGCTGGAGCTGGGCATTCCATATGTGACACAGACCAGAAATATCTCCAAGCTAAAATAATCTACTTCCATCTTAACAATCTTTTTTTCCCCCTATTTTTTGCCTCACATATTCAAAGCATCAGCACCCAAAGTACCAAAAACTGCTGTCAGCTTTCCCAGAGCATTTCCAAGTTCTTTAAAGTCCATACTATTTACTCAGTTGGAAGTCTTTAAGAAATATATAATTTCCTTAGAATTCTCTTGTAGTCATTGCTGATAGAAGCTATAGCTGCCATTCACATGAAAATATATAAATTTATAATGTACAGTACAAGAAAGAAAGAAAAAACTATTTTGCTGAAGTCCATCTTCTCACCTACAAAAAAGATTTTTTTTCCAAAAACTCAAAATGCAACATATAGCATGCATTGATATTAATAATAGTTGTAAGTCTTGATTTGAGAAGACAATTTTGGAGAGAATGAAGTTGCATTTTAAGTGTCATCCTTCATTTTCCACACTGAAATAAAGTGAACCAACACTCTGTGTTCCAAATACTATATTTCATGGGAATGTTCTTTTACATTTTTTGTCCCAAGAAATGTATTTATCTTTTTATCTACTACAGGTTTCCTTGGTGATAAGTTGCTGAAAGAACAAGAAACAGTGATAATGGTGTCTGAGGTAATTTTCCTGGAAAAGCTGTATTTCCCAGTGTACTTTAATATTCAAAAATGTGATGCTAGTTTCATTAATGTGTATGAATGCAGAAATACTGCATGTAAAAGAATATAAAGACTATCTTTTGAACACAAAAAACAAGGCAACACCTTAAAAATATACTGAGAGGATGACAAATTAGAACCATATAATTTGCCTTGAAACTTCAGTTTTATTAAAACTATGAAACAATGCGTGAGGGAGACTTAAAGAGTTGCTGCCTTGAAACGTTTCAGCTCTGTGTGTGTGGCAGAAGGGACAGGTCAGGCCTTGTTCTGTTGAGGCAATGCACTACTCTGCATGTCCCACCCTGCAGTGGTTGCCAATCCATGGCAAAGCCGAGGCAATGCTCCACCTGCCTAACCCAGCTCCTGGGTGGCCACCGAAGAGGAACTCCCACTTGGGGGAAGAGCCCAGGAAAGCCAGAGTATCAGGCAAGTATGTGCCCTCATCCTACCTTTTCTTTGGGGTTTATACCAGCTGAGACACTGCCGGAACCAAGAGTGGTAGCCGTATTCATTTCCCATTCTTGCTCTTCTCAAATTCTGATTGACTTAAAATTGGATGGGTTGGAGTTTGCTGAGTAAATGCTTTGTGAAATGCTTTAAGTTTATTAAATGTTACTCTAAACTTTTGCCAAAGTTCCCTAATTTTGCCTGTTTGGGTTTTTCCGGTTGTTGTTTTTTGTGTTTTTTTTTTTTTTTTCCTAATTGTTTAGTTTGTTTGTTTGTTTTGTTTTTGTTTTTTTGGTTTTTGTCAATATTTTCTCTCGTGTGTCTGACTCAAGGTACATTAAAGAATTTTAAGCCCTTTCAAGACACTCGTCAAGCAAGCTCTGGGACTTCTCAACATGAAGCTGGACATATTTTTTTAAACAGTGGAAAAACTTCACAAAAACACCAACTTTGCATGTTCTTCTGAGAGAGATGTTGACTGGAAGAAGCTCTATTCCATACGTGACAGATTTGACATTTGAAATTATCTGTTGTTCACTATAACAGTTAGAGATTAAATTTTAAACATTCCCAATGTGATGATATATAGGAATGTCAATTTTATATAGGAATGCAAATTAAACCAAAATGCTTTCTTACAAAAAAAGATTAACAAGAGACTAAAGGACAGCCATTGGCGTCTTCTGACACAATTAATGAAAACTGCTTTGACTGTAAAAAGTTTCTGGCTTTGATTAAAGAAATAATTTTCTAGAATTTTATATTTCATTCAAGTCCTTTACAGCTCTTATGATTCAAGATTTACTTTCTTATTGGTTTAATTTTTGTTTCTGCTTGGATCACTTGCATGAACTCAGGAAATTATGTAATAAAAACCTGTCTCTGAGCTGTACATGCTGGATTAATGGCAATCAAATAGGGAATATATAGGCCAGTACAAATAATAATTTATTTTAGACCTTTGAAAGTCCACAGTGCAGTGTTTAAGCCAAAAGCATAGTAAATTTTCTGCTTAATAAAATAGATACTATAGATTTATGTTGTTAATATCTAATAAACAACAAGAAACATCCTAATTATTGGGACACATGCATAACACTGAGAGGCCATAACCTAAATGCAACTATAGATATGGACTTTTCCTAATTTTTTTGGTATAATAAAAAGAATTATACACATTTTTTTCTCAAATTTGAGACAAGGTAAGACTTTTGTTAGCTGCTATTTATTTTTGTCGAAAAATAATTTTCATTGGTAAGGGAGCTCTGATGTATGTTATTTGACTTTGCATTTGTGAAATTTTCCAAATTATTTTCTATCAGGGCCAGAATTGCAATGTGCAAATGTGCATATCATAAGCTAGGCTGAATTATGCACTACATTTTGTTTTAATTTAGGTGTATATAATATGCAAATTTTTTAATCTCATCTAATGGAAGATATCTTAAGGCTAGACTTTGGAGCAATTTAATGGCTGTTTCCATAAACAATGAAGGGAGTAACACCTCCAGAAATTAATTCACCTCATCCTAGGAGAATTATAAAATGTTATAAAGGAGACATTTTCAGAGACTTTGATTCCCATCATGCTCAGTGACAGAGATATTGGTTTTTACCACTGTTTTACCTGCAGTGATACTATACAATTTTACAGAAAGTTTTCTTTTCATCATCGGCATGTTAAAAGGCACCTTCCAATATAGTGATATTATAATTTATCATAGTTGTTTCTCATTGACTGATAGAACAGTAATCTGTTTCAGCATGCTAAACATATTTTTTATCTACTGGGATTTAAGTGCAATGGCTTATGTCATTTCATTTTCTAAGCTCTTGCTTTGAAAGTGTCAGAAAAAAGAATACTTCACTTGGCACTTGTTGACAGCCTCTGCATAACACAGTCCTTGAACATTTGAATCATCTCTCTTTCAGTTGAATGTAGATTGTTTAGAAGATTTCCTGAATTTTAAAGCTGAGTAGCACACATTTGTAATGATTGAACAAGGTCAGGCTCTTTTCTTTCTCTCTTTTTTTTTTTTTTTTAGGGCATTCTTGGGCGTAAACTTTTATCTTTTTTCTCCTTTTTTAAATATTTTGAATGTTATGTTGTCTTTTTTTTTTTTTTTACATATGCCAGAATAATTTTCAAAAAAGTTTTTTTTCACCTATCACATTGTCTTTGAACTGTTTTGATTACAAAAAAATCTTACTATTTAACATTCAAGCAAAATAATTGAATTCACAAAAAGGTATAGGTCTAGTTGTAAAGCTAGACTTCTCTGACTTGTTAAGGGTTCAGTAAAGTAACTTCATGTAGTTCTGTAACTGGGATTACTTAACTAGAAGACCCCTAAGTATAAACATTTACTAACATACTTCCAAAATTATGGGTGTGTTCAGAATTAATGATAATGAAAAGAAAATAATAAATGTAAAATGCATATAGAACTTTGTAGTTAAATTTTAAATTCTATGCACCCACAGATTTTAAAATATTTTTAGAAATCAAAACACAGGAGAGATCTAAATTCAAAGAATCTTTTAGATACTCGACATAAGAATGAAGAACATAAAAATTATATTTTTTCCTATGTATTGAGTGCATTTTATCACAACAAAGGTGTTTCCTCAGAACCAATGCTAAAGGTTATCTGCACAGTAATTCACTGCACTTAGATGACATTGAAGAATATAAGCTAACAAAATCTCCTGCATGTGATAGTAGGAAACAGACATCTGTTGGAAATGTTTAAAGTGGTTTTCTGTGATGGTGTAAAAGATATCTTTTGACATAGGTTTACACTTTTTGATCTATAGGACTCAGATATGTTCCAATAAGGCAGTTAATAATGTGGAAGTGTAGCAAAGCATTTAGTTCTGCAAATTAGATAAATGTTGTGGAAAGTGCATCTTCTACCACCCTGTGGCAGTTTAGAATCACTGCATATTAGCATACCTCATTAAGTATATTCAGCTTAATTCATACTTCCTTAAAGAATTTACTCATCAAGCAACACAAAACTCAAGAAACACAGGCAACACAAAGAGAACCCTGCCCAATTAAAGATGTGCAGATGCAAGTAAAAAATACCATTAAAAATATATGCTGTATTGGAAGCGTTCCCTTTTTAGCAAGCAGTGACATTTGTAGGAAAACAAAAATACATTATTATATAGATTTATCATTATTTAATTTCTAGTAACCATTATGTTGCTATAAAAGTCACAAATTCTGTTCTATTGCCACTGAAAAAGAATTACTTTAGAATAACTGTATTGCAGTTGTCCAGCTCTGATGTGTTGAAGCAGTCAGTCTCCCATAATGAATTGATATTGCTTGCTTTCATTCTCCTGTATAAAGATATCATTTTCAGATGGCTTTAATGGCATCCATTTTGGTTTTCAAACTGATGTCAGGGTCATACAGGAAAAGTATTACCTAGTACCATGCTTATTTTACTCCTGTAAGATAGCATGCTTATAAAACATAAAAATAGTCATATAGTAAAATTAGTATGTTAATAATTTCTATTTTAAGCAAATATTCTAAATTGTTGTCATTTAATTCAACTTTCCAGGGTTTATTTGTCAGAGATTACTAATAACACAATAATATAATCTCAACAAAACATTAGACAATCTGCTTTTCTCCCATTTTCATCAGGAATCTAGATTAAATGAGCAATTTCAGAATTATGCTGAGTCCTTCAGTTATGGGAATGTACCTTCATTTTGCCATAAATGTCTTTCATTGTCAGAAAATGCAAAGAACATGACTGTAAATCAATCAAATACAGTTCTCAAAAGCATGCTCTTTTTCCTAGAAATTAAGTATAGGATATGCTTGAGGCCAGGTCTGGAAAGAAATTAAATCAGCAGATGAGAGCATGAAAATATTTAACCTGCATTTTATCACATGGAAACATTGAACTAAAATGTTCTTCTCATTTTTTCTTGAGTTACAGGCTAGCTGTTAGAATATTTTTAGCAAATTCTGAATACTTTGAAGAGGTTAAGTCATCCGTGATATGCAACACTATGTTTATAAGCTTAAAGAAGGGGATGAAGTGTGAATTTGATATGATTACAAGACTATACTTACAGAAAGATAAGGATATTAGTAGTTAAGCCATGTATAAAGCTTAAGATTATCCTATTCAAAGGAAGAAGCTTCAGAGGTGTTAAATATGATCTTTTACTTGAACAGACCTCAGAGTTAAAGATTGATAAGGATCTAATTTTATTGTTCTAAGAATAATAGAGATCATTATTATTTCATTCATATAGTACTACATCTATATTCATTATAGACAGGATGAATGAACTCCTAAACCTGTAGGTGATGGATATATTTTCTTCTCAAGTAAATTTGTAGTCTCGCCTTCCCTTTCCACTGTCTTTATATATTGGTTTTATCTAGATTAATTTAAATATTTTTTGTATATTTAGCAAAATAAGGTTGGTATAGAGATTCATATTCATGCAGAGACTTCACTGATGGTTAGGCCGGCACAAGCTGGTGGTTTGTATGTGTCTGCGTTTGTGCTGCATATGGTGTGAAACTACTCATGTGTTAAACTGCTGAACAATGTGACAAATTACATTTACCATGCACCTGTGGCTACCTCACCTGCTTTGTAACCACTGAACCCTGTCCACCAGGATTTATTCTAACATTCTGATTCTCTAAGCAGCTTCACACAGCATATAAAATATCTAAAAACCCTGACTGAGAATTGCTACCACAGAGTGCTTCCCCTTTGATTTATGTTGATGTGAACTTCAGAAATGGCAAGGAATTGTGCCTTTTAACTAATATGAAGTATAATAGGATGTCTATCACAGAAGGATGAATTTCAGCTTTTCAGTTCCTCAGTGGGCTGTAGGAGCGTAGATTGAAATTAGTGTCGCAAAATGTATGCCTTGAGACAATTTTGTCTTTACAATTTATTTTTAAGGGGTTATATCCTTATTTGTTCTGTTTTGTGAGGCTTGCTTTGCATTGTGCTAAGTGTTAAGACACTGTTATTTTGATTGCTGGATAAAGGCATCCTTTCCTAACCATCTGCTGCCTTATCTTCACAGATACATAGATAAATTTGAGACAAGATGGAAATGAAGGAAAAGCTGCAATAAGAAAGGAATTTTATTCCTGGGGTTCAGAAAGAGGAACAGGATGGTCTTTCAGTATATTTTTCAATGTCCACAGAAGCCATGATGCCTGTGAAAACTGAAATGTCGCTTTTTCTTCTTTTTTTTTTTTGTTTTTTCCCCTCCTTTTTTAGTTGTTTTTCCATTACTGGAGCTGTGCTCATTCCATTTGATCCACAGCCATTCTCCAGAGAATTAGAAGAGGAGGACTTATATGTTGATTTATTCTTGATTTTGATACATGTGAGAAACAAGAAGTGTTTTTTAAGGTAGCAGCTCACACATCCAAACAAACAGCTCTACCCTTCTGACTTGCAGATATAAAATCTTCCTGGTTTTGTATGCTTGAGAGGCCTTTGAAACAGATACACTTTTACAAATTCTACAGAGATGATACTTCTTTCTCATCTGCTTAAATATATGGCGCTGAGGAAATCAATCTCAAGTTCTTCCTACAGTCTTGCTCCCTTTGCGAGCTGCAGCAGGCCTGCAACTTGACCTGTGGTTTAGTTGCTAAAGACGCTATTCTTTAGTTGCACTAACTCTGTGCTAGCATGCACTGGTTTTGACTGATAAGCAGTTAATTTTCTTTGTAATAGTCAGTACGGGACTGTGTTTTGGGACCAAAAACAGCTTTACTACCACAGGTGTTTTAGGTGCTGCTGAGCAGTGCTTGCACAGCCTCAATCATCTCCTCTGCCTCTCACTCCACCCCACCATCGAGGCTGGGAGTGCGCAAGGAGTTGTAAAGGGGCACATCCTGGACAGCTGATTCCAACTGACCACAGGGATATTCCATGCCACGTGGCATCATGGTCAGCATATAAAGCTGGAGGATGGAGGAAGCAGAGGGTGCTCTGAGTGACAGTGCTTTGTCTCCCCAAGTGATCATTACACACGATGAGGCCCTAGTTTCCTGAAGATGGCTGAACACCTGCCTGCCCAAGGAATGTGGTAAATTAATTCCTTGTTTTTCTGGGCACATAGCTTTTGGTCTTCCTATTAAACTGTTTTTATTGCAAACCATGTGTATTCTCACTTTTACACTTTGATATGTCTCCCCCATCCCACTGAGAGAGGAAGGAAGGGGAAGTGCAAGAATGGCTAAAGTGTGGGACTGCTGACCAAGGTTAAACCACTGGAATCATAATATTTTTATATTTAACAAGTACAGAACTGGATTGTTCATTCACATATATATATCTATATCTGAAGTCCATGTGATTAGTGCTATTATGATTGAACAACTACCATTTCTGAGAAATTTCAAAAATAAATTATATTGAAATACTAGTCAATTATTATGTATATACTTGTTCTCAGTTTCTAGGGTACTTTATATCAGAACTTACTTTAAAGTCAATTTGGAACCTCCTTGAGTGAGAAGTTAAAGAGAAGTTTTAAGAAGTCAGTAGCAACTTATGAAAATTGATTTTAGCTAAGGGGAAAATCACACCCATCTTCCTACACCAGAGGATGTGCTAGGCTTTATGTAAAGGGAACAAACACAGGTGAGTCAGAAGCAGTGCTCTAATCCGTATAAATATATAATCATGTTTTGATGATGCATTGTCCTGTATTCAACTCTGATATATTTGTAGTGAGATGTCTCCTGTTATATCACCATTATTCCTTTACTAGATTAGAAGTTCCATCCCCATATCAAGAGGAGTTCTGCTGTACACAGAAGTGAAGTCTAAGAAAAAAAAAAAAAAAAAAAAGAAAAGCATGCATCTGAGCTAAGTATATGTATAATAGGAGAGTAAGTATTTTTTCTGAGGTTGTACAAGTAGGAAAAAAATATTGAAGCTTCTCAGAATGTTATTAATACAAACAGGAAAAAAACATGTTCATAGATCCTAAGAAAAGACTCTTTTCTAGCTTAGAAAACTGCTTGTTTACCACATGTCCTTAATTTCTTTGTTAACACTCTGAATAGCTGTTATTAATATTTTAATCCTTTTGAAGGCATTAAATAGAGAATAGGGAATTTCAGTTAACATGTGTTTGCCCAGGTTGTAAATAAACTTTGCTTCTGGCTTAATGTATAGCCCAACAGAATATTTTGTTGAGGTGTCAGGTGGTTAGAACAACAGTTTTATACCTTGAAAGATGGAAAAATGTTTTCATGCAAAACCTTTTTACAAAATAACTATGTTGTCCTGATTCGAACCAATTTATTTGGTGTAACTGTTAAATCTTGACTGACTTATATTTTTCTGTTGAACTTACTGGTAAACATACACAAAATTATTTTATTAATAAGATCAAGTATTAATGATCAATGTATTACTTAAAAGTCAAAAATGAAATGCAGTTTCAAATACAGTTTTTCAGTATTTCTTTGGATTTTCCTATTATATAATAATATTAAAAAAGAAAAAAGAGTGTCTGTAAGGCCTGGACAAATAGAGAAGTCTTTCAGGATATAGACATGTAAGACCAAGACTCAGTCTGGAGACAAAGTTGAAATCTAGTTCTCTAAATTACTTCATAAATTTTCTCACTGCAAGAGTTTGTATGCAAAATCTGATCTCCTCTAATTCTTCTGTCTTCAAAACAATGAAGCTTATATACTCTCAGAGGATTACAACACATTTTAGATCCTAAATAGACTCCTAAAATAGGATGAGGAGTAGCAAAAGTTCAGACATGCTGGGATTTTCTGCGGCGGTACAGTGTCAAGCCTTCACCCGGCTAGCATGAGGTGGGCCGACATCCCGCTGCACTCCGACCGCCAGCCCCCTTTGGCGTCTATGGCCGTAGGCTGAGCTGGCGGGGTGGGTTCGTGCTGGACCCCGACGGTCACAGTGGTGGACGATAGGAAAGGAGCAAGCGGCACACCCACGGGGAGTCGGCGCTGGTTTATTGACTGTCCCAGTACATAGCGGTGGAATGGCAGTGGATGGCCCCGAAGGGCGGGTGAAACACAGTTATATAGACTGTGGGAAGGGACAGGTGAAGAATACATAGAACCAATAGGAATACAGAAGGGTTGGAACATAATGTAACAGGCAAAGAGGGTAAACCAATGTATACAGGGTATGGGAGGGGCCCCAGGGCCACAGCCAATCACTATCCCCAGAGGATGGAAGTCTCCAGAAACTTGGGAGGGCCGGGGAGTGACTGACTGGGCCCAGGGGAGGAGATACAACTACATGTATGGGAAGGGAAGGGGAGGAGGAATTATATAATGTAAAGACTGACAACCCCCATGGCGGGAGTTGCCAGGGAAACAGGGAGATTGGCAGGGCTGTTATGGGATGGGGAGGAAGCATTAGGTGAAACAAATAAAGGGACTAATACAGAAAATGGAGGCATCATACAATAGGGAGGGGGGGTCTTACAGAGAACTTAAATCATACAAAAGGCTTAAAAACACACACTACAACAATTTTCTTTTGTTTACTTTAAGCAGGTGCCTATATTTCTATAGGTTTTCTATTTTTGTTTGTAAAAGCATTTACCTCTCCCCATCAATTCTATGAGGAGCATAAACACTTTACATAGTGGATTTGGATCATTCTACTGATGCTCAGGATTTAGTTGGAAACCTAAAATAAGCAATCCAGGCTTTCCTGTATTTCAGATTTTACAAATTTAGTGGGCTGCTGTAAAGTTTACTCAATCACACAGAATCACAGAATATTCTGGAGAAGACGAACATAAGACAAAGACACACATAATCTCTTGTTTGGAATCATAATGAATGTTTTGAATGAACAATGATGGATGGCTTGAAAGCTCAGATAACATTCCACTACTATTGCTAAATTAATTGCCTGTATCTAATTGCTGTAGCAAGGCACTATTCTAAGAAAACAGTCATATTCACACCATGACCTCCTCTCTGTATTTTGCTGTTAGGATTCATACATTTTTTTAGCTTATTATTGCCTCATACTTCTGTAGTCAATGTTTTGAAGGATTTTGTATTCCATTTTCTTTTAATCTCCCACTTGTGTGCTATGTAAACCACTATTCTTTGCTACTGGCAAGGACACTTTTATGCACTACAGCTGCTGCTTCCTCTATTGCTACAATTTGTAGTGGAACTAAGGTCTGGTTTTGAGTTTGCATCAGGATCATTTGCTTTGTTTCCTTCAATGCAGCATTGTTTCTTATGTTTGCCAGCTTGTCTTTTGATCATTAGGAAATAATCGCTATTTGTGGCAGCTCAGTGGATGTACTTGTCACTTACCTCCCTATCTTGTTTCTGTCATGCTATCCATATTTGTTTTTCACAGTACTTGCATTTACTTCTCACAGTTACAGTTGTCAAAGTCTCTTAGGCTTGCTGTTTATCAACTTTCTATATTTATTTATATAATTTCTTAAAATTGTTGCAGCATCTAATTTTACAGAGGGCCTGACTAGCAGGAAAAGAGAAAATAATTTTGTTTTTGGTAATATCTCAGATCCAGATAATCTCGCTTCCCATACTGACATCTCAGTAATCTTTTTCTATTTTTCACGTATAATTTTTAAGGCTTTTTATGTCTTGTGGGACAGAAGGCCTCTCCAGATATAGAAAAAGGGTAGATAAAATAATGCTGTAAACAATTTAAACTGAGAATTCCTTAACTATATAGTATTTGACAAGCATTACAGGAAAACCAAATATTATTTACTAAAAATTGGTTGGTGGTCCTGAAGGAAGCAGAACTTTAAAGCTGTATATGGATATAAAATTGGAAACAAATATTAATAGTAGAGAGAAAAAAATCAAGAACTAAAAAAGGGTGGACCACAAGCTTTGAGGATGTTGCAAAGTTTCAGACTGTGTGTGCTGTTTCAGAAGTGATTTTTTTCAACTATAAACTCATGGATAAATTGTACATGGTTATATATAACACCTTTTGGGACCTGAAAAGGTTAATCAAGTACACATGGCTTGGTCTCTCTTTCTGTGAACTGTACTAAGAATTCTAACAGCTGATAGTATAAGCCTGCTCCAGCTAAAAGTCAGCATCTTCTCCTGATAGCCTTAAAAAATAAGAAAATTCAAAATATCAACCTACCTGAGCTCCACAACGTGTAACCCAAGGATACTTGCTTGTGGAAAGGAAATGCATGGATTTGTGGCTCAAGAGATTAGCTTAGTTTCCAGGGATACACTCTAACCATTGTGCCAACAATTTTCTCTCCCATCTCTTGAACTTGAGTTAAATAATCAAAGTGCACTCAAAGTCATATAAGATAATATAAGACTTATAATTTGTCCATAAGTGACTAAAAAAGAGTGATAATTATTGGTAAGGATCAGCAATGGAAACTTGAAAAAAGTAAAATAAAGTGGTTTGAATTGATCTCTGAAGATCCCGCTCCTGCCACACCAAGTATATCTATGTCCTGGACTTGATCATGTCTGCTGCGGCCTTTGATTAGCAAGATCTTGAATTTCTCCAAGGACGGAGATCCCATCACTTTTTATCATCTTGTACTCTTTTCAATGCCGTATTTTGCTGATGTTTTTTTTTCTCAATATCCAGTCTGAATTCCCCAAGACACAATTGGCCTTTGACCTTTTTCGTACATTCTGCTGCTGAGAAGAGTAAGGTTATATTGTGGAGCATCAGTCACACACCTCTAGGGAGCTTTTAATTTGCTGCTGTTCTTGTCAGATTAAAGAAGTGTTTTAACTATGTAAAAGTGAAGTTGTACGCATCACATTTATTTTCCTGCTATTCAAGATTTTAATTTATTGAAGTTATAGAAAATCATTAAATTTAAAATTAAGGGAGAATACCTGTTACTAGCAAATATATTACCTAAAGGTTTTTAAATAAATTCACATTATGAGATACCAATATCAAATATTTTTCTTTAGGTATAAAGGTACTTTGAGGAGACCTTTTGAGAGGCTTTTTAAATTTATTGATCAAATAAAAAGTAATATAAAAATGATTAAGTAGTCATGAATATTGCATTTGTACAGAAGTAAAAAATGTGGCTAGCATATGCATTATTGAAGATTACTTTGGTAAAAGCTTGTCATTGAATATCTTTTTCTCTTTAAATTCACTTCATTTTTATGTTAATGTCTTTAGAAATGTCAGTTCAGTACTTCTGCTGTTACAAACTTTTCAACAAGTAGCCATAAATAATGAATTAGTGGCAATATTGTTTTAATAACTTATTTAGGGCATAATTAATTTACAGCTTTAGGAATATTTAAATAAGGGTCTTTTAAGTTTGTAGCTTTCAAGAGAGCTTGTCTTAGGCTGGTAAACACAATCTGGGTGAAAAAAGGCCCAAAAAAAAGCAAGGAAAGGAAAAATCTCACAGTTCTCATGGCCTCATTTTGAAAAGCCTAATCTATAGGAAACATATGCTGCAAAATAAATTACCTGCAATATCTGAGCCCACACAGCAAATTCCTTCACCCCCTCTTTTATTTGCTATCAACTTTATAATAGCCATCTCTGGGTTCTTCGTTGCTATTCCCCAATTCCTGCTTTTCATGCAGAGGAGTTAATGGGGTTATAATTTCATAATTAAAGCAGATAATTTTAATTTCTCTGATGACTCTTTATTATGATAATCTTGTTAAGATTATGGTGTTCATTTGTTGCTGTGAACTATCATTTGGCTTTTGTAGAAGCTGTCTGCACTACCGAGCCACTAAATAATTAAGCAAGCAGAGCATTCAAACCAGCAAAGTCTTGCTGTTAATGGAAGACCAAAGTCAGAGTTAACTCTCTGTAAACCTATTAAGGGATTCAGACAGAGAACATACCAGATTTACTGTCAGTCATCAAGTAAGAGATAAAGCTTCATTAGCTGAGTATCTAATTTCACATTTAATGAAGAACTGGCCTGCTAGATTGGATGACAGTGCAGGCTTTCATAGGACAACAAACATAAAATGAAATGCTTCTAAACTAATTAGTTAGTACAACAGGAGGTCCAAGAAGTGAGGGGCTGGAGAGGAATATCTAGCAGAGGGATAATTCTGACTAAAATGTTGCCTCAGTTGCTTTAGTTGTCTTCTGCAGTGCAGGATCATGTGTGGTTTAAAGTGAAATAAGTGAATTATTATTTTTCTTGTTTGCTGTGTTTGTGTACACATGGGTCTCCTTTACATTAAATTTTGTAGTCAAAGATGACTGAAATAATTAATCTGGTACATCACAGTGTGACAATACTTGCCTGTGCAGTTTACACCAAGAGTCCCTTTGCAAACATTGTATACATTGTGTCAGTATAAATATTTCTATTTATTTAAAGGCTTTTTCAAACAAAACACTCCAGTGATTTTTATGAATCTCCTTTTATGTTTATAGAGACATAAACCACAGAAAATTCAAGATTTCAAGATTAGCTTTCTGTTTTCTACTGTGGGATGTTTAGGTGAGTCAAGTTTTCTTATTTAAAAATAATTTGAAGCAAAACTAGGCCTTGGACATGTGGGGATGATGGGAACAGGACATCACAGATGGCATGGAGGGAAAGAGACATAGATCAAGCCAATTCCATGCACTAATAAAAAATTTTGGCTTTGGAAAGCTGGCCATAAATGTTTTCAAGTCTTGTGGGAAGTAGAAATGACAAAAATACGAAGATTGCATTTCTGCATTTATAACAACATTGCTGTAATGCATGAAAATATTTCTTGCGATTGTTAATATTCACCAAGATTTTAAATAAATTTTTACGTGACATTTTTAATAAGCTCATAATAAAAGGAAAGATATTGCAACTTAGAAATAAATGAGGTAAACATGTTAAAAGAAAATGTAGCATTTGATATATTATGATAAAAGTATACATTTTGAATAAGTATTCCAGTTGTTGTCATAATTTCAATGCATCCATAGCAACAAAGTTGCTTATGAAAAATCCATCCTTTAATCATATATTTCCTGGATGCAGCTTTAACTTTTTGCCAACCTCTCCTTACATTCAAAGGAAATTACTGTGAGGAGTTTATAAAGGGGGAAAAAAACCCACATAGCTAACATTTAAAAAAATATTATATACATTTCTCTGAAAATATTTATGTGTCAACACAAAATAGTTGATATGTAGTAAAGCAACATAAAGCCCTAAAACTGGAGATCATGCCTTTTATCTAGTAAATGTCTTGCATGTCATTATAACAGATAATTTTGTTGTGATGTGTCTTTCTGATCATTTTATTGTTTCTTACGGATTTTCATGTATTTTATGATCTTCAGCATTTTCCTCATTCCTAGCAAGGGTATCAAGTGTCAATGTTTACTGCTGTCTTGAGGACACTATATCTCTTTTCCTCTGTAAATTTAGCTTCTATGCCGATCTGCTATGCTTTGGTCATAAAATAAATCTGCTAGTGAAGCCACACATCAAGAACCTGAAAACAAGAAGAGAAATGATTTTATAGGGTTTTTTTTTTTCATTTTATAAAAAGTTACATTAGTGATGAGGTGACTACTCTGCATATGGGGATTCACTTCTGGGACAGGCAATCTCCAGTCTATGAAATAACTGATACTGTTATCAATATAACAGGTAATGAAGACTAAATACACTTCTACTGATTGTTGATAAATCCCATTTGGCCCGTTATAAATAATATTTCCCCATGTGTATCCTAAATTAAAATAGAAAATACCTTCTCAAAAGTAAAGGATAGCTGTATCCCATATTTTACACATTGCAGTCAAATTGGCACTGGTAAATCTCATGAGTGATTGTTTAGCAGAACTAGCACTATAAGAAAAGCAAACTGCACCTACAAATGCTCTTCCCTGAATTACATGCAGAAAGAAACTGCTGAAGACAGAAAACTATCCTTTCTAAATTGTGGAACTTTCATTCTGAAGGCTGTTTAGAGAACTCAGTGGGCAATCTTGCTTTGTTATCCCTGGAATGGCTTTCCCACATGCCTAAGTATCAACTGAAAGCCTAATAACCCCAATGGGTTTTCTTCGAAACCTATGTGAAAGTAAGCACATACAAAAAAATGGCACAAAATATGCATAGAGAAGACTGAGCTTTATCCATCAGATTATTTTTATCTATACTAAATAATGCTTGTGTAAAATATTATCATCACATTTCTGACAGCTTTTATCCTTATTTGATAGGACATGTTTCAAATGACACATCTGATCTCAATGTCTGTCTGTCAGGTATTAAATTCTTTGCTGTTAATAGAGATCATCACACCCTTATTCATAGGAGTTAGAATTGAAATGAGGAAGAATTCTCAAGGTGCAGAGATTATTCAGCATGCATAAGGGAAACAGACTACAGCTTGTGGGTGATGCATTTTCTTATGCATGAATTAGCATGATAGATAATTCATTAAAAACATTCACAATCAATTTTAGAAGAGTTATTTAAAGCTATACAGATGTCTAACCACTAAACTTTACTTAGCATGTAATGGCAGAAAATACTGTGCTTTCAGGAACAAAATATCCCGAATTATCACTGTTTCTTAAAAGGTCCCCACACTCCTACTTTTTGGAGGTCTACCTGTCTCTTTGGGTAATGTGGGTAATGGTTTCTGTTGATGATTTCAAGCAAATAAATTATTGTGGTTTGTTTTTTTTTTTTTTTTTTTTTTTTTGCAAAGACATACATTAAGGACACACTTTGATACTAAGTGCGTATAGTTCTTATCAGTAAAACCAAATATAAGATGTGAGTACCAAGGCAGTAATTAGACAGAAAAGAGAAAGACATCTAGAAGGTTAACAAGGCCGTATACAGCAACCCAGACTGTGACCCCTACTGCAAGCCTGCCCCACAGAGGTTGTTTGGATCCAGGGCCCACCTGAGACACGACACAACTTTATAAGCTTAGCTCAGAGTACTAAGAAAGGCCTGTCAAAAAGCCTGTTGACAGATAAGAAACCAGATTTCAATCTGAGGGACACAGATAGTTACGTTAGAAGAAAGTACTGAGGCAAATCTGACAATCCAAGAAATGTGAGGGTGCTTCAGCCCTATGCCCTGAGTTCCAACAATTGCAAGTTGTAGTGAGTGATAAGGTTTTCCCCCAGCCTCCTAGTTCACTTTGGTTACTCATTATAAAACTTGTGCTCCTGACACTTCTCCAGCTCTGTCACCCTTCTCTGAACATGCTCCAGCACCCCAATGTCCTTCTTGCAGTGATGAGCCCAGAGTTGGACACAACATTCAAGGCATGGCCTCAACAGTGCCTAGTAAAGGGGGACAATCAGTGCCCTGGTCCTGCTGGCCACACTATTCCTGATACAGGCCAGGATGCCATTGGCTTTCCTGGCCACCTAGGCACACACTGAATCATGTTCAGTTGGCTGTTCACCTGCATGCCCAGATCCTTCTCCACCAGGCATCTTCCAAAAGACTCCTCCTCAAGCTGTAATGTTGCATGAAGTTGTTGTGACCCAAGGGCAGATTGTAGCACTTGGCCCTGTTGAATCTCATTCAATTGGCATAGGACCACTGGTTCAGATCCCTCTACAGAGCCTTCTTACCCTCAAGCCATATCTTATTGGGCTCTTAGAAGATATTCCTGAAGAGTCCAAATTGTGACCTCTTGAAATGCAGTGATATTTTTATTTAAATGAAGCCTTATGGTTTTTTTCTCCTCTTCTCAGGAGATCACATTGATGCAGCAGCCAAAGCCACCCTCAGCCTTCACACTTTCAACTACTGGTTTTTCATTTGTAAGTTTGAGGATAAGCATCATGTCTTCATTTATCAGTTCCTCAACCACATGTGACAGAAAAATTTTATCAACATACTCCTGAATTGCTTTTGTCTTTCTGTGCTATCCTTCCAGAAGAATTCAGGATGGTTATGGCACACATGAGGATCAAAGCTTCTGACTGTGAAATATCTATTTCTTCCTGATTTGGCAGTCTGCAGCAGATAACTGCAATATCACATCACTCCTGCTGCTCTGCTTGCCAGCCCTGACTCATAAGGTCTCAGCTGGCTCATCATCTCTCCATACACAGACCTCCTTGCATTCCTGCTGCACTTGCACATAAAGAGCAATTCCCCTTTTTCACCTACTCAGTATAATTATACCAGCCAAAACCTTGTTTCTGACCCCTGCTGCACAAACGGCTATTAGCCCTTTCTCTCCTCACTTGCAGGACTGATGAGAAAAACCTCCAGGCTTCCATGTTTCAGGGATTCTTTTCTGCAATCGGACCCTATTCTGTAGTTAGGACTCTGCAGATGGAGCAGGTGCCAGGCTCTACAGTCACAGCAGGCTCTGTTTCTGTTCCTGAAGCTCCAACTTTGAAAAAAGTAAAGAAAAGGACTTCTGAGTTAATAGAAGGAGGATAAGACCATATCATGTCACTGTAAATGAATAACTGGATAATGACTATGACAAAGAATGAGTATTCAAAATATTTTGAAATTATTTTTGCATGGGAATGTTGTATACCAGAAAGTATACTACAGAAGTCCTAAGGCATTTCAAGATTCATTGATTTAGTGGAGTGTGGTTTACAGAAATGATACCTTTCATAAAGATATATTCACTGAGGGAGAGAGAGCAAATGATTTTTGAAGACGTTCAGAAGAGGCAAGCTTCTAGGCATTTTTGTTACTGAGATTTAACTTAGGAATTTTTCACTAGACCTAACTAAAACACCCAATTAAAATTTGGTCATTTTTATGAGGTTTAGTTAGGCTTTCATTTTCCCTAAACCAGCAGGATTTATTTTGTTAGTTTTCTAAAAGGAAGATTTATTTAATCCATCCACATGACAAATAAAATCTTACCACTTACTAAACTGAGAAGCTAATGGACAGAAATGAAAGTTTGAAGCCAGGTCCTTCATAGGGAAATGCAAAATTTGGTGAAATGAAAGGAAATATAATCTTTCTTGAATTATTAAAAGTGAATTAGAGTGAATACTAGAATGAAATCATAACTTCTTGTCTCCTTCCTGAATAGGTATATGTTTTTAGATCTCACTTTGTAGAAGTATCGTCTGGAGTCAGTCAGTGTACAAAACCAAACACATTTTCTGCAGCTAAGCCACAAATCTTCAGTTTTGAAAAATTTTTTGATTGTGGAAAATACCTGTGAAGTTAATTTAAATAAAAATTGTTGGCATTTTTAGTGGTAATTCATTTGATGACAAACAGGTATCTTATTTATTTGACCTACATGCTATTAAAATCAATGGGATCATGCATTATTTTAGCAATATAAAATGGAAGATATAGCTGTAGGCAGAGAGGACTACAAAGAAATACATTGCAGTTGCAGAGAATAAAAACAGAACAAAAAGCCCCAAACTGAACCAACCAATCAATGAAACAACCAACCAAAAAGACCCCAAAAACCCCAATAAACAAAAAAAAAAAACAAAACAAACACTCAAAAAGAAGCACAGTGTTTGGATAACAGACTTATTGGTATTTTAGACCTTGATTTTATCAAATAATTTCTTATCAGTGGCAATGTTGTCCAATCATGGGGTCATTCTTGAAGTATAAAAAATGCTGGTACCAATTGTGGGACACCTATAGGGTTGTTAATTTTTGAATATGGAGCAGTGGATTTTGAAGATGTCCTTTCCTGCTGTGTCCACCATCTTGCTAATACAGCCCAGACTACCTTTTTCCCTCCATGGCAACTCCTGGCTCATGTTCACGTTTGGCTCTCAGGTCCTTCATTGAAATGTTTGCTTGCTGGTTGACTCCAGCTTGTATTGATATGTTGGGTTATTTTTCTTCCAGTACAGGACTTTATAATTCCCTTTGTAGTTTACATCCCTGACAGCCCACTTCTCCACCTTGCAAAGATCTCTCTGAATACCACTCCTGTCTTTAACTTCTTTCTTTACATGTCTCCCTATCCTTAAAAGAGAAAATGAAATAATTGTTCCTTTTTAAAGATCTTAAATGTAAAATACTCTTGTAAGTAATGAATGCGAGTTTCAGGCTGAGGAGTAAAAAAAATAACCCTGTGGCATACTTTTCATTGACTGATTTTGGCATTTCTGTAGTACGGTACTGGAAGCTGTAAATAGCATAAGTAAACTAGAAGCTTTGTCTATTTCCTATCTACAGGAAACAAAGATGCTTGTCTTTTGAATTCTACTCCAGAAGACAGGCAGTTTATTTTGAAGTTTTATAAGTCTTAAAATTTTAAAGATAAGTGCCTTTTGGCTCTTTATCGCAGTCCTGATATAAACTTCATCTGGCTTTTGTTCTGCAAAATATTTTCAGCTCATGATATGGATTGTAAAAAAATACTTGAATCCAAAAGCTCATCCCCCTGGTTCCAACCTACATGTCTTTAGATTTATTTTAGTTTTTGAGCTGGAAAAAGGATAAATTACCTGAATGTATTTAGATAAATAGGTGGTTAGTGTTTATTTCCACTTATATTAAATAGTTTCATGTGTTATTTACATTAACATGCATAAATGCCATGAATGTGATACACAGTAAATTCAGACTCAAGATGGACTTGTAGAACAATGAAGAAAAAACAAGCTGTGTTGGCAACATGCAAACATTTTTACAGTCTGATTCTGGAGCAAGAAATTAGAAGCCATCATTATCATCACATCTCTCCTAGGAAATGATTTGAGATGCTGGCCGCTCACTGCAGACTCAGCCCTCTCTCATCCTTTCCCCCATGGAAATGATTGTTCTTAAACCTGCTATGCACTCAAAGTGTGAAGGAGAGTTTTATCACATCTATAAATTATTTTAAATGTGGATGTAAATGGAAAAATCATTGAAACTGAATCTGCTAAAAATATTTTCCAGATAGCCGTAGAGGAGTCTTTAGAAAAGTGTAATTTTTTATTAATATTTTGTCCGTTTATAGTATTGACACTTATTTGTCTTATTTCTGATATTGATCATGGATGTATAGTTCACTGACTACTGATGAATTGCGTTGATAAATCATGTTAATAAATCCACATACTACAAATCCTTATCTGTTTTAAACCATGTTGCTTGATATATGTAGAAAGATACTTGAAAATCACAGAGATAATTATTTGTTTTGCTATAACTTTGTCTTTAGTTTCTCAATGAATCAAATACCTGTGTAGACTCAGTCATCCCTCTGAATTTTTCCTACAATACATCAGTAGATCTTTCTACCATTTTGGGTCTTAGATACCACAAGGGGATGTACACAGATGGGGAAGTACAGATCTAGTCCAATAAAGTTAGAGATAATTTGATGGTAAATTGTTTCACCTTTCTCTGGAATCATTAGTACTTTCTCAGCCTCTCATTTGGAGAGAAAGTAAGCAGCCTTTCTTGACTACTGGTTTGTAGTCTCTGCCCAGAAGAGAGCTATGGAAAGATAGTTCTTTAATGAGGCTTTTCTCTTCCTGCTTAGTTTTTAACCATGATCCCAACAACAAAAAGAACAAAAGAAGTTTTTTGCAAAATTTTATTTAGGTACTGCCAAAGATATACATGTAAAGAAAGCAATCAAAACTACTTCTATTTAAAATTTTGTATTTTTGCTTTAACGGGCAAATGGAATTTTATTTGTTTTCTCCATCATTTCATCAAAATAGTAGATATTCAACAATGGTTTAAAAAAATATATATTCTGCATGTCTTTTTCGTTTGATGAGTAATCAGATCTATGCCATAAGCATAGGCAAAATTTAAGGTAAAACTGCTGGGAAAAAAGGATGGTTAGGGAATATTTACAGTAAGGCATAAGTATTATAACAACACTTATCTGTGAACTGTAAAGTGACTTTCACAGCCTGAGGTTATGGTTGAGAACTCAATGTTTTGTTTAGTGCATGAGCTACCTAATCAACAAAACCAATTTTTGTTGCACATGCTACAGGACATCTCTGGTTCTGCTTGCTGAAAAAGAATTTGTCTTTGTGGAAGTATCCCACATCATAAACAGTGTGATAGCTGCAGTTGATATTCTAGTGATTTTACTTAAATTCAGAAGAGTGCATCTGAAAACATTTGCTAAGGTTTTTTTTTGTGCTGTAGTTAATGAACCACAGAAAGGTATTGTTGGAGTTAAGAGAGCTGGATATTGGGTATATTTTAACATACTTTAATTTTTAAAGACAAAAATTGCATTTCTCACTAAGCTGACAATAAGAAATGTTCTGTGCTGTGATGAAACTATAGACTCTCTTGTCGTGACTAGAGTAATGGAATTTAGAAGCTTTGCATCCTGTTTGGCTAAATATTAGTATTATGAACTTCACTTGCTCTCTACCCCCAATAAAGGAGAATAATGTTAAGCTACAGAGATAGGCAAGTGAGTGAGCCACTGACTATGACCTGGCCTGATATTAAGCTGACTGAACAGGACATGAAAAACTACTGGTTGTGACATGAAAAAATTTGGGATGTAATAGATAACAGTGCAACAGCTGGCAAATGTTAATGATTGCACTATGAAGGACCATCACATTTCACAGTTGCTTAGGGGGCAGTTTTGTGAGAATTGACTAAATATCACCAGACTGCTGGCAGCGGGTACTGGGAACCTTTATAGAGGTAGAATTTTTTGATGTCAACAGCACCTTAATATCTACATTTGTCATACTGTAAAGGTCAGAGATTACCTTGCTAATGGTATAAGAAATAGAAAATTTGGGTATATATATAGCAAAATTGAGATTAAAGGGGAAAAGTAATTAAATGAGAGTTACATATTGAGAGGAGACCAAGAAGGCAAAAGGAAGCTATGAGGACAACTAGAAGGAGAGTCAAGAAATAGGAAAGAGATAGCAAGTTATGTGACTGGTTCTATTTGGGGATACCCATTGGGCAGCCCTGCTTATGATCTCTGCAGTCTAAGTCAGGTTAATAAATCAGAATTTTCTGGCTATACATATTTCCACAATTAGAAATGCCAGAGATCAAAGTGTTGACATGTGGAGGCATCTCAGTAATAGGTTGCTGGTGCCCATTTCAGGTTTGGCAACACTGATATTTATCTACCACTTCCTAAAAGAATTTGACTGAAGATATGTAGACAACTAACTTTGGAAAAGGTAAAAGAAGAAACCTCAAACAGAACTTCTCATTTTGTAAAAGCCATACAGCATTTTTAATAGAGGGGGGGAGAGGGGCATGTGCTCCACACCCCTCATTAATGGAAATCTGTAAAACATAAATAAATATTTTGTAAGAATAGGAAAAATAAAGTTGACATTACATTACAGGAATGGAGTAGATAATGGCTTCAAATTTCTTTCAATCTTATTTTTTTCACATCTAATAATTTTCTTTGTTTTTTCAACAAAATTCACTGAGTTATAAGAAAATGTGTTGTTCAGCTACTCTGGACACCTTTATCTGATGATATATTTCATGCCTATCCACTCATTTCCTTATAAATGCTGGTTCAATATTCATCCAACACGTGCATTTCTATAGTATGACCTAAAACTTAATTGCAACATTTCAGTGTATATTGACTTGCTGAAGCAGAACTTCATTGATTTATCAGCAGGACTATATAAAAGATGAAATGACTCACCTGGGAGTATCAATAGAATGTCAATGAAGAATATGTTCATTTTCTGCCTGTAATATCTCAGTCCTGAAATAACACATATAAATAAGATCCAAACACAAAAAGTACAGCTTTTTCTTTTTTCCCTGTCACTCATTTCAGCTTTTATTTTTTTTACCTTCTTATCTTTCAAACAACCTGTTATGCAATAAACTTTCTCACTATCTTCACAGAGTGTTCCTGAACTTAGTATTTCTTTTTGTTTTATGTCATTGTACTTTTGGAGGTATCTCATTCCAGCTTTTCTTCTTCATGCACACTTCAAGAAAAGGCTGTTAGAGAACAGCCTTTGGTCATGTTAGAAGAGGTTTTTTTGTATAGACAGTGAGATAATCACAGTTAACATCAATGCAAACAAGGAAGAATATTTTCAGAAAGGTCCATTAATTTCCTTTTGAGATAAAAAGCTTGTCAGAAGAATTTTTGAGTGAAATTGAAATCAGTATGTTTCTAAAAACTTTGTAAAGTAGTTTTTAACTAGTTGTTGAAGTTCAATAGCAAAACCACCAGTATACTAACAGTACCATAAGTTTTCAACCAGATGCCTGTGAGCAAAGCTGAAAGCCGCAGAAATTATATCTTTTTTTCTTATATATTTTACACTGAGCTCTTTCAAAACAAATGATCTTTTGAAATGTTTCCCCTATGGTTTTCTGAACAACTCAGTCTCCCACTGGCTCTGCTCTGATCACCTAAGAACCGTAATCATAGCCTTTACCCCTTAAAGGCTATAAGGAGCTGCTGTGTGCAAGGTTCCCAACTACATGAATGGTTCTGGTTTTAAATTTGTAAATTGTTAAATGGTAAATTGTTTTCACATTCCTTCAGAAGTTTTACTTTTTAGTTTCCTTTTGTAAACACATTGGTTTCTTAATTCTTCTATAAGATGCAGGTGCCCAGGCCTACCTCTGTCTGGATCTGGGACTGCCCTGTGCTGGACACACAGGAAAGTTCCATTTGTCTCCAACCCACCAACCACAGGGCATGGCTGAGCCCCACAGCCAAGGGGGTGACATCTTAGGGAAGGTGCATTTAAGGAGTGAGAAGTGAGGAAAAACATTAAACAATCCTGCAGACACCAAGATGAGTGCAGAAGAGGAGGAGGAGGTGTTCCAAACACCTGAGCAGCTTGTGATGAAGTGCATGATGAGACAGGCTATCCTCCTGCAGCCCATAGGGGGGATCATATTGGAGCAGATGTCCATACTACAGCTTGTGGAGGACACCATGCCATGGGACCTAGATACCTGAAGGAAGCTGCAGACCATGGAGAGCCCACACAGAAGCGGGCTCTTGTCAGAAGCTGGAACCCAGGGAGAGGAACCCACACTGGAACAGGCTTGCTGGCAAGAGTACTGATACATGGGGGACCCATTGAGCAGTCCATTCCTGTAAGACTCCACTCCATGGAAAGGACCTAGTCTGAAGCAGTTCTTGAAGCACTGGAATCTTTAGAAAGGACCCATGATGGAAAAGTCCTTGAAGGACTGTATCCCATGAAAGGAAACTCATGCTGAAGAAAAGTAACAGCATACCATGGTTAACCTCAGCCAGAAACTAAAAACTACGCAGCTGTTCACCCATCCCATCCCATCCCATCCCGTCCCGTCCCGTCCCGTCCCGTCCCGTCCCAATCACCCCTATCCCTGCCCAGTGAGACTGGGGAGAAAATCTGAAGATTAAAATAATGCATAATGAATGGTTTTGTGACATCACCACAAATATCCTGCCCCCACCTTCCCTCCTCTTCTATCAGCTTAAAATGCTGAGCATGATGCCATATGGTATGAAATTATCCCACTGGTCATTTGAGGTCAGCTGTCCCATCTGTGTCCCCTCCTAACTCCTTGTGCACCCTGAGTCTGCTCACTGTAGGGGTACTGAGTGAAGCAGAAGAGGTCTTCACTTTGTGCAATAACTAAAACATCTTTGAATTACAAACAGTTTTCAGCACATATCCAAAGCATAGCCCCACTGTATTTGCAAATAGCAATAGCCTAAGTTATTTTTCCCCAAATCAATTTTTCTTTGCCTGTGGCAGTAGCTGGCAAGTGATTGCCCTATGCTTTTTTGAACATGTAGGCTTTTTAATCTTATTTTCTTCCCCTGTTCACCTGAAGACAATGAGTGAACCAGCCAAGTCTAAAAGTCTAACCCTGTATGCATTGTATATCTGCAGAAATATTTTTTTTCCTAAATAAATAAAACAAGTAGATGCTCTTGGTTTCCTTATTGAATGTGATATCTTTCTTTTTGGAATTTGGGTTAAATAGGAATCAATCCTCGGTTCACAGAGGAATCAAATCCAGAAACAGGTAGAAATAATGTAGAAATTTCAATATTCTCTTCTCTAGTTTAACCATGTCCCTGCTAGTTATCCATCAATACCCTGATAAAAAGCTATATGCAGAGTAAATAATTTGTATTTACATTAATTTACCAGCAGCTCTTTTAAGTTCTGTAATACCTTAAGCTAATAAATATCTATTTAGAATCTCTCTTTGTTTTTTCTTCAGTTGTTTTTATAGAAATAATAACAAATCCCTGTGACTTAATCATGATATAACTAGGATTTTTTAAGGATTTTTGTAATGTTGTTCTACTTACTCTGGAAAAATTACCTGAAGATATACAAAATAGCCAATAACCATCCCTTCCTGATATCTTAAATTAATCTTAATTTTATAAAGCACTTAAACAGAAGTAGTGAAAAGACAACTCAAAACCAGTAAGCAATATGCATATCTTGTTTTTCTGAAAAGCTAGAAAACTATATCTCAAAAGAATAATTTCCTTCAAAATCTCCTAAATCTTTTTTCTCTTTCCTGCTATGCATTTTACCCTTTACACAGTGGTGATAAATGAACTCATTCTCTTTGATTCTTCTGCCTCTCAGAATGGCTTTTAAACTTAATAGTTTTCTTTCAATTTCTTCCTTTCTACTCTAACTGAGCAAATTTTGTAGGTCATTGGAAATAGTACAAAACAGAAAAAAATCTCTCACAAAACCTCTCAAATATATTTCTAATTATAAAATTTTGTCTTGAGAATTTTCAAAAATAAATGATATGTCATGGATGATAAATCAGGAAGCTTCATCCAAGCGTGACACTGATATTCTCATGCTGTTGTACATCCCCTTTGACACTTGTCTCCACATACAAAGTATTCAAATTGCTGAGTTGCAATGAATTCACTGAAGGGGAAATACCATACATTTCTATATTTCAAACTGAAAATTTGCTCTAAATTTCTTCTCAGCAAACTAATTCTATAAACATTGTGTGTGATCTGCTATTAACTTATTCTTCAAAATGAGAAAAAAGGCTCAGACTCGTTGTCTCTGATAATTTTTTTTAAATACTAGCTGAAATAGAATAGTCCCTGTGGGTGACAGCAAAATTAACAAACCCTGATGCATACATGTGGAACAAATTCCTTGTGTGTCCTTGGAGCCATCATTTTACAGGTTCTCAGCAGAGTGCTTTCTTTTAATCTTACAATCTAACAATGAGATACATATCCTTTATTCTGTCCTAAGGCACAAAAGCCTTTGCTGAATGCAAAAGCTGCAGCAGTTTGGGTCCGGTTGGGGATTGTTTTTTTGTTTTGGGTTGGGGTTGTCAGGTGCGTTGTTTTTTTTTTCTTCTTCCCATAATGGTTTTGTGACCTATGCAGGAAATACAGAATTCAGGCCAGGAATTTGAGGTGGAAAAGACTAAAAGAGTGTTAGCCTTTTTCAAGTTAAAATTTGCATCCCAGAGTAAGATACCCAGAGAACCTAATCTCCTAGCCTGTTTATATCTGTATGAATTTGCTTGATATAGTTAACTATAACAAACATACTTGCAATAGTATTTCCCTCCTCTCTCCACTGTCTAGTGTAGGTCCAAACATTTGTTATAAAAGAATTACATCAAGAAGACTGAGTATTTAGTTTCTTAACTAATTTATTTATCCTCAAAATCTCATTTTGCCTACATTTGAAAGAGCCTTCCAATATTTCAGAATGTAAACATTTTCTCTCTTCTCTTGTGTGGGAAACTGAGTTGCAGAGAGAACCAGGAGTAATCTAATCTGCATTAAGGGACTGCACAAAATGGATAATTTTCCTTAATTCACCATTTCTTGAGCCAGTAGGTACTCTCCATCTGGAGTCCACCTGCTTGATAAAGGTGTATATAATAACATAAATAAAGAAATAGCCAGATACTATTTTGTCTACAAAAGGCTTCTTTGTATACAACACCTGTCATTTGCATTTTTATTACAGCATCTGTAAATATTTTGAAAAGAAAAATTCAATCTGTAGTTCATAAAGATAAAGAAACAAAATATGAAACCAACAGCTAAGGAACGTCAATCTAGAGAGCCAATGCAAATTCCGAAATGCCTCAGTCATAAACTGGCAGTCCTGCGTCAGAACTTAAAATAGTGATCCATTCAAGAACACTTAAACCTTGGTTTCTGTGCTGACATAATTAATTAACGGTAGTTTTGATGTTGAGTTTTATGATTTGTGCTGGGAAATGGACTGAGACTACCAATTCATTCCTCATTAATCATTCAAAGATAATTATTTTCAGTGGCTACCATGTGGACTGGATTTGAATTAATATCTTTAAGGATAAAAAGAAGTCTACTCCTTAAACAAATACCAGAACCAAAAATTCTTGCTCATTATTTTTATCAGATTTGGTTTTATCGTGCATGAGAAACCCAAGTTATATAATAACAATGTATTTTGAAATACAGAGATAAAGAGATTGAAGATTAAGATGCAAAGCAGGGGTCATTACAAGAACACGTTTTTAAAACTAATTTTTTAAACTTTACCAGTACCTTCATTTTAAGTCCAAACAGGCAGATAGCTGCTATGTAAGCAGATGTTTAAGATTTTTTACACCATCACAGTCAAGAATGCCTTTAATAAGTTCCTGTGTAATTTTTTCCCCAAAAAAATTATTTTCAATGAATTGTACAGTCAATATTTCAATGACATCACTGGAATTGATGCAACATTTGGCAACAAAAACAGCCAGCCAGTGTTGCTAATGTGCAAAGGAAGATATGACAGCAAGATTTTCTTGTACTGGTAATCAGCAGTCCTGAAAAATACAGAAGTCAAAGAGATAATGGTACATTTTAAAATAAACAGTTAGTGCTACTTGAAAAATTATATCGTCATGCAATTGATTTTGAACAAAGTTTATACAAACAGCATGAAAAAAAATCAATTATATTTGCTTAACAATGTGACAGACATTTTGTTTCATTGATGCTGAATCAAATAAAATGAAGATGTAATTTAAATAAGTACTAGAAAGTAGTAGAAAATCCTGTGCAGGCAAAGTTATCAAATGCTGTGGCAATAGCAATTACATTCCTGAAAAGTTTGCACTTGAGGAGAGATGTAGAGCTCTCAAGCTCAAATATCATCAACATTCTAATGACCTTCTTTGTCTAACAGATATTCCACTTACAGTGGTATTTCCACACATACACTGCCCCAGGCTGCTGCAGAGAATTGAAGATAGTATTTATATAAAGAAATGCAGTGCCACCATAAGCCCAGCAGGCTTAAAGCTGTTGAAAACTTGGCCTGTGGTATTCATTAGAGTAAAACCTGTTTTAGACCATCCTGAATAAAATGCAGCAGTAATAAAACAGCTCTAGTCTCAAGGTACAGAAGTGCAATTTTCTCTTTGTTCTGAGCCATAATTGGTGAATATATTAGTATTTGCAACTTGCAAGGAGGAGATATATTGCCAGCTATTGTCTTCACAAATATTTGTAACTACTTTGCATCCTTTGCTTTCATGAAGGGTATGACATTCAAGTGCCATGAACTGGAAGGCAAAAAGTGTGATATTGTTCTTAGAAAACTGAATGTTCCTCTAGCTAGAGGACTGCAGCCAGGAATCTGTCCCAAGGAAAAAATTAGAGTTGCATATTCATTTATCTATGAGAGGATTTTCTATACAGTGTATCTCTTCTCTATAGGTGGCACAGAATGCAATTAATTAATTCTTAGCCTTAAAATGAAGCAGCATTTATCCAAGAAATTATTAAATGGCATGCGGCCTTGATACATTGCCAAAGCTTGCTTCAGTTTATTTTTGAATGATATACTGCCTTTTCATAAACACACATTCATTAGTAGAAAGCATTAAACAAATGTTGTACAGAAGCGAAAACAAATCTGTTTGCCAAATTGGTTATGCTTGAGGGAAACATGAGGGTTGGATTTCTGTTTGTTTTTATTTTTGATTTTTGAAATAAATCAAGAATAGTACTCCTCCTCATTTCATTTTCATTTGAGCTATTTTATGGTTGCTTCATGCAATATGCTTTTACAAGTAATAATAAAAAAAATTCTCTACCTTTAATAATTGCTTTCCTGATTTATGCAGCAGGTATTACATTTAAGCAATGTTAAAATATGTTTTAAAATATATTTCCCTTCTGTGTTTTCTTTTGAAAATTGACAATAATTTAAGATAACTTTATTAAATATTCTCTAGAACATTAGCAAAGGTATAGAAATTTAGTGTTGTCCAATAGTCAGCCGGCAACAAATTTTATGATTATGAAACAAGCCCAAATCACACAGAAAAATCTAGCCCCAGAGGAACAGGTAAAAATCTTACTCATCAAAATGTTAAGCACACATCTTTTCTGTTCATTGTATTCACGAGATTAAGGTGGTCCAGAATATTTTAAATAAAATACAAAACATTTTAAATAAAATATAACAACTTTCATCTACTGTATATTCAGGTATGCCCCGCGTTCATTTGCTACTAAACTACAAATTTTAGCACCTATTCAACAGCAATAAAATTAACATGATATGCAATTCAGTTGGTCAGAGTCATCTTTCTACTGAAACGTTGACAATCACATGCCAGGAGTCTTGCCACATTGCCTTCTTACCTCCTGATGGAAAGAAAATATTGAAGTGAATGACAAGAAGATATGAAATTGAAACCTTCAGGGTTTTAATCCAAAGAAAATATTTCATTAGGATGATGATTATGATGATGATGATTAATATTATTATTATATTAATATTTTTATCAGCAGAAAAACACAAATAAACTAGATCTGAAAGAGTAGTTTATTGATTATAATTTTACTTTTGGATTAATTTCTGGAAAATTATCTAAGAGTTTAAAAGGAGAAAGAGGAAAATCAACACACGATATTTTGTGAAGTATGAAATTTCAGTGTGGCACAGCATTAAATATTTTGGTTTTTTGTAAAAGATCTCATATAATGAATAGAGTCCAGGATCTATAACAGGGCCTGGACATAAGCTGTACTAATCTTCAAAGTTCTTAAACTGATAGAGGATAAGACTATTGAAAAAGTGTACTTGGGAAGTTCCACACTCGCATCTTCCATGAAGATGACCTGTCATGATATCCACAATATCATGTATGATATATGATATGTGGCCAGGACAAGGCTGTCTGTGTGTCCCAGGGAGTGAAAAGATGTTAAGTGTTTTGCAGACTATGTCAGGGGAGAAACAGTGATGACAGAAGATGCCATAGCTCCACATCAGACTCCATGTGGGAGTGTTCTGGTCACCTCTTGGCAGGCATTTTCCACTGTATAGCTAAATATGGCCTTGTGGATGCATCTTTCCTACTGTTTTCACTTGTTCATCTTCCTTGCCAGGTGGTCTACTCTGGAACTGAGAGCGCAGAAAGATTGCAGAAAGATTGGTGGGTGGAGAATCAGTCCCAGAGACAGCATGCATCCAGCAGCAAAGGAGATGCAGAAATAAACCAACCCAGTCAACCCAACCAAGCCCTCATGAAAGATTAAAGGTTTAAGACCCACCACCATAGGCAGTGTGGGTTGCAGGTATGTATGCTATGGGAACAAAATAGTACTACATCTATAGTGGGTTGCTGTTTCCCAGACAAGAGTAAGTCCTCACTACAGGATTTTGGATAACCTAATTGCAGTGTGAATTCACCATAGTGGAGTAACTCAGCTAAAAAGCTAAATCTTGTGACAAGATTGGTTTAAATGGATTTTATAAACTTAGTACTCACAGAACCTAAAATACAGATTTTTTGTTCTTCGGAATAATATGTTTAGAGGGGGGACATCTGTTTTGGGTAGAACACCTGCTGTGCAGAGCTGTATATCTGACTTAATTGCTCAGATGATCCTCTGTAAATCTTCTCTCATATTAGGTGAAAGTAGGTAAAAAAACCCAACAAACAGTGGAATAAAAATTATAACCCCACCAATGCTATCTTTATTGCAAGAAGAGCAATATGTTTTAAAATACCAGGTCAAAACTAACACTAACTCTTGCTTTCACATTCTCTAAATTTTTATTTACTGTTCTGATAAACTGCTTCTGTTTGTCCAAGTGTTTCCTTTTCTTTATTTGTCTTCTGAGAAAAATGTCAGTGGAGATTCTCCACAAGGAACACCAGACCTGTGTGTCCTCTAATATCTATTAATCTGCTGTTTGCCAGATGAAGAACCAAATTTTATTTCATTAAATAACTTTGATTCTCTGAATCATAACGCAAAATACTTTTTTCCAACCAAAAGTAGTGTTGGGGACTCAAAGACATTTTCCACAATAACAGCCATGTTCCATAAGTTTTAACTATCAAATTGCATTTAAAGAAGCAAATCTGCAGATGAAGACATTTGTTAAAGTATTCTGGCTAAAATACTGAAAGGCTATGATGACAGGCTGCTTTTTAAAGCATTAATTTCTTCATTCTCTTGTAGGACACCCATGATGGGACTGTAATTCAAAAGGTACTTGCTTTGCATGTGGACAAGCTGTAAATTCTTTAGTAGGCATGTGGAATTTGTTTGGCAATAAATTAGAAAGCTTTGAATAAATAGTGTTTCGTGCATTTATATACAGGAGAATAATAATATGGGCATGGGATTTCTGAATATATTTTTGCACTCTACAAAATGAGGGTGAATGTTTGTCCTTTTACATATCTCTTCCCACGAAAATCAGGAAACTAATTAATTTTTGTTTCTGGCATTATTTTGAAAGTTTTCTATCTGATAGTTCTCGTTAAATCTCTCTTAACCCATAGGAATACATGAGCAGGAAAAAATGCTGTAATTTTAGTAAGTTTTATTGCACTGCAAACAGTTGAGTCTGTCTTTCATGCAATCATTAAGACCTAATTAAAAACTCAGAACATCTTTTACTTATCATTATATTTTATTGAGCATTTAAAATTAAATTGTGACTAAGTGAATTAAAAAAAAAAAACAAAACTCAAAAGTTAAAAATCTTCTTAATTCTCAAGATTCTACTGTTCATAAATATGCCATACAGTTAACCATATTGTTTACTACTGTTAGTTCAGTGAGGAGAAATTATGGACATGAGATAAAGCTCTACAGATCTTTTACACTTCTTTCTGTTTAGCAATCAAAATGACCATCTACTTACTAACTAATGTTTTCCTAGCCAACAGGAATATTTTAGTTTATAAAACAAACCAATAGAAAAGCAAACTTACTTTTCCAAACACATCCTCTCTATCCATCAACAGCAGGGGCAGGTTACATATAGATTTTATGCTTTGGGAGTTTCTGTATTCCATGTGATTAAGTATTGAAATGTTCATTTGAATGATTTGAGAAGCCTTCTGTTATGGAAGTTTGTGAACATTTAGAAAACTGTTTTATAATTGAGATATAAAACTGTCAAAATAATAATAACTAGAACAAAATTTGCAGTGGTTCTTCCTTTAAATTAAAGAAGTGAAACTATATTTATAATATGACTAATTGATCAAATTCTTCATGGTATGTACAGGAAATTAAAAACATCACAGATCCATAAAATACATTGTCTATGTATTCCTATGACTATTGCTAGTCAGGAAATGCAAAAAAACCACGTCTATGTATGACTAAAAGTAAAATTTAACAAGAACATATGCAAACATAGAAATTAGAAAATGGACAGAACTCTAGGGACTAATATTTCCTAACCCTATGGGTACCATCCTGATTACTACCCCACACTGCAAGAAAAAGATAGTGCCATAAAATGACAGTTCTTTGTTGCTGTCATATAAATTGCAATAACTAAGGAATATAATTTCTCATGCCTCCAATTCACTTCCATTATATAGCTGCACTTCTGGGGAATTATTAGATTGTAAAAGCAAACCATCTAAACATGGAATAGAAATAAAAGTTATGATAGCACAAAATAATTTAACGATTAACAGAAGTAATGAGTCAATTTGAAATTTGTAAACAATTTTTCTACTTAGTAGACAACTATTAGCTTTTGACCATTTTTGGTATAGTATGTCGACATTTCTCACTCGTTTCTAAGCATTATTTCTCTCATAAAATTCTTACTTTGCCTAGACTAAATAAAATGCACCTTGTTTTCATTGTGTTGATTTCTTGTGTAGAAAACAAGAATATCCTAGACACAAGCATGTGGGTCTCCTGCTGCAGAACTTTTCCAATTGTATTAAAAAAAAATCCTGTTAAATAGTCAGGAAGCGCGGGAATGGTCATCTAGAACAGCCTTCTTCTATACATTGTCAAGTTATGTAGGATAGGTTTTGTGCATGGTTTAAGATACTGAAAACAGTCTTGAAAGGATCACATAGATCTGTTTGGAAGCTGGATTGCATGAGCTCACTAGGAAAACATTGCAAGAAGTGTCATTTCATCCAGATGAAGATGTCATTGCAATCAAACTCCTGTCACCATTCAGACAGCAATTTATCATCTTTTCAGACTGGTGGAAGGTAAATTATCTTCTCTTTTAAAATAATATTTCAGGTTTTTTTAAAAGGACTGTCTATTCATCAATATCTCTGAAACAGAAGACATAGCTGGACGTTAGCCATCATCTCTTTGATTGGTGTCCTTGTATATTTTTGTTCATGGCTTCTTCCTTTTCCTCTTATCACTTGTTCCAGCGAAAATACCTTCACCAGATACAATTACAGAAGGAACAGATGCTCCTTTCACCAACATTTGCAAAAAAGTTTTAGATAATGGGACAGAATCTCAGCAGCAATAACACATTTCTCTAGAAGTACAGTTAAACTACATTGATTTAAATACATTTGCAATTTCATTAGTTGAATTTAATTTATTCACTGAATTTACCTGCATCAATGAAAAAATTAACACATTTGTACCCAGTTAAGCCTTTTTTTAATCAATATGGCAAAATGTTAACAAGATTTCTCCTGAATTTTAGAGCTTTTCTAGTCTTACACTTTTTCTGTAGTTCAGTTATGAATCCATCTTGCTTATGTTTGAAGAAAATATTAGTGATTATCAATGCTGTGTAAGCACTTCTTTCAAATACTTTGTCCTTCATATTTTTTATCACCTTGTTACTTCTCCTCTGAAAATTGAGTTATGAAGTATAAATTTCATTACTTTGAAGTGAAAATTCCAGAACAATTTCATAGGCAACAAAACTAAATTCCAGAACATCCCTTACTTATTTCTTAAATTTCAACATTAATTACATAAATTAGTGTCTAGCAATATTAAAACAAAAGTTTTGATCATGACTTCCACAGTCATATTCAAAGTAGCATTAATCATTCTAAGGGTATAGAATGGGAATCACTGTGATAGCTGTGTATGTCCTTCATTTTCCTTGTTCCCCTATTTCTCTCCCTTCTTTCAGCCAGTTTTCATGAGATTGACTTATCCTAATTTAAGTTTCTAAGTCAGAAACCTAAACCAGAGTGTATAATTTTAAACAGCTTTCTCCTTTTGCAGACATTAGAAATAAACAGGCAGTTTCTACAACTGATTAGTGTCAATGCAAAATAAAAAAAATCTGAAGTGAAACACCTCTGGGAGGTACAAATTTCTCTCTAATAAACATAGAAGAAGCCCAAAATTTTAATCTCAAACTAAGGATAATATAGTTCAATACATGATTTAAGATTGTTGAGTACCTGCTATCAACATCAGCATAGTGGGCTCAGTGTAGATAGATCAAAAACAGGTTCCCAAGTATAGCCAAGTCTTCACCTACAGAATACACAACTGAAAATAAAAATAAACTGATTAAACCCAAATAATGTAAGTTATATTGGATTTTACCTTACACAAGTGTGTTTAGTAGCAGTACCTCTTGCATAAAATTGTTATGCAAAAAATACTATAATTAATTATCAAATCAGTATTTGTGATTTACTATGAGACTGATGGTTTGTGACACTTGGAATTCTTTTAGCTTTTTCATTTCCAGAGTAAAATTTGCATGTCAAGCTTTTGTAGTGACTGATGATTAACACAAGACAGAAGTTCACAAGATCTTTAAAAAGGAAAAAATATTCATAAAGGCTTCCTTTCCTGAAGTAAACATTAACCAAAACCCTCCAAAAAACCACAAGTCAGCACAAAAATTATGTACAATATGGATCTTTAAACAAGAAAGTGTAATATTTTATGGTTTCTGCATTTACCTTTAATGACTGCCAAAAGAAATTTCTTTCTGTGTGTAATTGAGTTGGAAATGTATTTTAGTGTTTCAAAGAGAGTTGTTTGATCTATCTCTGTAAGGAAAATATATATAAATTCCTTTTTTTCTGAAAAAGAAAAAAAAAGAAAAAATATTGATTATAAATGTGTTAGTGTGGATTTTAGTTCAAGTACAAGAATCTAAAGATCTGCATCAAGATCTGCTTTATATTACTCTAAACATTACAGAAATCACAATCAGTTATGTTCTTTTTAATTCTATAATCTTTCAACATATTGCCTGTGTTTTCAACGTACTCTTTTGTTGCTGTTTGCATACAATCGTTCTCATAAGATTCCATCACTGCTTCCATTGCAAAACAAGAAAACAAGTATTGATTTTACTAGCTGTATTTAACATTCTTCATACTTCCTTGCCATTTCTTCCCCTTCTGGCTTGCTTGGAAGAGGGAATGAAACCAGTAATTTCTTCAGGTTTGTACTCCATTTACTCCCACTGGTTTGTAAGCTGTGCAAAATGTGCAAACCCCATAATAGTATATCAGGGAAGTGCCTTTGTTAAGATCTTCTTTTAAGAACTCTTATATAAGCTACTGCTATAGAAATGTAGCTCATGTTGCAAATAATAGTAATGAAAAGCAGAATTTGTAACATGACCTAATTTATCTAACTCAGCTTTTGAAAAATGCAAGCACAGTAGATTTGCAAGTTTTGTGGTCATTTTTACTTGCTGATTATCACTCTGTCAACTTATCTTTTTTTAAATTTTGTCCACACAGATTTGTCAATTTTGTAAAACATCATGACATCTCTTGTTTTGACATCTACTATAATATCATTAAAACCAGCCTTTTTTTAAGGAAAAAAATCTGCTAGTTGGAAGTATAGATTTGGCCTATTGCAAATAATTTTTGAAGTTCTACACTTTGAGATTCATGAGAAGTTTTACACTATGGGATTCAATTTAAGTCAAAATTCAGTTTTCCAAATGTCTAATCTTCAGCAAATGTTTTTTTCCTTGCTAACAAATCCTATTAAGTTGTAGATAGAACATGAAAAGCAAATGATTTTGTTCGCCAAAAATTTAATCCTATTTGTTCCCTTTGTCCAGTAACTGACTTAGACCTGATTAATTAACTGCAATACAAAGATGAACAATATAAAGCCAAATCCCATGGGGTTTATAAAAGATAAGCTGTAATTAGCCAGGATGGAAGTAATCATAAATACTTATCTCTCTTGAATATTTTTTTTCAGGATGTATTTTTTCTTTTTTGGTTCAGAGAGGAGACATCATTTAGTGTTATTTAACTGACATTAACCTTCTCCTGTGGCATGCAATCTATTTCACCTTCCTTAAAAATGTGAATGTCAGTTGATCATCTGCTTATCTGCATTTCTCCAAACTTTTATCTCAAAGCAATAAAAAAACTTGTTCTCTGTTTTTTCAAGGTCAGTGATAATCTTCAATCTCCTAAATACACATTTACACAGTATTTTAAGAGTTACCAGCATCTGAGGCACATATACATTCAGTTTCATGAGACCATTTTTCATTTTCAAGCATTTGAAATTTTTATTCAAGACATAATTTCATAGTATAAAATTTCTCACTATGACAGGTGATTTTCCAGTGCTAACAAAATCTTTTATTTCTAATGGCATACTCAATATTACACAAGCCTCAGCCTGTTATCATTGGCTTCAGAAACATACAGATGGAAAGAAGGTTCATTTGGCTGGAAATTAACATCAGGTTTACTAATTCCATAGGCAAAATTTTTTGAATGAAATTTCCTTATATATGCTGTTCCTTGTTATGCTGGGCCCATACTTATCTTTTGATATAGATGTAATAAGCAATGTGCTACTTTTTGGGTTTGGAGAGCCAAAGAATCCATCCATGATAAGGGTACTCAGGAGCCAATAAAATTTATTTGCGTTGTAATGTAGGAAATCCAAATATCACCATAACTGCTTTGAAGCAAAACTAGAACTTTATTTATGAGAGTGAGGAAATAAGTACATTTGGTTAACAAGTTTTATAGCACTTTCATTACTTGAACAAATTATGGTTATGATTTTCTTTTTTTTTTTTTACCACTGTTTTTATAAGTAGATGAAAATTATAAAAAATTGTACCACTATACTATAGTTCCATTGCTTCCAGAAGGGCAAAACTCCTGTTTGGAATTCAAGTCTTCAATGGTTTTGAGTGTGTATGTGTATATGTGTGTCTGTGCATGTGTGTGTGTGTGTGTGTGTGTGTGTGTGTATGAAAAGAGTAACTTTATAATTACAAGTGAAAGAATGTTTAGGCATAATTGTGACTCCTACAAGATCCATTTTTACATTGCTTCTAGGCTCTATTCAATTTCCAAATAGGCACTGGATGGTTCAATTTCATTTAACTCTCTCTAAAACTAGAGCCCACGTGATAGCTGTCTTGAAGAATCTCTTCCAAAGGCCAGTATAGTTGAAAATGTATTAGACATGGTTTGTTTATTTTATCACAGGTCTTTAACCACATGCACAAGATGATAAACATCCAGGAGGGTATAGCCATCTTGAGTCCTGGGTGTGGTTTTGGGCAGTATAAGAAGGACATCAAACTGTTAGTGTGTCCAGAGGAGGGTGACCAAGATAGTGAAAGGCCTCAAGGGTAAGACTTACCAGGAGAAATCTAAGTCACCTTGTTTGTTCAGCTTGTAGAAGAGAGGTCTGAGGAGAGGTCTCATTGAGGTCTGCAATTTCTTCCAGGGGGACCATGGAGTGAGAGATCCTCTCTCTGCTGACCAGCAAGCAATAGGACATGAGGAAATGGAATGAATCTGCATCAGGTGAAGTTCAGGTTAGACATTAGGATAAGGTTCTTCACTGAAAGGGTGATTGGTCACTGGAACTGGGTCCCCAGCTCCGGTGAGGCACCTCTGGAGCACCAAGCCCATCAAAGTTCAAGGAGTGTTTGAATGATGCTCTTAGTTTTATGGGCTAGTTCTAAGTAGTCCTGCAAGAAGCAGAGATTTGGACTTGGTGATCCTTATGGGTCCCTTCCAACTTCTATGAGTCCATGAACCTCACATAGTCAGTTACTGATCACTAAAGAAATGGAACCTTGAGAGTTGGATATGACTGTTCTAGGGCTTTAAAAAGAAAAGAAAAAAAAGAGCAATTCTTTATTTCTGCAGATATGTGTATTATCTCATATTTGGGAAAGAAAAAACTTGTCAACAAGAAAACAGAAACACACAGCTACAAACAGGCAAACACAACACAAACAGGCAAATTAAGACCAGAGAAAAAGGAGTTCCCAGAGTAGTGTCTTCCCCTACACATTAGGGGACATTGCACATTATCAGCATTGGTAGTTACACATCAGTAGGTCTCCCTCCACCTCAGTAGAATGTTAGCATTGCCTTAAGGTTTTACACACATAACTGTGGAAATGAGCCTTCTTGTGGGTTTCTTTGGTGTATTGGGTTTGCATAGCCAAGCTTTGGTAGTGGGGGGAATACAGGGGTGGTTTCTGTGAGATGCTGACATAGGTTTCGTCCAAGTCCCACAGAACCAATCCATGGTTGTTCCAAAGATGGATGTGCTACCAGCCAAGGCTGAGCAATTAGAAACTATGGTAATGCCTCTGTGACACATATCTAAGAAAAAGGAAAAAAAAGTTATTCTGCAGATGTAATTGCTGCCAGAGAAGAGCAAAGAGAAAATACATGAGAGGAACAACTCTGCAGACACTAAGGTCAGTGCAGAAGGAGGGGGAGAAGATGCATCAGGCACTGAGGCTGAGATTCACCTGCAGCCTGTGGTGCAGACCATGGTGAAGCAGCTGTGACCCTGCAGCCTATGGAGATCCATGGAGATACAGACATCCACCTGCAGCCCATGGAAGAGACCCATGTTGGATCACCTGGATGCCTGAGAGGAGGCTGTGAGCTTGTAGCAGGCTCCTGGAGACAGGAGCCCATGCTGGAGAGCCTGTCCTTGAAGGCCTGCACTCCATGGACGAGTACCCCATGCTGGAGCAGTCTGGGGAGAACCATTGCCCATGGGATGGACTCACATTGCAGCAGTTTGCAGAGAGCTGCTGCTCATGAAATGGACTCACTCTGGAGAAGTTACTGGAGAACTGTCTCCTGCAGGAGAGACCCCTCATTGGAGGAGGGAAGGACTCTTCTCCCTGAGCAATGGGAGAAAATCTGGTGATGAGCTGACCATAACTCCTGATGCCTGTCTCCCTGTATTGTATTGCTGGGGTAGGAGGTAGGACTAGGAAGGACAGAGGCATGAGGGAAATCTTTTGAGGTTTTATTTTATTTCTCATTATCCTGCTCTGATTCTGCTGGTAATAGGTTCAATTAATATTTTTAATTCTAGCCTGTTTTGCCCATGATGGTATTTGGTGAGTGATTTCTCCTGGTCCTTATCTCAACTCATGAGCCCTTCTTTATGTTTTGTCTTACGTGTTCAGCTGTAGAGGGGAGTGATGGAGAGGCTTTGGTGGATGCCTGGAATTTAGCTAGAGTTAACCCACTACATAAAGTTATTTTGATCAGCATTTCCTTTACTTGGCAATGCTACTTTATAAAGAACAAAAACATGTGTCCCTGTCCAATCCCCTGGCACCAAAAATGACAAAAGCGCAAGTTTTTAAAACTATAAGACTTTAAAACCTTCATACCCTTACTTAACTCTGAAAGATTGTATTTAAAATAATATTCCTAAACTTGTTTCAATAACAATCTCATAATCAAATAACAAATGTCTGGTTAGTAATTCCTTGTTTTGTATAACAAGCAAGCATAAAAAGAAATGAAAACACATTTAAAGGAAATAAAATATCAACAAGACATAACCCCAAACAATAATATATTTAATACAGCTATAGAAATATACCTTAGTGACATTTATAGCAGAGACTCATTTTTGAAAGCAATTTACTTCTAAGTTTAGAAAATAATAAAAAAATAATAGTACTAAAAAGAAAAATAATATGCAAGGTATTGTGAAAAAACCAAATGCTAAGTATGATACAGATGCCTTTATAATATTGGATCAGGATACTTCCAGCATTTTGTATTGTCTCCAGGTGGATACTGCACTTTGAATTATTAAATTTTTCAAAGCATCAGATCTGTCTTTTGGTAATTTGTACAGCATCTGGTTTAATAAGTCTGATCGTGAGTAAGACCAATAAATGTCACGAGGATAAATTATGGGTGGAATTTTCACTTCAGCACCAGTCTTGTAATATATTGTCCATGAGCTGATAATGAAGATTAAAATCCTTTTATTCTGCTTGAATGTGAAAAACCTGGAACAAGTTTCAAAGTCATATTCTGAACAATATTGAGCACCTCAAATTCTCACTGATCACAGGATGTCTTCTGATAAAAATCAGAGTCAAATCTCTATTCAGCTCAGGTTAATGAAAGTTTGGTCACTGAGTGCTGTGCTATCAGAATTTGTCTCATAATATATGTTGAGACAATAATTCAGTTTAAGAAAAAATACTTCTAAATTGTATGGGAAATAGAGACTCATGTAATAGAACTCCACATAACATGGAGCTGTACTGTTTTACTTTATTCAGCCTAATGATTTCCATTATCTCTTTAGTTGATAGAATCCATTTCAAAAACCAATAATCTCTTGAAATCCACTGAGCCACAAATTAGTCATTAGAGAAAATTTTCAGAGATCATTACCTTTTCCATAGATTTTAGCTTTTCGTTTCCTAAAAACCTATGTCTAGTGTTGTTCATAAGAAAGGGAGGGTAAATTACTCAGTTCCAAAAGAATGATTCTAGTATTGTTTATGCTATTCACTTGTTTATTATTTGCACTGCTGCAGTTTTATTAAAGGTCAACTCTGTCTCATGCCTAACCTTGAATTTATGACCTCTTATCCTATTAAGTTTTAATGAAAAAAACAAATGACATCAACACTTCATTGTGTGCCACTTTAATGACCTGCTATTTTCTTTGGAGAAATTTATTATTTTGATAAAGTAGTGAAATACTCTCTGTCACACACTCACACACAAACATACACACACACAAATAGAGGCATATTTTCCAACACAGAAGGGAAAGTAAGAAATATGGTTTGTGGTTCCATTTTTTCATTGTCTTGGTTTGGGTTGCTTATTGCTTTTCCTAAGTTACACCTAAAGGGTCCAGGCTTTTTGACTGGAAGGTTGGGCTGAGAGCATTTGAGTTCTGGTTTGTCTAAAAATGTTAAGTCCACAGGAGGAAATTAGAAGATGACAAGACCTGAAATATTTCAGAGAAACCCTTTTCAAAGAAATTTTAAAATGGGGAAATGCAACAGAATTCAAAAAGATCTTATGGGAATTCAGTCTTCTTATAATAAGCAATATTTAGCAAAACTCTTCTGCATAGATCTGAATTCATCAAAATTATTTATCAAATTATAAGAATCAGGCTCATAATTCACCAGGTTTTCCATACTTGCATAAATAAATAATTCTTCCTTCATTTTAAAGCATGAAAAAGTTTTGTTAAATAAGGTACCAGAGTACAATCTTCTTAGAAACAAAAAACTAACTCCGGCGACAGCTGTGCAATCACTTGGAATGATTTATGTGCCGTGACTACATTGCTGTGTTGTTTACTCTATGCTTGCACTGCCTAAATTGGCAATTAGTTTCTGAAAAAAATGTATAGAGCAACAGGGAGTTGAATGCTTGCAAGGCTGATGCTGCAAACTCTGTAAGGGCAACACAGAGCATTCTGGTTTAAAACCCTAGTGTGGTCCTCAAATGAACATGAAAGGCTTTGGCCAGGATAGATATGGTCCTTAATAGGTGATAAAGCTGTGACAGTGCTTGACAGCCTTTTGAAGAGAAGTCAGATGTTTAAGGAGGAGAACTGTATTGCTTATGGGGGAATGGTTGGAATGAGGACATCCCTCAAGAAATGTTAAATTATATATATACATACATATATATATATATATATATATGTATATATATGTATATATATATATATATATATATATACACAGAGATTATTTTTCTCCTTTGATAATTCTGTCTTTGCTGTCTTAATATTTGGCTTTTAGGAAACAACTGTGTCCCCACCTTTTCAAGGGAAAGGCATAAATATTTTGAATTTATTGTATCTTGCAGGAAAGTGGATTGTAAACTGGATATGTGACCTATAACTTATTGTACAACCACAGGTACTGTCTATGTCTCTATATCTCAGCATCATGCACTGTTAACACAGGTCATGGCTGAAATGGACTAATTTCGAAAACTCAAGAAAAAATCAGAAGTACAGTCAGTCCTGTCACCCTTGTGGCAGTATGTCTTTTTAAATAGTTATGCATATCTCAAAACTTTTTGTCAGACATACATTAATTTTTAAGCTATGGTGTCTAAAATTTGAAACATGAGATTTAATTTTGAGAAATATTCAGAATCTACATTTTGATTTGAACAGATATTCAGAGATATCAGCCCCATATCTCAGGATAGACATTCGAAATGAGGTATTATGTGAGAAATTTGGGCTGAAGGATTATTAAAGAAATTCTGGCAGCATTTTTCCTCACTTTTCCCTACTTTTAGCAGACAGAAATAATTGAAGCAAGGGAGTAATAATAATAATAATAATAATAATAATAATAATAATAATAAGCAGAGGGGAATTGCTATCCATATTTTCAGACTGCTTAATTTCTCATCGACCATAGTTATGGTTAGCAACCTTCTGAATAAAAGAGAAATATCCTGAGTATCTATCTATTTCATTCAAACAGTAGCCCAGTTCATTTGTATACTTCCATATCTGTTTCAGGATGGTAAAGAGAACCAAGTTTCATAGATTTCTCACCTTTCCTGCTGAGATCCTTTTTCACTGGCATTATAAATGTGTCTGTCTTTTATCTTTGGAAATTTGCATGAATCACATTTGCATGTTAAGCTGTGTTCTGCTGATAAGTCAACAGCCCTCCAGATTTTCCAAATCTTATCTAAGATGTCTCAGAAACTCAATCTACAATTAAAAAAAAAAAAAGAAAAGCAGAAGGGGAGGAAGAGAGGAGACAACTTACTGACATTGTGCACCTGGTGCTATATTCATTTAAAATACGTCTAATGCATCTGTTTTATTTAACAGTACCTCTTCTTCCTCTTTGCTTCTCTAGCAGCATTATCCTGATGTCTCTTAATTTTACCGGTTAAAAGTAACTTTACATGTTGACTCCTTGTTAGTGACCAGAAGGGGAAAAGTTTAAAACTTAATAAATATGTTTCATTTTAATTATAAACCACTAACCTGACACAAAAACTTGTAACATCATTTGACTCTCATCTTGCCTCAGAATTACTGTTTTTCCTTGAGCCTGTTCAGCACTAATCAGGTAAAAATGTAGCAAAGTTTCATGTCACTACCTTGGGAGACTCATCCTTGCCCTATTTTCTTTAAAATGGACAGAGACACACAAATCTGTATACATGCCTATGCCATGAGACACAGGGAGAAATGCTGCACTCTATGAGGGGATGAAGCATCAACAATTCCATCCCTCCTAGCCCTGGTAAATTGATCTTTCTTCAGCCGTGACTCTTGGTGCCTGTAGCAAACAAATTCTCAGTCATACAAGCTGCCATGAGCCCAGTCTGTGTTCTGTTCTCATAATGATATACACAAAAGGGGACAGCTGAGGGAGTGTTGGACACCTATGGCTTATTCATGGGACAGCTGTGACTATATTCGATATCAACAAACATTGGCTGACTAAGCATTTACCAAGTGAGCAACATGACTTCCCAGGTAGGTGGGTGGTGAATCTCCTGGTATGAAGGAACAAAGATACCTCTCAAAGACAGGTAAATAAACCTTATTTCAGAAATCCTAATTATTTCCATTGGTCACTGTTGGGTGTTAGATTATGTAACCATCTTCAATCCACTCAAGAGTCAAAATTAATCCCACCAGAGTCTAAAGGGTCATTGTTGATGTTGGATGGAAGATATTTTAGACAGTACTTCAGGAAAAGTGAAGCATAAGCGAAAAGCTGTGAAATTTGAATTAACAATATCTGTGTTGCTCTGGAAACTAATATTCCTCATATAACCAGTTTCTTGCTTCTACCCCATTCATTTTGAAAATAGACTGTGAATTCTTAATATATATATTTTAATCTTATTGTGTCTTTTCAGAAATTTATTTAGAAAATAAATATTTTATCTGAATTTATGAGAGGTGTTTGCTCTGACAACTCATTTTTGGGGGGGGACTCTAAAATCCATTAAGTGCAAGGTATTCTGGATCCTCTTCTGTATGGACAAACCTATGAAAAATATGAAATGTCAGTAGTGCTAATTTAGAGAAGTGAAACTAGAGCAACTCAAAAGCAACATACTTGCTGTAGCTGGCTCATCAGAAAGGTGTGTATATGATGAAACTGAGGATTTGCTTTGTATTCCCTATGTTGCAACCCCGTAAGGGAATGCTGTAAACTTCAAAGCCTGCAGAAATAGTATAAAATAGTATGCAGGTACAGGGAAGCCAGCATGAAACAACTTCTCTACTATCTATTGGGGTCAGGCACTGAGTATACAACAGCTTAGAATAAAATGCCATTTTTTAATTTGAAGGTCACTAGCCCATTTCCTACAAGAGAAAGGCCAAGAATAAAGTCACATTTATGTTACGTTTATACAACATTACGTTTATAAAACCATCCAATAAAATTTGGGAGTGAATTAGAGAGGTAAGTTGTTTGATATATATCAGTTTTTCTTTTCTTCTGATATTAAGGTGAAAAATGGTTTGTGCCTGGATGAGATTTCCAGAATTACTTGACCTGTAAATTAAATTCTCCGAGCTACTCATCATCCTTGTGATGCATAAATAATAAAATGTTACATAATTTTGGTGTGTTTTGTGAATACATCTCAATTAGCTAATGAAAGGGTTTTTTTCCTCCTTTCAGATATGAGCAAAATAAATGCTGCTCACCATGCAGATAAAAATTCCAGGTTGGTGGGGTAGAAAATAGAGTGACACAATGGCACTATTAGAACTGAGTGATGAAGGTTTAAAGACAAATCTGTTCATATATTTGTAGGTATTATAACTATTTTCAGCTATCAGAGTATTGCATTTACTGGTGTCTTACAAACAGAGCTGTTGCAGTGTGGCCATGTGAATCAATGTGATTGTAATTGATATTTAACTTATTTATGATTCAATGCCTGTTTGTTTTATGCTTTATATACCACTGGTCAAGGTTTTTTACAGATAGAAGGATAAAAAAGAAATAAATAGCTCTTTGCCCTGGATTCAGCCAGGACAAAGTTAATTTTTTGCAGTAGCTGGGAGACAGAATAAGGCATTATTCTGTACTGACTTATTGGCATGGGCAGGGGGAGATGGGACTCTCTTCCAGGGCTCCTTCTGGTGGAGAAACCTGTCACCAGAGACTGATATTTATTTATTGTCCTGGGCTTTCCATGTAAATCATTCCTTTGTTTTACACCTTTTGTTATTAATATTGTTGCTCTAACCATTGGTTCCCTTATCTCATTGCTGTTTCCAGTTAATTGTTCTTATCTCAACCAGTAACATTTGCCTTTGGTACTTCCACACAGGGGGAGAGGAGAGTGAGCAGTGTGGATTAAAATGAAGAATACCATTCCTAAACCATGCCACTCCTCCTTAGCAGCCAAGTGAATCCAATAATAATGTGAATGTCAGGAAAACTAACAATATGGGAGATATTCTGGAAATTCTTTGCAACTAAAAATACAAGACAGAATTAAAACAAACAGATTAAAAACATTTGTGAAAATCTGTGAAAACCTGGGTTGCATTTTTAAAGTTTTGATAGCTCCTTAACTATTCATTTGGTGTTGAAATATTTTTCTATGCTTATGAACAGAGAGGGTAGGAGGGCAGTTTGTACACATGCCATAATTATATATCACTTTACCTTTCATCATATGTTTCATTGTGGAGGGATAGAATGTAAGAAAATAGTGCAGGAGGTAGTCTTACACCTGAGGAGTTGCAGCTGCACTCATCACCAAAGATTAGGAACAGGCCTGCTCTCAATAGGCCACAGCTGTTTCCAGTAAGAAAACGAGTGCTACAAAAGAGTGGGGTAGCTGGGTGAGGAGTTGGTGTTTGTTGACTGGGCTGTGAAGAAGGAGGAGTCAGTGCTGTGAGGAACTGACCATGAGAAATCACCCAGGAGGTATGGAAATTTTGTCATCGTAAGATGACATTTCATCAAAAAACAATTAAATTGCATGTACGCATTGCCTCTTCCTAATGTCTAGAAAAATAATGCAATATAATTTTATCTGCAAATTCATAGAAATTTATTTTATACCTATTAACAGCACATGTTACTTTCAAAAGAAGCAGGAGAAAGTATGAAAGGATATGAAAGACCACTTACCACCTCCAAAGGATGGATGGAGAAAAGACATTTTACTTATAGCCAGAGGACCCGGAGTTGTCTTTCATCATTTACATATCTGATATTCACTATGTGTACTCTACAGTTACTATGACTCTCCTTTATTACTTACTGACACAGTTTCATAACCTACATTTTCTGCCACTCTTTTAATTCTTTATTTTCTTGTTCTGCAGCTCCAGAAATAATTCATTTTCAGTCATCTACCTCCTCAGACTAAGGGCTTGTTTTTCTTGCCTTCTCTTTGAGATGTCATTACTCAGACTGGAGGTGACATCTGAAAAGATAGAACATTTGGATATTAGTGAGGAAGCAGAAGATAGGAAATTTAGATTGTAAGTTGAATCTGAAGTGTACATGCATTACAGTTTTGTAGAACAGCGATGTAGTGTGCTGATGACATTTCAAATAAACTTTTTTTAAGGCCATTCTCATTATGTCATCTATAACAGTATTGTTTCCCTTAGGAACTAACTTTTTCTTTTATGCTAGTCATGCAATTGAAAAAAATACAAAACAATATGCAAGTCAGAACCAGAATAAAAATACTGCCTTTATTCCAATATATTAAGGGGAAAAAATTGTGGTTTTGTTGTGTTTTTAACATAGATTATCATCTTAAAAGTTCTCTTTACAGTACAGCAAAAGACAAAGTTTCATAAAAGAATAAGAGCCAAGAGGGAAAGAAGAATTGTGTGTTGTATCCTTTTGTTGGCAAAACTGGTTTCACAGTAACCAACTATGTTTGTATTCAGACACAAAAAGATGTTTAGGGCTGAAAATTCTACTGCTTCTTTCAACAACAGAAATTATGAAGTTGTGTTTTACTATGTGAAGTGCTTGTAAAGAGAAGAATTTGAGGACATTGTCTCTGATGAAAGAAGAAATCATCATCCCCTCACAAAAGTGATCTGAACTGCTGAATAAAGCTTTATACAGGTCCTTAAGCATTATCCTATTATAAAGCACTTTTAACAAGGAGAAGTCTATTAATTCAGCATTGCAAAGAAGATCACAGTGCTTTATTATTCTATACAATTCTGGGAGAAAATAAGGAAAAATATGAATAGTATTCATAAGCAATCGAAGAAAACTCAGCTGAATTAAAAATCTAGACAAAGATACCGGGGTTTGAAATAAGATACTAAACTTTTTATAGGATGATAGGTCTTGGTATTCTACAAGGTGCTAAGGATAAATCTACAGCTATCTGTTGTCACACTGCTAAATTAAAGCTGTCTCTACTAGCACTACAGTGAAATAAATTGATATCAGAAAGATTTCATATATACATATATGGCATGGAAGTTTATATTTAGTTTTTAAGGAATACAAAAGCTGTGACTAAAGAAACTAGTGAGCTTTTCACAGTATCATCTTTAAAGACTTTTACTAAAATAAACACTCAGTGTAAAATGTCAATGTGATATCACTTTCCTCTAGTACTTTTTGCAGTTGAAATTATTGAAATATACAGTTTTAAGTCTAAATTTTTGCATTTTATTTTATGAAAAATATGTGGTCTTAACACCATTTTCCTTTTTAATTCAAGACATATTCGGATTTATTTTTGGAGTAGTGTTTTCTTTCACAATTGCATTAGGTTCTTAGTCTTAATTTCATTTGAGTGACAGTAAAAACTCAGTCCCTTGAAACTACTTTGCTTGTTATCAGCTTCTATTCACAGTATGACAGACACATGATAATGCAATCAATGACATTCTCTTTTTATTTTTGCATTGTACAAGAAAGATGATAGGTTTTTTTTTGTTCAAAATTAATAAAGACCATAGTCATTGCATGAAACTTTCATGTGAATACAAATCTCTTTTATAGATTTAAAGTGGTCTATTTAACATACTGGATCCAAGTTTGGATAAAAATATGAAATGCAACTGTTTTTTCAGCCATGGTACTGGACGGACACATAAGCACAAAGTTATATTTAATTTGAAACTTCAAATTCATTGGGTTGATGTCTATCAACAACTTAATGTTTTGACTCAATTTTAGTTTTGCATATTCATGTGATTATGTCAAGAAAATTTGGCGAAGACAGAGCTGATAAGTCTTAGGAAAGTTTTAGTGCTTTTCTTTCCTGTATTATTTGCAGGCAGGTAACGCATTAAAAGTATTTCACTGGACTGCATGTTACTGTTTGTTCCATTTTTGGTTATACAGGTCAAACAGAAAATAAACCAATGAAAGGTTCCTAACTGAACCAGTGAAGTAAAAGGCGCATTCTTTATTGCCCTTAACAAAGTTTAAGAGCAGACAACTCTTCCCTGATTATTTCTTCATGATCCAGTACACTATAGACCTGTTGCACAGTACTTTTCAAAGGACTTCATGGAATTGAAAGCTGAGTTGCATCCAAAATATCAACAATGTAGGTGAATCAGAGGGTAACTATACCCAGGATTCTAGTAGGTCCTTTGTTATCCTCTTCTCTCAATCCGCTTCTGGAGCATACATAACAAAAATCAAACAAGACATTTAAGTCTCTTATTCTGTCTTTTTCCAAAGAAAGTGCCCAAAGTGTAACTGGCCATGCACAAAGCTAGTGGATAGCAAGAGGCCAGAGGAATCCTTACTGTCCTAAGCCTGCCAGTGGGGGCCAGTGTCCTGTCAGACATCATCAGTTACCTGCCTGTCCCTGGACCAGTCGTGGAGACAGATATATGAGGCACAAAGCAGAGAACAGTTTTTTGCAGCTGCTTCAGAAAATAATCTTTTGCAGCAGGTTGAAAACACAGCCACTGAGATTGGGAACAGGCTGCTACTGTGGAGAAAAAAATGCTCTCAGAAAATCCATCTTCCAGACAGAAGAAAAATTAATAAAATTCTGCCATGAAATGCAAGCAGTTTCTGGCAATATGATGTTCACCTTAGGAATGGAATTGAATATCTGCATTGCAATTTTCTGAGCATGGCCAAGTTGACCTTGGCAAGAAGTGACTTATCTAATGGAGGGAGGACACCAAAGTTGAGTTAAAACTGAATAACTTGGGTGTTTCTTTTAGTTGTTTTAGCCAAAAACTAATTATCATAATCTAACGATTCCACAAGAAACCTTCCAGGTAAAATCCCATCTGTCCCCAGAAATGGCTTTGTTTACAGATTTGCTTCATGGGTTATGTTGTTCTGAATAATTGTCTTTGCAGTGCCTAACCTAAGTCCTGCATCAGCAAAACAAGCCCTTATTTGCAGAGTTTGTAATGTCTAGCTCTTACTATAGCACACTGCAATGGTTACTATATGTTTGAAGGATGTTATTTTATGTCCCGGAGCATTAATAAATGAAAGCAACCAATGGTATCCATAGTAACAAAGCCCCAGAAACAGGAGGTTGAAATACTATTCCCAGACACTAAACTCCTCCTGAAGCTGGGTTGTTGTTTCAGCCCTACCTCTTCTGTACTATAAAAAACTGCCAGCTTTCTCTAAATTAAGAATCTACTTTCAGATTAAAATTTCCACTTAAGCAATCACATTGCAGTACACTGTTAATAATAAAAGCATACATAAATTCACAAAATATCTGGCTTCACTGTCTTATTTATCTTCATGTAATAATTAGGTAATGAATCAATGTCCACTTCTCACAGGTGAATCTAAGAATGTGGTGCTGCGAAGGTGAAATTAGATTAAATTTTTACTCAAAGGTTAGAGAGAAACTTTTTTGTGTAGTTAAAGAAAATTACTCATATTTTATTTTAATTTATACTTTGATTTATTTTTAAATTTAATCATATGTTGATTCCCTGAAATCCATGATGTATGTAGAAAATGTCTAGAAGAAATTATTTCCACTGAATTCCAGTTACTTGTTTAAAAGAAGCATTTGAGATTTTTTTTTGACTTGTTAACAAACAACTAGTTTCATGATTTGGTAATTTGAGAAGAATGTAAGAAATTGGTGCTATCAAACATATGATAGCTATATTGATATAGTTATAATAACTATTTTATACTGAAGAATATATCTGATATTAAATGAACAAAAATAATTTTTTTTGAGAAAAACAACGTAAAATCTTACTTCTGCTTCTTCTCTGCAAGGCTATAAGGGAAAGTTTCTAGTACAAAGCCCTGGATTGTAATTCATTAATTTGGAAGACAAAATTTTATTCTTTAACTTATAGTAAGGAGCCTTTTATTTCCTGCTCAGCAGATGGAAGAAGATTGGACGGATTCAGTGTACAGTTAAATTTGGTGGATGTTTTGATAGAAGAATGCTTTGGGAAAGCCAAATACTTTATTTGAAGCCTTAAGAAATGTATAAACTTCTCTGTTGTCTGCAACAATCTTAGTTACTGTTTATAAAGTGTTGGTTTTTAATAGAACAATATGTATAAAAAGAAAATAAACCAAACCCCAAATTGTTTTACCCATATAGCTTTGCATTAATAGCTTCTGTTCCCCTTTTGCCCATGCAGCAGAATTATAGTTTTTCTCCAGCAATTTTAGTTTTGTGTTGACTACTCTATAACTTTTTTACAGTTTTCTCCATACAGTCTTTGGATTAGGAAGGTTAATTAGGTGAGGATGATGTGTATCTCAGCCTTGAGACAACACTCAAGATGTGACTAGTGTGTGAATAAAAAACCCAAGGCTCTTCAATTCCATGTTCACCTGCAAAGGGTAGACTGATTTGCTCATCTTTTGTCTTCACAAACTCGTCCTTGAATAGGAATTGAGAGAATAACTTTAAGGTTGTGTTATTAACATTTATGAGCAGAGATTTAACATGTAGCAATGTATGTTTCCATTTCCTACTTGCTGATTTTTTTCCTATGAAGCTGTGTAAAGAGATGTCTTTACATTGCTTTGAGGAAAAGGTGTGAGGATGAAAGAAGCAATTGTATAAGATATCCTGACGAGTAGCACAGTTTAAGGCATAGACCCCAATTCAGAAATACCCAGAAAATATATCAAAGCTAAAGTATAAATTTTATCAAAACAGAATTGGAATCAGATTCTGAAAAATGGAGGATAATTTTGATGTGGTTATCTTATTAATTTTGATCTCATTTTGAATTTGCAGCTGTTCTGCATTCACTCACAGACCTTTAAATTTGGAGTTTAAATCATGAATTTATTTCTACAGTATATTTGAAAATACTTTTGTTTGTGAGAAGGTTTCCTAAGTAAATACTGCTGTAACACTTTTTGAAAAGTGATTTAGAGATTTATAACCTAACACCAGAGTGATGAGGGAGAAAATCCACAAAGGGCCTTAGATAGAATATGGAATTTTTGGCCCCTTGAACATATATAAGAACCTAAATGGTTCAAATCCTTCAAGTTTTCACTGGGAAATCTCTTATATGTACTAGGCAGGGCTAATTCCCCAAACCATGTGCTCTGAAGGACCCGAAGAATATAGATATGCTGTCTATAAAGAATAGTTTTTTTGCCATCAAAAACCAGACAGACTTACTGGATCTGTTAGTTTTTTAAAAGGATTATCTACTATTATTATTATTATGTGTTTTTTGTTGTTGATTTTATTGGGTATTTGAGATTTAATACCTAGATTTAGCTATTATTCTTATTAGCATTGAAAATTCATAGACCAGCACTAGTTCCTTCTAGGGGTGTGGTTTTGGTGTGTTTTCTTGTATTTGAGGACAGATTTCACTATTGTTAATACACCTGAAATCTTTAGGATCTAAAAAAATAATTATTAGCAGTGCAAATCTAATTATCACAATCCCCTAAATTATTTTCAAAAGACAAAACAAAGCAAATCTGAACCTATTATGGCCCATCCATCATCAGAATTTACTTAGTGATTTCTTACAAACACAGGAAAAAAAAAAGGTCATAGTGAAGAGCTCCCAAATACTCCACAGCTTTAGAGCTAAACACTCGGCTTTTTACTATTAGTTCTGAATTGCCTGGGTAAGTTACATTTGTGAATGAGATAACTATATGGAAAAGAAGGTTCAACTGCTTTAATATTATGACTTTAAAAGTGTAGTTTTACTTAGAATAAACATTTATGTACGTTTCACAGGAAAATTAAAAAAAAAAGAAAAATAAAAAATCTTCATTTTATGTGGATAAGTATCTTCAGTTTTGACAAGCCTCCTAGTTTTTTATATGGAGTTGAACATCTTTTTTCCTCTTTTTTCGGTGAATATCAGAATTAAGGTAGTTTTCATAATGAATTATCAAAATAATATGTTACAGAACTCTAAACCTCAACTTTATGCAAGTTTTCTTTGGGTTGTTTCCAAATGAAATTCCACAGCAAGTGACCCAGTTATGTGAAGCATTATTTTGCAATGAAAGCCACATACACTCTGCTCTAAACAAATAAAACTTTCAGAGATGTTTTCTGTTAACCTTCCATGCTTTTTATCTACATATAAAAAATTATTTTAAAATTAATTTTGTAACTTTTCAAAGATGTCATATCCCCTTCAGGATTTAGGTCATGCTATTTGTTCATTCAATAGCTCTCTTGTATTCAGAACTGAAAAAGATCATGGCCAATTTAAGTTTCCCTTGACCTCATGCCTTCTACATTCTTCTTTAAAAGTTAATAAGGCGGTCGTAGGGTTGCATACGCAGCAAACTGTTCTTGGGTAAAGAATTTAATTTATTGCACCCATGGAAGATTTGCCAATTTTGCTTTTAGGTGGGATTAATTTTGTCTAGGGAAATAAAATAATTTTCAGAAAAGTTTTGCCTTGAATTTGCATTTTACCTTCTCCTGTTCTATCAGTAGCTTTGTGTTGCTTTCTAAAGAAACTTAGCCTCTTATATGAACAATTCAATACTGAAGCACCTGTGGTTGTGATGTGTTCATCATGAATAGAATTTCTATTTGACATATGATTTTCAAGGATAACTAGTCATAGCAGAAGTAAGACTCTAAAGCTGATTTTTAAGCATTGAGTTTAGGTTTAAGAAATGAGAAATGGGAACATTTTTATTTGCAAAATGAGGAATTTTCATGTGTGAGCCACTTAGAGAAAATCTGAGATGGAATCTCTAAGTATTACACTTTGCATAGTCATTTGTCTAACTATAGTCTTACTTCAGATTCAGACCACTTTACATCAAGCTAATTAAAATCTCCCGTCAAAAATATTTTTCCTTTATCACGAACTCTTTTGCTTTCACAGGCCACTTTACAGTACTTTCCATCTGGTGGTCTACAATGAATTCCCAACATGAGTTGGAATCTATTCAATAGCTTTTTTTCTTCCAGAGAAGGCTTCTGACTAGCCTCCAGATATGCACACTTCCCCAAGGTTACTTCTTTTCTTTTCCTCCTCTATATATAGACCATTGATTTCCCAAGCCTTTTTGTTTCTCCATAAAAATCTAAATTAATGCTAGCATGTCTGTCATACCATTCAATATATTACTTGATATAGGAGAATGACCTTTTCTGTTTCCTTCTCAGCTTAGTGAAAATATTTCCACTTACTTTAATTAGAAGTGGTTTGAGCTCTAAATTCTCACTAGAAATGACTTTAAAATTTCAATTATCCTTCAAATACTGATAATTCACTCAAAAAATTTCATAGCAAAACCAGGCTGCATAACTTCTGCAAAACCAGAGTTTTGTGAAGTAAAAATAGACATTTAATTTTTTTTCTATTGCAAGTAGTGGAACTCATACTTTAAATTGTTTTAAAGTAGGTTTCCTACCTTCCTGTCATTTACTTTTGAGAAAATACAAGCCCATTTTTCTAACTTTCCTGAGATCATTGCAGATAATGATGACAGATAATTGTTTGTCACTTTAAATGATATTATCTTGCCAGCTGTCTCCATGGCAAGAAAGACTGTGAAAGAAAAATAAGATAGATAGGGATTTTTGTTCACAACATAGCCATTTTTATCCTACTTAGTAACTGCTGCTTAAAAACTTTCCATTAATAAGAAGTAGGGACTATCTGAGGTATTGATTTTGTACGTGTTGGCCTGAGAAATCACATTACAAGATAAGCAGAAGTTAGTATAATTTTCACCATAAATAGCATTGGAAAAAACTGGTGCTGTGTTCCAACAACAACTAAAAAAATAGATAAATTTGATGTCTGATAGAGATCCTATTAAAATTCAAGTCAGAAAATACCCTACTCTTGGTCCCTATTTACAAGTAAAACCAACATAATTGGCTTCCACACATTAAAACACTGTCCACAGTTAAGTCCAAAGAATCTAAGAGCAGTTTTTGCTTTTATTGGGATTTTACAAATATCCTCATCCACTTGTAGGTCTAATAAAAGAAGATATTTTAGATAACTGGAAAAAAACATTGAATAAAGATTAGATGGCAGGATCTGTTGTGCTAGGAGAAGGTGTAATGGGTTTAAATTCAAGAATGGTGGATTTAGATTAGCTGTAAGAAAGATGTTTTATACAATGAGGGTGATCAAACGCTGGAACAGGTTGGCCAGAGACTGAGATGCCCCATCCATGGAAACATTCAAGATCAGATTGGACATGGCTCCAAGCATCCTGACACAATTGAAGATGTTCTTGCTCATTATAGGGGTGTTGGACTTGATGATCTTTAAAAGGTCCTTTTCCAACTGTTCTATTATTCTATATCACAGCAAAAATACCTATATTTTCTCTGTTTATAGGATAGTAGACAATGTACTGGTGCTCAAAGAAATGCTCAGCTGAAACGTTTATGTGTTTATGAAGCTTTGATGACTATTATACGGCTTTTACTTGTGCTTCAAGATTTTGTTCAGATGAAGAGTGAAAGATGAACATATCTCTAAGGAGAGAGAGCGATGTGCCCTGAAAGGAAAGTCACAAACACAAGTATAACATTAGGTAATGACAAAGAGTTTTCACTATGAGATTTTTTTTTCCTAACATAACTTACAAGGCAAGAACAAGACTGCAACAAAATCTAAAGTTTTGATATTTAAATTAATATATTTATATCTTATCTTATTTCTTGCTGCACTTTATACTTCTATACTGTGCCTTACATTTTCATCAAACAAGACCTTAAAAAGTTCTCAAATGCATTCATAGGTATAAACCTCAAAGTCATTCAGCAAAATCAAAACAAAGCACAATGACAAAATTCAGACTGTTGGGTGTCCAGAGTTATAGAAGGATTAATGTTGACTCCAAGAATCTAGATATAGATTTTCAGTATTCTAATGTGATCTTGAAATGTTTCTCAACTCATCCAAGCAATAGACATGCAACACATGAGCAACCCACATTCATAGATTTATAGGAAGAAATCAGAGCGTTACTGATTGCTTAAAAGCATAAAAGCTTGAACACTGAGCATTCCTGTGAAAAAGGGTCTGTCCAGACAACTGACAACTCTACTGCTGAGAATTTTTGTTGATCATAGAACAAGTAAGGTAACTATTAATACTGTGGAGCTGTTTCTGAGTGCCTTTTGGTGGGTTAAACATTAAAAATCATAAGTCCTTAACTTCTCTTTGTGATGGAAGGTTGAACTTTGGATCAGTTATCTAGCTCTCCCACCAGTGGAATAACTTTCTTCCAAGATGACTTAATTTGCTAGCCCATTTGAAGCTATTCTATAATTTTTTATAAGAAAAGTAATTTCCATTCATATTAATAAGTTAGGGTGAGTCTCACTTTTTTTCTTGCAATTTTCCTGTGGCTTCTCATTATAAAAATACTGTCTGAAGAAAAGACTAAGAGAAATTCAAGCTGCATACTTTTTCCATTACAAAATGCAGGAAGATGAGTGGATAATACTAGGTACTTAGCAAATGCTGAGAATATATAAAGTGCAGTAGTCTGTCATGGGTTATTCTTGACTTTTTTCCCTCTTCATTGCAAAAATATGCAGATTGTGTGAATGATTAACATTTTAGACAATGTTTATGGAACACCACTTTTGTGTTTCTGAGGATTTCAATAATCATAACATTTGAATGCACTTTGTGATGATGTCTAGGTAACCTGGTTTGTGATGTTTGATAGGCAGTCATTCTTCTAAGTTTTTCATCCTCACTTGGATGATGTTGCATCTGTATCTCTAAGTATTCTTCTAATTGGCTTGATTTGGGGAGAGGAGAGGCGAGGAGAGGCAAGGAGAGGATAGGAAAGGAGATGATAGAAAAGTAATATCCCCAAGCCCACAGTAATCTGAATATAGAGACTCTAAAAGACTCCATGTGATAGACATGTGACTGGGGGAACAAATGAATTCTAGTTAAATGCTGTATTGTTGTATATGTTGGGTTGTTGTCACCCAAGTGCAGGACCCTAACACTTTGCCTTGTTGAACTTCATACAACTGACTTCAGCTCACTGACCTAGCCTGTCCTGATTCCTCTGCAGAGCCTTCCTGCCCTCCAGCAGATCAAAACTCCTGCCCATCTTAGTGTCGCCTGTCAACTGAGAGTGATCCTGAATCTTAACGTCATATAGTTTGACATGTAACTAGATAAATATCATAGGTATTTAGCAACTTGTTTTCAGGCCTTCAAAGATGTGCAGATTGACCATGAATATTGCTCTCTGCTTAAGTCAGACTTAAAAGGACAGGAATAAACATGCATGCACATGTTCACTTTTACTTTGATTGACTTTATCAGCTTTAAGATTTCTACCCTTGTTGTAATCTTCACTGCAGTTCTGTTCTCCAGTCTCTGTACTGCAGTTCTTCACAGGGGCTCCTTTTGGGCTCTTGACCCACCCCTATTTATTCTTGTTACTTTCACGAGCTACAGCTGCTGCCCAACTAAGGACTTTGCAGCTGTAGCTCGTTTGGAGCAACTAGGACCCACACACAGATATTACAATACATAGATATTACAATATACAGATCTTACAGGGACTCTCTCCGTAACAATACACTTACTCAGGCCCCCAGATACCCTGGCCTCTATATTTTTTTTATTTTGGTCTCCTTGTTTTTTATGTTGCATTTCCTATACATTTATGAGTTTGTTTACTGTTTGAATAAAACTGAGTGGTGTGGTAATGGGTGCTAATGTACATATCCGTATTTCTGTAATAGTTATTTCTGTGGCTGGTACTACACCAACTGGTGATATATGAAAATGTTTCAGGATGGCATTAGTAAAATTTCTGTACAACTCCCTAATGGTGACCTTATATAATTCTATATCAGAAGACTCTTTATTTCCCTGTACCAAACCGATTAAAATTCTGGGTGCTGATGTGTCTTAAGCAATAAGTTGTTGATGTTATATTTCACAGGGTACCTAATATATATGTCTGAAACTCTGTTTTGTTCCTGTAGTCAAAAATGCAAAGTACCAGCACCAAAATAGGAATAGTAAACCAAAATTTAACTCTGGTTAAGATTGGAGGGGCATAGTGGCTTATTTCTTATTCATTAAATTCTCTGTTCTTGATTAAATGCCAGCAACTTAAATTTGCCACAGGAGCATGCTTATCATTCTCTTAATCCTCAATGCAAATTTCTTCACCTGTTACACCGTTGCTCTTTTTTTTTTCTGTTATCTTATTTCTTTTGAACCACTGGTAAAAAATTTCAACACCCTCAATGTAGAATTAGCAATGCACAGTCTCACTAAGGAAAGAAAACAGTTTTAATTTATTTATTGCTGATAAGAATTTTCTTGCTCAGAACCTTGCCTTCTCTTTTACAATTCTTTTATCTGTAAATTAACTCATTTAAACACAGATGGTACAAAAGCCCATGATTTACATAACAAGGAAAAGCAGGTAAATTTCAGCAGTGCCCCACCTACTGCAAAGTATTAATAATATGCTTCAGCAGTCTTAATTACTTTGGTGACCTTCTTAATTTAACAGATTTGACTTTTCCCATTTTTAATTTTGCAGCAATAATTGGATAACTAGGCAATGCATGTACCTAAACAAATTAGGGCTTTTTAAATAAAACTTGATTATTCACAGTTCATTAGACAAAAAGCTGTATTTTAATATTAATTACAATCACTCCTGTAGAATGTCATTCAGAATTCAATATCATGTTCTGCTTTTATGCCCACAGATTCATAAAATGGTTTGGTTTGAAGGGGCCTTGCAGGTCATCTAGTTCCAAACCCCTGTCATGGACAGGGTTGTTGTCCACTAGACTTGTTTGCTCAGAGCACAAAATAACCTGTCCTTGAACGCTTCACAACTTCTCTGGTCATCCTGTTGCAGTGCCTCACCACACTGATAATGAAGAACATCTTTCTTATATCTAATATAAACCTGCTGTCCTTCAGCTTAAAGCCATTAACCCTTGTCCCATCACTACACGTCGTTGTGAAAAAGCCCTCTTCACCTTTCTTGTAGACTCCCTTCAGGTTAAAATTATTCAGAACAGTTAAAAGCTGTATATAAATTAATACATCTGAAATATATTAAAACTCTTCATATAAATGTACCTATATGGTTTGACCTACAATAGCCTTTTTGACCTCACTGAGAAAGGCCAATTCAATATTATGGAATAATTCAGTTTACTATCCATTTCATTTTTAGTTATCTACATTTCTGCAATTGGAATTGCATCACTGAAAATCACAATAACAAGCAATATGATATCCTTAGCTCTGAATATCAAAGTCCAAAATATTACGATTGATTGATTAATGTACCAATGTTTCAGTCATTTCTTATGAGGCTGGAATTTTAAAACTTATCTCAAATAACATAGACCTATTCTCCCTGATATAAAAAAAAAGGGAGAAAAAAAAAAGAAAAACTAAATGATCACTTCAGTATTAGGAATGTGAAAATTCTTTTCCTTAGTATTGCTTCTAATGGCATATTTTCCATCAGGTTTTTTACTAATTTACAGCTATTTTACAGGGACAGTCTTAAGGTTGATTTTAGACTTGTTCCAAAGATTAGAACTTGAGCAAGATGATACAAAATGTATGTTGTGTCAAAACGGTGTTAAAGTGTTAAACTAAAAAAAAGGAAAAATGTGAAGAAACACTTCTGACAGGAATACTGCTTTTCAACACAAATCTCACAGTCTTCTCTTGTTCAGTAGGCAGTTTTTGTGAAAGTTTTGGTCATTTTCTGAAAATATTTTTATGTTGGAAATAAGCTGTATTATTTTATTAATATTTTGAGCATTTTTTATGCTCTTAAATATCTCCAAACAAAGTGTAAATAAAAGAAATCCCATGCATCCTAAAGTAGGTATTATGACTGGAGAAGATGTAAATAAAAAAATGAGCATAGCCTGCCAACTTACTCTTGAAAAATTACTGCTCTATTTTTTTCCCAGCTTAACTTTTCTGCAGGCATTCATATTCATGAAGGCAAAGGGTCAGTTGCATGTATGACTTAACCACAGGACATTTTTATCCTAGATACAGATCTAATTGAGGCAGCTGAAATGTGAGCATATTTTGCTTATCCCTGACCTACAATTTCTGTCTGTTCTAAAAGCGAGAATTAGTTTGGTCACCCTGCTGTCAGCCCAGGGCATCTTCTGACAAGAGATTTCTAATACACTGAACAGCACTTTACATTAAGTGGTACTAATTACTGGGACTGGGTAATCAGTCTGACCAGAAGTTGGAAGCGTAACTGCAGACTATTTGAGAATTCCAGCAGGAACTACTGACATAGTTATTACTGTTTACTTTCTTATTTATTAATTCAATAAGAATAAAAAATCTTAAAACCCAAATACTCTCCCATGTGTTTTTGTGTATTTAGTTATGATGAGGAGTGCATTTTAGATTGTATTTTTTAAAAGAAAGTCAGTGTTTATAACCATTTAATAAATAAGAACTGGCAAATTCTGGGTAAAAAAGCCTTATGGTCTGCTTCCCAACACTCTGTCCTTCCTGAAGCACTGCATCATTGTTTGGAAGCAACAGATAGCCTTGCAGGAATGTCAAGAAGGGAAGTTCAAATATTTTTCTAACCTCTAATCTGAATTAGTATTTGGCATTTATGTATATTTGTGCCATGATTGCTCCTCCATTGACATAACAGGGATAGTAATATCCATGTCAAATTTTAAAGCATCCTGACTGTGATTAAATGATTTATTTTTCACTAATCTTATTAGTATTGGTACATTAATCTTGTTCTCCTTGGGGGCAGAAAAATGAAGTAGGAAAAAATCAAGTCTTCATCTACACATCTACATTTATTGCCCCCTAATGTTAGAGCAGTTTCTCACAGAGTATTTTGCAGTTTCCTATTGCTTTTACCCTGTTCACATTCCATCTGTAATTCCCAGGTACCAAGGTACTGCAAAGGAGGTTTCTCAAGTATTTCCCTGAAGGAAAAGAGACTATTGACCTTGGGAGGCTCTGTATAAGGTTCTTTGGCATTTTTAAATTTATTGATTGGAAAGCATGTTAGAGTATGTGTTATTACATGTATGGATTCCAATTGTCCTGGGGATTTTTTACAGAAGTTGTGAAAAAAAACCCAATCTGTGAAAGCAAGCCCCCTGGAGCTATTTTAACATAAGTGCACAATTATTCAAAAGAACTTTTATGGAACTCTGGATAATCTGCAGGTAAGGGCCAGTCCATATAATGTAACTTCTCCCCATTTTTAGGGGTATGAGCTTTCTGTACTTTATTTGTCTACTTTCCTGTCTTATTATGTCTAATTTTTCTGAGTTGATTTTAACAATTTTTTATTTCTTTGTTTTTGTTTCTTTTTAGCTCTCTGCTAAATTCTACCATTGCTTTCTATTAAAGTAACCTATTTCAAATTTCAATTATCTGCACATATGAATTCAGAAAGATACTTTGTATGGGATCCATCTGATAAAGCTGATGATTCCAGTGTCTCCATCTGAGCTACCCAAGGGTATCTTGATGGCTAATAGACAGAAATAAGCACATCTAAAGCATTATTAATTTTATACATTTAAAGGAGCTGGTTGTCTCCTGCACTGGTGTGGCCTCACTTCAAGTTAAGTGCGCAGTTTTGGGTGCCACAATACAGGAAAGACAGGAAACTATTAGGAAGTATTCAAAGGAGGGCTGATGAAACAGTGGCAGCTTTAGGAGGAAGCTGTGTGAGGAGCTGCTAAGATCACTTGGTCTGTTCAGCCTGGAGGAGACAGTGGGGAGACCTCATTGCAGTCTGCAACACCTTCCCAAGAGGAGGAGGAGGGTCAGACACTGATCTGGACACTCTGTGATGACATCTGAGGGATCCCTGAAGCTGTGTTAGGGAAGGTTTATGCTGGATATTAGGAGAAGATTCTTCACCCAGAGGGTGGTTGGACACTGGAACAGGCTCCCCAGGGAAGCAGTCACAGCATCAAGCATGACAGGGTTCAAGAGGCATTTGGGCAATGCTCTCAGGAACACGGTGTGATGCTGTGCAGGGCTAGGAGTTGGATTTCAATGATCCTTGTAGGTCCCTTCCATTTAACATATTCTGTGATTCTGTCCTGAGGAAACCATTTATAATGAATCAGATGGCTTCCACCCTAAAATAAACAATTTCCAGCCTGGGAAAGAGAAAAAATGAGGTGGTGATCATAGCTGAGAGTATAAACATAGCTGAGCTATGTTTATACTGTGAAAGAGAAAAACAAAGGGTCTCTGCTGTGAAAATGAGACATACACTCTGCCTTTGGCCATCTAGCATTTCTAAGTTCCCAGCTATGTTGTATATATGAATGTGAAATTGTGTTGAGTATTGGAACAGGCGGTGTTGGGTTTTTTAAGAGAATATAATAATTTTTAAGAGAATCTAATGTCCTCTGAGTTCACTATGCTCACTTTTAAAACAAATTACTTTGCTGTCCTATTTACTTTTATTTTCATTTGTAAAGATTGCTCAATGATTTATAATATAAGTGAAGACTGTTCAGTTTTTTTCCATATACACTGTTTGAGATATTTCAAGATCAATTCAGTTTCCTAAATGTGGTATTTGGATATTATTTGAGGTGATCTGTCTTAGTATACTATTTAGCTTCCACCTGCTCTTGGAGTGGTGCTGTATTTTAGCAATTTTCTCAACACAGAATCAGTTTTAAAGGGATACATTGTTTATTCTGTGCAGGGTGAAAGGCAAATGTTTTCCACAAATAAAGTATGCAAAGGAATAGAAAGTGAGAGAATTTATACATGGCATTCTGCATAAACCCACCTATCTCATACATTTTTACCTCCCACCTAATGCATAATTATTTAGCTTGCACAGCCTTACAGAACACTTTTCACTGTGCCTGTGTGGGCCTTCATGGAGGTCTCTGATGATAATCTGGGGAGGTCTCCCCTCCTCAGTTTGAGCAAAGCTCAGGATGTGCAGAACCCAAGGTCGAATGCCAAACAGGATGTGGTCTGCAGCATGATGCCACATCTCAATCAATTGCTAATCAGGACATAAAATAAAAAATCTTTCCATAAACATTAAGCAAGACCTGCCTAACACACCTAATAACCTATAGTTGCAGTCAAAAATGGGTTAAAGTTGAGAGTGATACCATCAGCTTTCATCTGCAACAGAGATCAAAGGAAGGGACAAGGACAGAGAATTCTGTTTAAAGATATCAGAAAAAAAGGTTGATTCTTTTCATCCCCTAACTTGTTATTTTGAATAAAATTCAGCTTATCTAAAGACAGATATCTATAAAAGCCTAGATAATTCCATATGCAGTAGAGCTACATTTAGACAAGTGACAGGATTATACCCTTCCTCTAGAAGCAAAAAAAAGTCAAATGTATCTAAACTGGATAATAGAGAAAAACTAGAAATAGGAAATTATAAAAGATTTCTCATTTAACTAATTCTTCAGTACAGTTTTCTGAAATTTTTTAATTATTCAAATTTCTGTCTGGCAGTTTCACTAGCATCTAAAGTTCTCTGTAAATATATACAGAGATTTCCATGATTAATTGGGTAAATTTGTATCCACCCAGGTTCATAAAATATTATTTCCTTTAGGAATTTAGTACAGAGATTTTAAGAAACATTCCTAAGATCTAAATACTCAAAAAAATACAGACATATAAAATTTGACTTTTTTTTTTTTAGTAGTGCCATATGCTAAATTGTCTCCACTTCAGGTTTTAATGGAATTATTATAGTATATGTCCATTTCCTCTCATTTGTGGAAAGGAACAGTAATCTGGTGGACATTAGATTAAAAGCTAAAATAGGGAGAGTGAGAGTGTGTATGGTTTGTATACACATAGACAAAGTCATATACTTCTGTGAACAGATGGTGTTCGGATACTACAATAATGCAAGACATGCACAGAGCTGATATTTTCAAATCTAATGCATACATAGATAAAAACAATAGCAGAAGATGGTCTGTTAGAACTTGAAAGCTAATCTATTCCACCTCCTTTTTCTCTGGTAAAATAGGTACTTCTAGATCTCTGTAGTGGGTTGATCCTAGCTGGATGCCAGACACCCATCAAAGCCTCTCTCTCACTCCCCTCCTCAGCTGGACAGGGATGAGAAAGGGAAATGAGCAAAGTGAAATGTGCTGAGAAAAGAAAGATTTGGGAGAAATCACTCACCAAATACAATCATGGGCAAAACCCACTTGAATTAAAGATATTAATTGCATTATTGCTAACAAAATCAGGGCAGGATAATGAGATGTAAAAATAGACCTTCAGCTTGCTTCCCCCTCCTCCTCAGTTCCACTGCTGCCTCCCTAGTGGTGGCAGGGAGGCAGGAATGGGGGTTAGAGTCAGTTCAGCACACATGGTTTCTCTTGCTGCTCAGGGAGAGGAGTCCTTCCCTCCTCCAATGTGGGGTCCTTTCCAGGGAAGACAGTCCTTCATGAACTGCTGCAACATGGGTCACTCTTCCACAGCCTGCAGTCCTTCAAGAATAGATTATTCTGGAGTGGGTCCCCACAGGGTCACAGGTTCTACCAGGAAACTTTCTCCAGCATGGGTTCTCTCCACAAGCCCTCCCTCCAGGTCACATCCTCTGCTCAGGCATCCATCTGCTCTGGTGTGGGGTTCCTCCATGGGCTGCAGGTGGATCTCTCCATGTCTGTGGTTCTCCCTGGGTTGCAGAGGCACGGATGCTTCACCATGGTCTGCACCATGGGCTCCAAGGGAATTAACTACAGAGTGTGGAGCATCTCCTTCCACTCCTTCTCCACTGACTGGAGTGTCTGCAGAGATTCCTGTTGTGTGCTTTTGCTTTGATCTTCTCTGTCCACAATTACCTCTCTGCAACAACTTTTTTTCTTCTTCTTAAATATTTAAATATCTTAATTATCACAGAGGCATTACCAGCATTTCTAACTGGCCCAGCCCTGGCCAGCAGCATGTCCATGTTTGGAGCCACCAGGGACTGGTTCTGCTGGACATGGAGGAAGCTGCTGGCAGCTTCTCACAGAAGCCATGCCTGTAGCTCCCCATTTACCAAAGCTTGGCCACACAAACCCAGTAAAATCTCTCTGACTCATTTTTCTGTTGTTTGTGTTGTATGCTGTTGCCATACGTGCGACCAGGGAAAAACAGGGAAATTTTTTTGACAAGACTTAGTAATTTTCTTCTTAAACCTGACTCATGAGAAAAGAAACTTACATAATCCAGTTTTATTATCTCTTAGTGACCCAGTGTATGGGTGCTTGTGTCAAGATTTTGACCTGAGGGTGGGGGCTGCAGGGGTGGGCTCTGTGAGAAGAGGCTGGACCTGGTTCCAGCAAGCACAATCTTCATGCCAGACTCTGTGTGGTACTGTGTAGATGAGGTTGAACACAGAAACAGCCACCAAAAAAGAGATGCAATTTAATAGAGTGGGTCACTAGTACATTTGAGATGCTCTTTAATATCCAGCACCCCTGTGCAGATCTGTCTGAAATAATGTCAGACTTTCAGGATTGTCTGGTGCTACTGAAGGAACTACTGGAACCTGTGTGGGAAACCACAGGGCTTAAAAAGATATCATCCAGCTGTGTCACAGGACATAGGGATGCCAGTTTATGATGTTATTTATGCTTCTGATTCTCCTGACTGTATGCATATAAAGTCATATAATCATAGATTCATAGAATCTTAGAAAGGCTTAGGTTGGAAGGGACCTTAAAGATCATTAATTTATAGCCCCCATGACATTGGTAGGGACATCTTCCACTAGAGCAGATTGCTCAGAGTTCCATCTGAGCTGTCCTTGAACACTTATAGTGATGGCACATCCACAAATTCTCTGTCTGGGCAACCTGTTCCAGTCCTTCACTACCCTCACAGAAAAGAATTTTTTTCCTAGTGTATAATCAAAACCTTCTCTTCAGTTTGGATGTATGCCCCCTTGCCCTGTAACTACGTGTGCTTTTAAGATGTCTGTCTTCTTTCTTGTAGGCTCCCTTCAGGTACTGAAAGGCTGCAATTAGGTGATTCTGAAGCCTTCTCTTCTTCAGGCAGAACAATCCCAATTCTCTCAGCCTTTCCTCATAGGAGGGGTGTTCCATCCCTCTAACATTTTTCTTACAGATAACTGAAGTCCAGTGCGCAGAAATATGTGCCTATGTAGATAACATATGCACATTAGTTTTATAGCTATACAAAAAAATTAAGTCTTTTGTATAATCTGAGTATCAGTCTAAAATGTAGTTAGATAACACACACTGATTTGCTTTTAAATCTTTGCTAAAACACACAAACACCATTTTCTTATGTCTTATAAGACATTATGGGAAATATCTTGGCAGAATCTTAAATTTTGTAGCAACTTGAAGCCTTAAAAGAGCAATTAGAAAGACTGTAGATTTTTCTTTTAATTTAATAGATTTTATTCCTCAAAGAAAGAAATACACTTTATATTCTAAGATATAAAGATAAGTTACATGATATTCATCTGCACACCTTATTATATTTCTTAAACTTTTGTTTCAGACGTCACTTATGGTGAATTGAACTCTTTGGTTCTACAACTAATGTAAATAATGCAGATTGTTTAATTTAATGTTCTTTCATATCACTAGATAATGAGCTATGACCTGGAGCTATACCATAGTCTTCCTAACACTGCTGATAATTAAAAGAGCTGTTTAATTCTGTGAAGTTACATTACAGCAAGAAAATGCACTCCACTGCTTTTCACATTTGCATAAGTCATATATGATATTATTAAATGAGTACTACACCAACTTTTTCCTGTGGAAGTGTATGTGACTTGAGCATAAACTTTTGTTTAATTTAACCATATGGAAAAGGTAGTAGTACACAATGATTTTCCTATGCAGAGTGAAAACAGAGGGGAAATACGAATTATGGTCCTCAAATAAGTTTTTTAAAGTGACCATCATTCAACACATTCTACATAGCAGTAGTCCCAACAGAAATACTTAATAATGGAGAACTTCAGAACCTTAATATTGTGATTTTGATTATGTTTGCTAGCTTAAAGAGATGCTTGAAAGGGCTTTAATGGGGAAACAAGCTGATTTCTTAACATTACTTTAAAAGGTATAATTGTTCATAACTTTTAGCAGTCAGATTTCACTGCAATTCTTTATATATTTAATGCAGGTACTGTTTACCTAAATTAAAAGTAAAAATATTCTTAAATGTTGAGTGCAATCTATAGATATAAGTAAAACTTTTTTCCATTCCCTCTGAATTCAGCAGTGTAGAACAGAAATGCACATTGAAATTCCAATAACCTAGATGACAAATTAACGGAAACTAAATTCCCATATTCCTGCACCTTCTTTAAGTGCACCTTCAGGTCATAAGCAGTGAGCAGTAAACAGATATATACCATGGAGTGTCCTCTAACTGAAATTTACAGGTCTGCTGTACTACGTTATTAAAAAAAAAAAACAACCAACTTTTCCTTGTTACAACATCTCCAGCATTTTTGCTAGACTTGTTAATATTATGCAATGTAATATCATATCTACTGCAACTTGACAGCATTACTTCTTTAAATGTTGAGCACAAGAAAGTTATGTGAGTTTTACAGCTCATAGTACACAATAATTTAAGTTTTGTGGAAAGCATAGGCAGATTTTATAAGTGCTTTTTTAACTGCAGAAAAATATACACTATTTACTTTGAAGCATTTTAAAATGAGCATCAGGCAGTGTTTAAAATCTGTCTAGCTTACAGGGTTGTAAGCAATGATCCACATAAGTGTCACAGAGAATTCAAATATCTATTTCTGTACCAAGCTGTAGTGCAACTAGTATCAGTATCATGCTATCCTTACTAAATGATCAGTTTTAGTAGTTTCATATCAAAGAACTTTACAAGCATATGGTTTACATTTCTTTCTTTTCATATCATTTAAAAAGTGGGCATGAGAACAGGAATCATAGTGGTCATCTTCACAACCATGGATGTGAAGATAGCATGGATACTATCCTTTTGTCAATTTTTTTTTTTTTATTTTGTTCTTTTAAAAATTCAAATATATTACCGCTAAAAGTCATGAGAAACCTAGGATCTTATAATACCAATAAATCAAAACTAATGCAAAAAAAAACAGAAAAAAAAGTTTGGTAAAAGAGAGAAAGTCCATCAGGCAAACCATCCAAAGTCTTTCATTTGTATGGCATTATTTTTTTAGCATTTCTCCTAAATCCTACTGATATCAATTTTAGTCTTCAATTCCTAGCCATGGCTCTTGTTAAATATTAACTTTTTTTTTTTTTTTTTTAATATGGAGAGTTGATTGCACTTCTTTTTAATTATGTGTTTTAAATGCTTGCAGTTTTTCAATCTCCTTATCCACACTTTTCATATTGATTTATCATTTCCTCCCTCTGCCTCAATCTTGTCGCACATTCTTTTATGTGTGGAAATGTTTACACTTTTATAAAAGATTACCGGCAAGACATCTTGAATACCAGCAATCTGTAGATTTGGCAATATTTGTGCAATTTTTGTATCCAGATAATTTAATTATTTTCCCTGCTCTCCAGGCCACAGTGTGGGTTATCTCAACAGGATTAATTACTTTGTGATAATCTGTGTTTAAAACTATGTGAATGAAAAGAATACTTCAATATTTTCTCACAAGCTCTGTTATGTTCTGCTTTCCAGTTGATGAGCTGTTTGGATTATACTTTTCAATTATATATACAGAGTCAGAAAATTGAACAAATGCTTTTTTACTAATTCCAACATTTTGTAACTTCATCTGCCTTTTGGAAACACTATGTATGTTATACACAATTGTATATACCCATATATATATTTCTACTGTATTTCTACTTTTCCTCCTCTTGTGCTATCAGAAAGTCTTTAGGCTTAAGAAATTAAAAAAAAAATACTTCTTTATATTTTATATAGCTGAAATTTTCAGAGAAATCTTAGATCTTTACTTATCCTTAAATTCCTTCTGTGACCAGCTTAGACTGATAGACATATACTGCTAACAATGAACCATTTTTGAGTGATTTTGGTTGTCCTGTTAGAGGGTGCAAGACATGGCCTAGAGGGAAGGCCCCTTGTGTAAAGGGCATCTACTGGTAGCTTTATCTGTCTATTGTGACATGCTGATACACATATAGGATAATAAATATAGAAGAATTCCTTATCTTGTAATCAGCAGGAAAAGGCAAAACAATTTTATGGCCTAAATGCACAGTTTTCCTATAGGTTACTCTATTTCAGCTCTCACTTTTATGTTAAAATTGTGCCTGGAAATATCTAAATCTTGCAGTTCCTGATTTGAATTTAAAATATTCTATCAGCTATTTAAGCCTTAGATGAAAGAAATGTGTGAGACCAGCACCAGACTAGAAAACAGAGATGCTGTCTGGGAGAAGAAAGATATCAAATACAAATAAAGATTACCCTTAAACAGATCACCTTCTGATGGGCATTAGAGGAAATTACAAGCAGTAAGCTTATATATATGCACCAAATATTTTCTAAATTCACAGCACTCCTTTGAAGTGTGGAAAGGAAATTAAATAGCTGTCTCTTATCAGCAAAATCTGAGCTACCCTCAAATATTGTCTACACCTTGAGCTGTACAGAAGGTTGGAGAATAATAAAGAATACACAAAGGTAATTGTGTTTAAGAAAAACGGTTATCATAACAGATTAAAAAAATATTATATGGGACCTAAAGGGGTAATGAGCACTGAAATACTGAAAATGAGAGGGCATAAAGGCAGCCTATCAAGGGAGCATAAACTAAAGAGGAAAGAATAAGGGTTTGCAGTGTCAGAAGGTGGGTCATCCTGCCCTCTTGGAGCACATATGTAAATACATGCCTATTAAATTAAAACATCCAAATCTACATGAGAAGCAGGAGGTGAACGCTAGACTTCTGAAAAGAGCAATGGCACTCTGAGTGGCTTTATTTTCATGCTACTCTCAATAGAAATGAAATGTTGCATGTAACATAAAAGAAAAAAAAAAGCAAATCCTAAATTTACAGACAGGGATGACATCCTTGGATCTCTTCAGGATATAAAGTCTGTTTTACTAAAGGGACAGATGTGAGCATCACATAAAAGGAAGGTATGAAAAGCTTTATTATAATATTTTACATATTTGAAAGAAAAAAAAAGACATAAAAAGGCAGACATGGGTAACAACAAAAAATTAAAATCATTAAGTATATGATGTCTGAATCTTTCTATTGCCTTCTCTATACATGAAATAAAACACAAGACTGATGTAAATACAGCCTACATGAAGTCTGAAAATCTCATTTCAACTTCCTCAGCAAGGAAGATCTACTAATGTATATTTATCTCATATCTGGTAGATTGGGGGGATTTGTTGGAAAATGGAGAAATTATGAACACAGTCTGTATGACTGAAAATCATACAATGGATAAAGTGCAGGTTTGGAATTCAGAAAAATATTGAAACAGCTCCCACTATCTTTTCAGGGAAGGACTTAAGTAAAATGAGAAGCTAGATCCAGATGACCTGTGAAGGCACTTTGGAAAGCATTTCAATATAGAAACCTTTTTAGAATCAAAGCTGAGAAATAGACTGGGTTATAAAACTTTTATAAAAGATTCATTTGAAATACTGCAGGAGCAATTGCTAGCTCTAGGGAAGCAACTTTAAAAGAAAGTTGAAAGCCCTAATCTATTTCTTCTTATAAAAAACAATGCATTACTGAAGTTATCCCATGTGGAATAGAGAGCAATCTCTAATAGAAAAGTTAGACTGAGGTTTTATAATCCAGTAAAAACTCTAAAATCCCCACCCACTCTTCTGTATGGAATTGGGAAACAATGAATTTTCATCTACCTTTTCAAAATCTAGAACATAGGAGTGATATTGAACCCACAGTTTATTGAATATCCACATTACAGAGAAAAGTATTTTTTTGACATCCTACTGGACACATAAACTGTTGATTTAACTTGGTGACAATTCTATAGCTATCAAAATCTTCTTTGGGGGAAGACTGTGGATCTCCCCTCTCTTCTTGTTGTGTAAGTTTTGTGATAATACTTGAAATATCCAGCACAAGCAACAGCTTGTTTATATGACTCCCATCTCTGAATCCTCTTTTTAAATTGGACTTGTCTAGGCAGTGTGACTGCCTTAGGAATACAGGTCTTGAATGCACTAAAAGACTTGAAACAGAAACTAGATAAAATCTGTCAGGGACTGTGAGCCCTTGAAAGGTGTTTCTGGACAAATAGCTATTTTAGATAAATTATCATAACTGCACAATGATTTGGGAGTCTTGGCAGAAGACTGTGAGGCCACACCTTGAGTGCTGTGTCCAGTTCTGGGCCCCTCAGTTTTGGATGGACATTGAGATATTTGAATGAATCTAGAGGAGGGCATAATGTTTATATACAGGTAAAGTTCTTAATATTACATATAATCAATTCAATTTACCTGAACACTCACCATTGTTTGCTGAAGCAAGGATTTGGGTTATAAAGAATTGGATGACAACTGTAGAGCTGACAGCTGTAAGAAATATTTCTTACCTTTTTTCTGTCTTACTAAATATTAAAAAAAAAAAAAAGAGGGGGCAGAATTAAAACCTTACAAGACAGTATTTTCAAAAAATTAAAGGTATTATTCATAAGACAGCTTATTTGTCAGTCAATATGAAGGTCTTTCTGGATAGTCAAGGAACACAGAAAATGACAGAAATAAGCTGTTGTGCACCTGTTTCGAGGGGAACATATTTCTCGGATGTATTCTTTATTTCTTCTCTTCTTCCAGAGGATGCTAAGCAACTGATATTAAGTATCAGAAGATTTGTCCTAAAGAATCACAAAGAAAATGGAAACATGGCCAGCTGCATGGAGACATCATTTGCATAATCACCTGCAGAAAATATGTAATCATAAAGATGCTCTTGCTGACACTCTTTAGGACCTGTAAACAGTTAAGGGTAAATAGGTTCAGTAATGTTTTTCTACCTACAAAATTGTAATCAGATATGGTTATGGTTTCAAATGAATTTCACATAAATGAACACCAAAGAGCAATCATAGTGAAAAACACCATGGAGAGGTGCTCAGTAGTATTTTGCATACTTCAGCATGAATAGGTAGTGACGAAGGACAAAGGGACATCTGGTGACTATATAGATATATACATTAATCTTAATATTCTGCATTGTTGTCAAAAAAAATCAAAGCCACAGAGAACTCAGTCTATCCAGACATAACTGTCACTGTCTATTTGAATAAAATATGCAGATTCATATACTTGATCACACAAAAAATCAGATACTGAATAAATTATTTTTTAATCAGATTCCATGCCTGTATTTCCTGAACAAAACAGTCAGTCACAGCTGCCTTATCCAAAGCACAAGAAGGACTTAGTTGTGTCAGTGTTTTACATTGTGCCTCAATATGGACTAGAGCAGCATATTTTCCTCATTAAAATACCGTGAATTTAATTTGTAAAAAAAACATTCCTCATCTGTACTGAGAAAAAAACCACACCTGAATCATAGACTTTTCAATAAGACTGGCAAGGCCATTACAAGATATATTCCTTCACTTCACTCAAATTCAAGAAGGAAAAATAAAGTAAATAGTAGCTGACCGTTCTTTCATATTTTAAGGTTTGCTTTCTTCTGTACCCCATGTAAGGTTGCATGTAAGCAGCAGCTGAAAATTTATTCTTAAAAGCACCACTATCTAATTAATTGATTCTTGTATCTCCATTCTCTTGAGCACAAAAATACCCTACTGCTTATATAAGGAATAGCAAAAAATGTATTTTTTTACTTTTCTCTCTTTCAGGTAAAATTCAAGCAAGCATCATTTTTCCCAGATAGCTTCAAAATGTAGCATTTCTTTGCAAGCAGTAATTTGCCCATTTCTGCATTGCAGTGTATCTCCCACTGTAGGAAACATAGCATGCTTATAGATTAAAAATTTCTAACCACTGATATTGGTGAAAAGCAGCACAAAATTAGTTCTTCTCTGTCTTCTCCCTCTTGCAACCCTTCAGCTCACAATGAATAGCAATGAGGAACTAAAGCTAAATGGAACAGCCAAGCTGTGATCTCAACTATTAATACTCATAAGCAGTGATTACACAATGCTAAGTATTGTCATTACAACAAGATTTTCTGCTGTTAAGCCAAAGAATATGCTGCAAAAAATCTTTAAAAAGTCAAATCAATAAGGCCATAAAAGTCTGATTTCTTTATTTCTTTTTAGCTATGTAGCCATCAAAATAGTTTCTAAAATAATTAAAATAAAATTTCAAACATTAATTTTAGAGAAAGATAATGAATAAGAGCACTAAACAATAGAAAATAAATAACAAAAATAATTCCACAGTATTTTTGCAGTATCTGAGTGTTTTGAATTAAGTCTCTTGCAAAATAAGCTGTAAATGACATTCACATGTTTTAATTTATCTCACTTATTAATCAAATACTCCCTCCAGGGTCTCAAAATCTGGTTCACTGTTTTCAAGTTTCCCTTGATCTGAGTAAAACCCAGTTCTGACTTTCCTTAGTCCTCATTATCTTTTCCTCAAAACCTTAATCAAGTGCACTTTTTCAGAACTTTCCAAATTGGGTATCTAGCAAATAATTAAACCCATTTGCTTGCCCTAACAGACACATGTTCAATATTTCCAAATAACTTGTGTCCTTTCACAAGTACCCTGCTATGCCTTTCACATATCCTCCAGTTTAAAAGTCTACTTAAAGGGCACAATAAAGTTGAAAAATAAGACAAAGCTTCATGGAAAAATCAGTCTTTATAATGGTCTAAAGAAATGTGCATATATATTAAAGAAGGAATATACATATATCACTGTCTTCCCAATATTTTGTCAGTGTTCTTTCTGATTTTCAGAAGTAATGTTCTAAACCTGTCAGGGCTTTAATTTTATTGCACAGAATGGATTGCTCCAAGCAGTTTTGGTGCTTTTTTCTGTATTCATTCTCCTTTGGACTTTTCTTGGTCAGCCACAAAACCTGTCTCAAGTTCATCTTCTCCCAAGAAGATCCTTTGACCTATCAAACCTGTCTTCTCCAGGTGGTAACAAGCTCTTTTTCTATAGTTTTTCTTCTTTTTTAATAGGTCACTAGTACTTGACGACCAGACATTTTTCCACTTTGAATACTGATGCAGTTTCATGGCTGTTGGCTGATGATGCTTCTGTAAGGGCAGGTTCCACGATTCCTCTGCTGCCCTTTTATTATACCCCTCCTTTGAAGTCTGGCTATGAACTGTGCCCTTCTACAGACTCTACAGATGCTGTCAGCCTACAGCAGTCAGGATTTAGTGAGGAAGTGCAGTAAAATAAAACTGTGGGCTTTTTGGTTTTTTGTTTTCTGAATAGATGATCTTACACACTTGTCAAATTCGAGTTTCTGTTGTGTTTGTCACTCCAGCCAGCAACTAAGTGCCACCCAGCCATTCACTCATTCACTCATTTCCCCTGTGAGATGGGAAAGGGAATCAGAAAAGGGTAAAACCTGTGCCTTCACATAAGAATAGTTTAATAATTGAAACACATTAAATTCTTACTACAGTGATGGTAAGAATAATATGATCATTAATGTGATCATTAATAGTAATAGTAATAATAGTAGTAACAACAATAATAACAACAGAGGGAAAAACAGGAAACATGAAAATTTTGGCAGTATATTATTTCTTAAATAGTATTACAGACAAATAAAGTAATGTATCCTGTTTGTAATAACAAAAAAAGGGTGATCTTCTCAAGATCAAAAAATACTTGTACACCTTTACTTTTCTTAGATACTCTTCACAGAGATTATAAATCATAACAGAAACCTTCACTTGGTGGATAAAACCTCTTGGACACTAGTCATGTGTAGTATATTAGTGAGATAAAAATTGTATACATCTGGCTGCCAGTAGTCAATACCCTTTAGTAATATTTAGCCTTTCAGAAGAAATTCAGCTCTTCTATTTTGAGGTATGTTGGGGAAAATAACTTCCAGAAAGTAATAAGGCTTGACACAGCATCTTTTAATACTGTATCTTTTAACTTTACTATTGCAACCTATGTACACAGTTGTAGAATAAAATTTTTCAGCATGAAGAGTAGGTCAGACTATCTTTGCCCCTTTGGAAGTGGTGGTATGAGACCTTATTTAGTCTCCTGTTTTCCTTCTTGCCATTTCCAAGTTTAAGTCTTCTTAAGAACTTCTCTTAATTCTAGGCTCTAAAAGGAAATGTTAGTATGCTCCTACAGGGAGCATTTGCTGAAAGTTCATCCCCTTTTCTCTTCTCTGTGAAACAGAACTGGTGGAAATTGGTGGTTTTTAGAGTTGTTTTTACATGTTTTACTGATTTTTTGTTGGTATTTTGTAAAGAACAAAGCCTCACTTTGCTTATAATTAAGTTTCTGTATAAAGCTACTTTCACTTATTCGTAAATGTTCTATTCATATAGATTGTATGTATTAATATAAGATTTCCTACACGTTGTATTGAAATTAGAAGTGAAAACTATGGGAGAGTGTTTAATAAGAAAGAAAGTTATTTAGAAAAGGGAGACACAAGTAATGTGTTTGATTGCATTAACTTATTTAGGTGACTTTTTATTTTACATTTAATATCAGCTTCTTTTACCCCACTTCTCTTTAGCTCAGGATGCTGCCTGTGTGGGACCACAGTACAGATTGCATTGAGCCAGGCTTCATATATTGTACTGCATCAGACTTCTAGAGCAACTTAATGCTAACTACATTCAGCTATTAATTCCCCTGAGAACAGCAATACTTGAGACTATAAATCTGTGTCAAGATATATTGGTTACACTCTCTTTTTTACCTTTATACCACAGTAAGTTAACATGCACATTTGTTGACACACTAGCTGGTGACCTCCTCCAGTTAATAAAGCTTGACATTTTAATAGGATAAACAAATGTTTTATTTGTACAGTGTGGAGTATTTTACCAATGATCTGATGAGATTTTGTTAGATGCTTGTTCTTTATATACTGGAGGTAAAACTCATGTTTGCTAGATGACCTACTAATCTGCTGATTCATTGAATGCATGTTGTAATTTAAAGGTCAGGGCTATCCATTAAACTTATCAACATGGTGCAAGATTCTTTAAATCAAAAATGTTCCTGAGTGAACGTCATTAATTCTATGGCATGAATGCTAAAACAATAGTAAGAAAACCTAATTCTCCAAGCTGATGGATTACACCCAGTGGCTCTTATGGCTACAGACCTTCAATAGAGTGGAGTCATAGGTAGTTCACATACAAAGTAAGTAGGTAAATTTCCTTTGGAAGTTGTAATTTATTTCCCATTAATTAATATCATTAGGAAAAAAAAATCAAGAGCTGGTTTTAGGAATATGAGGTATACTACCATTATTTTATTGGAAGACATAGTATATCAGAGTAGAAGAATATAGACAGGATTCAGCTTTCTCTTTGGTTTTGAAGCTCTTTTAACTAAGATACTTAAGTCGAACCAATAGAGAAATTATATACTTGATATTATCAAATTAATAGAAAATAATGGACTGGTGAATAATAAGAGGATTTTACGTTTTATTATTGTGAATCATTCAAAGATTCTATGTTTTTATTTCTTAGGAAAATTAAAGAACCTCTAAAAAGACATGACAAATAATATTCTAGGATATACAGCTTATGCAGCAGCTATATTTTTTAGCCATATAGAAGAGAAGACTGGATATCAGCTTCATTTTTACTGTTATATTAACCTGCTACATAGTACTGTAAATGATTGTGATTCTCTCAAATGTCTAAATCAATTCTTAGAGAAAAGTGTGAAAATGCTACCTTTTTGCATTGTTTTTGGGTGTTTGCTTGTTTGTTTGTTTGTTTTTGTAATGAAGATTTATATAGCTAGAGCTCCAAGCATGCAAGTAACAAAAAATATATTGAAAATTGCAAGCCCACTGGCAACATTTAGTTGTGGGTGACCTTTAAAAAAATATCTTCTGCCTCCAGGCACACACATGCTATTTACACTAATCCTCTTAAGTTTCCCTTATGGCTCCAGTATGCTGCTGCTTGCACTAACACCACCTTCTGCCTTTAGACCTAATTTCTCTACTTCAGATTTTTTTTTCAACTTTTGATAGTAGCTGCTAACAGGGTAAATTTTCCTGTAAAGTTTGCTAGGACTGTGCAGCTGATTTCAAAAAACCAGTATTGGCATTATGGAGTACAGCCTGAGAATTAGAGGAAGGATTCCGAAGCAGATTTGCAAATTGTTTGGAGGTTGAGTGCAGACTATAAAGGGGCTAGAAAATTCAATAAAAAGTTACTATGATACACAAAGAACATTTAGGGAAGGATAGAATTTTTTGAGGGTTTTTTTGCACTGTTATATCTGCTGTCTTAGTGTTATCAGTAAGTTATTTTCTAACAATAAGAGAACAACTTATTAAAATTTGTACATTAAAGAATAAAAATGAAATATTTTTTCACTAATTTCCATGGTGTGTGCTTTCTCACATTTTCTTTGATTGTAAAAACCTAAATACAATTAGAGTTAGTTGGGAATCTACACACAGGAAATACTGTTAAAAAAATATACACCCAGATAATACTGTTAAAAGATACTATCTTAGAAATGTGTAATGTACACTCACAGCCTAGATGTCCAGATGAATCCTATTAAAAGGAGCATGGCCAGCAGGCAGAGGGAGGTGATGCTTCCCCTCTACTCTGCTCTCTCTAAACCCCACCTGGAATGCTGCATCCTGCTCAGGTGTCCCCAACCCAAGAAGGATATGGACCTGGTGGAGAAATTTGTTCAAAACATAAATTTTCCTTTCTAGGTGAAAAAAGTTCCAAATTCAGTTTGCTTTCATTAGTTTTGGTATCTTTATCTGTGTGAATTATTCAATTTAGACTGTTTGAGCTAGATCTAGAAGTTAAATATGCCTAAAAGTGAGATGCTTCAGGATAGATATTGTCAAGCCCCTGTTAGGGATAGAGAAACTTACGTAATGTGTCCAGCTTATCCAAACTAGAGTGGAAATGCTGAGTATCTCAATATATAGATACCAGATAAAATCACTATCTGTGTACCAACACAGCCAGAAGGAAATTCTGAAGACAGAGTCCACATTAAATCTAAACCTCCTGCTCTTTAAATGAGAAATTTACTTCCTCAAAATACCTTAAAATCATGTTTTGGATCCTTAAAACCTAGCTATTAAAATATATTGAGAACCAAAAGTAAATAATTTATTTTCAAATAGAAAATATTTGAAAATATTTATTTTGCAGAGACGGAAGAACAAGGAATCAAGGTAGAAAGCATAGCACTTGAATTTAGGAGGTTATAGGCCAAGACACTTGAAATCAAAATGTGTATCCTCAGAAGTTCAGCTACTGCTGCTTCAAAAAATCTCTCTCCTAAATTCATTCTCTAGCATTTAGCAAAATGATCTTGCACAAGCCTTTTTTCCCAGATCCAAGGTCTAGCTTTTAAGCCTGTGGAGGTTTCTGAAGTTTGAAAAATGAAACTCAGAACCCTCACATATCTGTCCACACTGGTTGATATGGAATCCATTTTTTAAAAAATTATGTTTATGATCAAATAAACCATGTTTCTCTGTCAAAGCAGGCTGAATGAAACCCCAGAAAATCAAGTTTCCATCTTTGAAGTAGATGTTCCAGCTGTAAAGATATTTAGCTATGTTCACTTCTCAGCAGTCTTTCTAACCTCATAAATCTTGAATTCTTTCTTGCATAGTGACATAGCTTCAATAGGAGGAATGAAGAGTAGTCCAAAAGACATGAATAACTTATAGGCTGACAGTTATGGCACTTAAAAGTAAGTGATAGTTTGTAAAGAGTCAGATCCTGTCGCTGTGTGTTAGTCATGCTCTAAGAACACCTCTCTGGTTGAGACATTGCCTTTGTCAAAGATTGCTAGAATCAATGCCCTTTCTAGATGAAAAAAATAAATCTTTAACTTCCTAGGAATATTTTTGTCAGGAAACTACTACTCAGGCTGAATGCAAAGTTGAGGATATTATGTTACCAAATATTGTTAGACAAGAAGTAATAGGTAAGAAAAAAAGATTCCCAAAAAACCATAAAAAGCAACCCCCCAGAAAAGCAAACAACAATAAAAAGGACACAAAAGAAGGGGATATAATGTGTTTAATTTATTGATGATGGAAGTCACTGAAGGGGCATGGTCTTTATATACGTTAGGTTATGGGGAAAAAAGGAGCCCAGATGTCCCACTAGCTTTCTAAATGCTCAATATGTGGTTTTACCCAAAAGGTAGTTGAGAGACTGCTGTTAAGTGAAGAAAACTGAACCCTACATCAAGAACAGAGAAAAGATCTTAGACATGGCTGAGGAAGATACTTGCAATGTGAATAGGTTGTGTCTAGCTGCAATTTTCTCTGCTGATTATATTTTGACATGTTTATTTTAGATTCTCCTGGGTATTTAAGACAAGACTCAAGCTGTCTTTGCCCTATCACACTCTTTTCTCTTTTATCCATCAAAAACTTTGCAACTGATTAATTTCAATTCAAATGCTGCAGAGGATGAAGGCCTCAAAAAGAAAAAAAAAGTTCTTTTGGATTCTGAGAAAAAAAGTGACAGATTAAGAAATATTAAATACTTTATTCAGCTGGCCTATCAGGACACATAGTCAGGCTATCAGTCACAGCAAGCAGATTTCTGAACTCTTTGAAATACAAGTAATCTCTGTCATCAGGAAAAAGAAAGTCAACAAGTCAGCATTTCTGTGAAATAGCTGGAAAGAACAGGGGAAGAGGCTGAAAGTGATAATTCTGAGGTCAAGTTGTCATGGGCAGTATATTATATGGGAATATAAAACATGAGTTAAAGTTTGTTGTTTCAGTTGCCATGGAAAAGGTTGCTTTGCACTTCCATTTTAAGGGCAAACTTACACAGGCAGAAATAGAAGAACTTTTTAGAGTTCATCCTCAGGCCTATCAGAGGCAGTCCAGGAAGCGAATTCACCTTTTCAGACTACAACTGGCTCAAAATAAGCAAGATGTGGTGGGTTGTCTTGGTTAAGGGACAAATTCCCACTTGGCTGCTTAATCACTCCACATACTCAAAAACTCAATAATTCACACTTCATAAAAGCGCATAAGTGGTGCTTTTATTCAAATATTTAACTCTTTGCAAACTTTTTAATGAGCATTCTGTTTCATAGGTGTTCAGTGTGACACATTGCCTTGGACAGTTGGTTTACTTTTCTTAAATATTGAGGGGGAAAAAGGTTACAGTTAGAATTATGCTAAAGGTTACCTAATTTGGGGGTGTTTAAAGTATATGGAGGTGATCCTAACCTTTTATTAACTAGGGAAAAGCTACTGAAAGCACATTTGTGCTTTGCCCAGTGTGTCTGGTAGTCTTTGGAGGGATTTTACTTTCTGATCTGAAGTCTCTCCTTTATTGAGAATTTTCTTCACTGCTCTAAGTTTTAAATGTAGGTACCTAACTTATTAACAACAACAAAAAAAAATTGTTCTACATCTATATTTCTTTTTTTTAATCATCTTTTAAAGTTTATATGAAAGAAGTACTTTCACTTTATTGTTCAAAAGAAAATGCCCTATTCCTTAGGGATTTTACCTTTCGAGGACTTATTTTAAAGGAAGAGGTGAAATGGGGTTGTGGAACTGAATTTAAAATCCGCATAAACCTGAGATTTATGAATATACTGATTCTATCTCTTAACTTTCTTATCATTGGCTCATCTTGATTCATAGTTGCATAATTCTGTTAACACTGACTCTTTGGTGTTTTGTCTGAGATATTTTTCTGCAGAGATAGAGGGTAGAGGGATCATAATCAATACTATCTCTCTTACTATTAACTTAATGTAAAATTCTTGTAAGGTTCATGATAGGACAGTACTTGCAATACATCTTCCTTGGTTCACTGGGGAGCTATGAAGTGATCTGGGAGAAATGACGGTGCAGTGTAGGATGAGAATTGGTAATTTTTCTTTTCAGAAGAATGGAATGGTTTGGAAACCTATCTCTCAGTTCTGAAAAATAATTTTGATGAAAGAAAAAGATATCAAAACTCTGAGATGTTTTTTACCTATCTGCTTTAGAGCAGAAAACTTAACCTTACAGACATGCAAAATTCAGTAATGCTTAGTGTTCCAGGTATCTCAGCTGTGTTTCAAAACTGTTATAAATCATTTTTTTCCTTCCAATAAGGAGTGAAAACAAGTCTTAAAATACACTGTGAGATTAATTTCCACTTCTCTAGGCAGATATAAATATTAATCCCTAGCCTATTCCTGAAAAGCTCTAATGACTGAGATAACACTATTTGCATCAAAATGCAGATCTCCTGCAGGCTGTTGAGTAGCATTCAAACTGGTAGCAATATTAGAGCAATCCTATAATAAAAAACAGGCAAAACAAAATCTCTTTTAGTGTTTGTTCTATCTGCATAAGCCATTCAAAACATCAGTTTAGAAAGAGAGGGACAATGTATGCAAAAACTACTAATATTTCTACTTTTGGGATTTTTAAGGAACCTGACTTCTTTCCTATTACAGAAATTTCTGAAATTAGTTCTATTAAGCAGTGTTCTATTAGACATTGTTGTTCTAAATCAAATTGGTTCAAGAACTAACAGGTAACTCTTAATAAAACAATTATGTATTTTATTGTAATTTTAATACTGAATCAGTTTTATGAAATGATTCAGTATACAAATGAAACATCTGTTTGAAAGTGGAATCAGCCAAATCCGTATTCATCTCTGACACTATAAAGCACAGTGACGTATGTGCTTCTGAAAAAAGCTTACCTTGATCCTTCTTATCAAATGGTTGTGCAAGGCACATAATTTTAAGTTTTTCTGGCAGTGAAAATTGGATTATATGGAATGAACACAAATTTATAGAAGCTAAGGATTAGCTCATGAAGATCTCCATGAATTTAAAGCCATACTGCATTGGTTCTATCCTTTTAGAAGGAAAATGTGTGTTCTTTAGCAAATAAGAAGGCTCCTGACACCAGTGTGTGTGTGTGTGAGTGTATCTGCGTGCAACAGCATTCTAACTATTGAAAGTGTTTATGATTCTGCAATGAGCTGACTTGGGCTGGCCACCATGTGCTCATTAAGCCACTCTATCACTCCTTGTCCTCTAAAGAGGACAAACAGACAGACAAAATTGAGGCAAAATTGAGACAAAAATGAGAAAGGTCATGGTTTGAAATAAGGACTGAGTTCCTTCACCTTGGCAAATGGGCAAAAGAGATTGGATTCAATTTAGTTACATTTATTTCTAGTTATTAAAAGCAAATCTAAAAACACCTACCCTCTCCCAGCTCACTTCTTTTCCAGGTTCAGCTTTCTTCTTGAGTTCTCTATCTCCTCCCTTCACATATCTCAGGGGCTTGGAGAAACTGGATTTGAGTCAGTTCATAAGGCTTCATATCTGTTGTTTTTTCCTCTTCACACTGGTACCCTGCCAGAGTGTTAGGTCTCTCCAGTGGGATGCAGTCCTTCCCAAATTGTTCCTATAGGCTGCAATGCTTCAAGAATGGCTTCATTGTGGGCTTCTTCCGTGTGATAGAGTTTGGAGACCCTCAGATACAGACTGTTCCAATACGGATCCCACGGCTTCTTTCAGAAAAAAAAGCAATAATTTGGGCTTTTCTCCATGGGTCCTTGTCTTCTGTTATGAAGCTGTTCATATGTCCAGTTTCCATGAGTTGCAGCTTCATTCATGGTTGACATGATCCATTGTGGGCTCCTCCACAGCCTGCAGGTGGATATCTGCTTCACTGTGGTCCTCTGTGGGCTTCAGGGGGACACCAAGCATCACCTCAGTCTTCTTCATGAGCTGCGGGGGAATTTTGTTGCAATTCCTGGAGCACCTCCTCTTTCTCCTTGTTTGATCTTGGTGCCTGAACCATTGTTTCTCTCATATTTCTCAATCTTCTCTCAAATCTGCTACACAGCATTTTTTACCATCTCTTTAAAATATGATATCACAGAGGTGCCACTAACATAGATAACAGGCTCAATTTTGGCAGGTGTGGCTCCATCTTTGACCCAGCTTGAGCTGATTCCTCCTGACATAGGGGCAGCTCCCAGTAGATTCTTTTCATGGAAGTCACCCCTGCAGTTTCCTTGCTACCAAACTTTTGTCATGTAAACCCAGGGTAGGTACTAAAGACCCATATAGTAAAATTATACAATACCTCAAGCTTTCAGATACAGCTGCTTAGAACAGAGTCAATCCACTGCAGAATCTGGCTCATACTTTCATAGAAGTACAACCAACTACTTCATCTCTTATTTGCATAGAACTCAAATACCATGGCCTTCAGTTCTTTTGAATATTTGCATGAATTTTCAGCAGTGTCTCATAAATCTAACAAATACCTTTTCTGTAAGGGGTATCATGGAAGAAATACTGTAATGGATATCTCTTTTCCAAGAAAAAAATTGAAAATCATAGTAAACAAGCACATCAATTCACATATTAATTCAGACACGTTTCCCTTCTGATGATATACTTGGACGACTTGGATTGTATTTGGTTTTCAAGGCCAATCTTCAGGAAAGACAGCTATAGTTAGGGGAAAAATGATAGTATCAAAAAATTTGTTGCAAATTTTTACTCTTTCTCAAATTCTCACGAGTATCACAGGGAGATAAATATTCAGTTTAAGATCCCATAAAATATTCAGATTGGCTCAGCTCTAGAAAAGAAATGAATTAAAGCATTTCTCATCCAGCTGAGAGCAAAACACACTAAATGAACTTTGAAAACCTTCTGTTTCCTGGGAATCAAGGACTGTAGGAAGATGCTGGAAACATAGAAGTTAGTTCATACTGAAACTTTTCCTTTAAAGCTCCCCTCTGGTAGTCCATGGATCCTGGAAATTCAGGAGTAAGATCTGTGCTTCCCACTGTTTACCTCCAAACATGTTGTGTGCTAAAGCACCTTACTTTGAGATTAAAATATTTAAAAGCTATGGAATAAAAGCAGGCAAAAAAGCAAACAACAAAACCCCAGGTGAAAAAAACAAACAAACAAACAAGTAAAAAGAGTCTAAAGCCTGGGAAACACTCTCATCATTCGTTCAAGATGAGCATGTCTGAAAAAAAAAAAAAAAAAACAGTGATTTTTCACATTTAAATTTATATTTAACTGGAGCAAGATAACTATATATTTATATCTCTATAAAGGGTTCGAACTGCTGAATTTTAAAGACAAAAAAAGGTTAAAGTTGGAAAATCTTTTTTTGTTCCCACTTCATTTCTATAGTTTGAAAGGATTGCTTCCACCCTTTTGCGTACAAACTTCCTTTTCTCCTCTGGTTTGTTTTTCTGTAGCAGATTCCCTGATAACTGTCTTTTTTTCCCCATCTGTCCCTACCCTCTAGTCCAAGAAGCCCTGATCAAATCATGGTCAATTGTCCTTCCTCATTTATCAGGATTTAACCTGGTAAAATGTGATGTAGCAAAGAATATACATGACAACAATCATCACCTCTGCTGCTCAGTGACAGTCCACATAGCACTGTACGTTTGGTCTATGCAATGCCCAGGAACTGGCTGCATACTTATACTATTTGTCATAGATTGCAATTTAGGTATTTTGATACATCTATCTTTTTTCCTCTTCCATGATTATCAATTGTATTATCAGTTTCAATAGGAATGACAATTTTATTAAGGGCTCTGTTTTGCAGCCTTAAAACAGAAACCATTTGAAATTTTGCAGCATTATCAAGAGAAAATACTTCATTTCTTACATTCTCCTTTGGAATACTTTCAGTAATGTTCCTCAGTAACTCACAGTCTTGTGAGTGATTTTTTTTCTGGTTATCACTGATCACTGAAGATGCTTCCTCTGCTGACCTCTATAACATTAGCTCTCAAATTGATTTATGAAGCTTTAGTAGATGTATAACTTGTTACTGTATGGTCTCCTTGCGGAAATTGGTTGGAGTGTTGGGCTCTGTGTACAAATGCTGCAGTGACCTAGTTATTTGGATCTGTGCAACTTTGGTAAGCATATCTTAGGTAGTTATTTTGAAACTACCTTTAACTTAAAAGGTTATAGTAAAATGCAAATAAGGTGTTTATTTACAGAAGGTGATAAAGACAACATAGTTAGAAATGCTTTGAAAAGACAAGTGAAGGAAAATCAATTTCTAATTTACACTAATGTAATATAAAACACCTGTTTGGCTGCTCAGTCCCTTATGCCTTGAGTTGCATTTGTCAAGGAGAATCACATCTTTACAAATCCTCCTGTCTTTAACATATAGTTTTATTCTTAGAGTCCTCTCAGTATCATATTCAGATTCAAATCTTTTCCTCCATCCCTCTCTTTAGCCAGGTTCTCCTTTCCAACCTGTAGTCCGTTTGTCATGCTATTTCCATGCAAGGTGACAGCTGTGAAAATTCCTCAATAGAGGAAAAAAAAAATCCCTGAGGGGTATTACAGACATGTATTAATTTTTAATTTGAAAAAAGAAGGTTAAAAAAAGAGTTATATTATTTTATGAGAATGAGAATTCTTTTTTTTTTTGTTTTTTTTTTTTTTTTCAAAGGAAGTGAGGAAAGTATTTAGTCTAAAAGTCAATTTCAGCCTAGATTGGTTCCAGGGCACTCTGTCTACAAGATATTCCTCACAGTCAATATTTACATTGGCTGACTGGCTCTCTATGGCAAATCCTCTTTTCAAATATTCTCAGATTTACTAATAGAAGAAAGATTCAGTAGTGGACTTAGGAACTTGACTTGGTGACATAGAATTCAGTTTAAAGCTAAATTGTTTTGAGGGATTATCCTCATGAAAATACATATTCCAATCCACAATAAGATGGTGTAGATATGGTAAATTAACAGAGTCTCTCCTCCACTTGGTAAATCAGTTGTTTAAACTGGCCTTTTTTAAGGCCAGTGGTGAGAGGCTTTTAGGATTTAGCCAGTATAAAGATGCCCACAACCACCTGTGGTAACCCCTTCTAGTTATGAGTGTGGCTAAACTATATAATTCTCTTCCTTTTCTGCAGAATATTTTTGGTGGATTAGGTTGTTTTTGTTTGTATGTTATTTTGTTCCTTTTTTAAAAAGACCACAACCAACCAACCAAGAAAATAAATGAAGCAACCAAATAAACCTTTTGCTTTAGCCTAGAGAGAAGTAACCACTATTTTAACAACAAATACAAAACCCCCCAAAAGAAACCTGACAAAACTACCCCAAACCAAACAAACAGAGCAAACTCACCCACACAAATACAAATACAAAAAGAAAGCATGAGCAGCTGCCTGGACCTGTAGGTCACTGTCAATTTCTGACATTTACAGAATAACGTTTTTGAGCTAAAAATCTATATTTTGTTTATGAATGTGCACACAGTCCATAGAATAAGGGATAGTGGTCTTGATGAGAATTATCAGCACTATAAAATGTTGAACTGAACTTCCAGGAAGAAGAGGGGAATCCAAAAAATATTTTGCATCTTTCTCATTCTTCAGAGATTACTCAGTATACTTCTCTCTTTAGTATCTGCAATTATATAAATCTCAAGGATCAGAAGTTTGTACCTTTCTGAGCAGAGTGAGACAGCAAGTCTCTTTCTACAATATTAATAATTAAAATATAGGTTGATGATCAAAACATTTTAAAGGTAATACTTTTGAAAATCAGCCTATGCTGCAGACTTTTAAAGAACATGGTACCTAAAAAAATCTCATTGAATCAATAACAAAAAGTTTTGATCTCCAGATAGCAAATGACTACACCGACACTGGTTGTCATATATCTTAACACAAAAATCCATCATCTCTGTAAAAAAGCTGATGAAACTACAACAGAGATATTACAAGAACTTTATTCAGATTCATTTCTCAGAAGGACATAATAGGTTTATGTTTCATTTTGCTTTTATATTCATGTGTAACTAGTCATTGACAGAGTTTGTAAACCTTGAATATCCTGAAAACCTTGTTCACCAGTTTATATGGTTCTTTTCCTGCAGAAAAAAAATAAAATGCCAAAACCATAAACTCCCCCCCAAAAAAATCCCCAAAAACCAAACCAACCAAGCAACCAAATCAACAAACAAAAAACCACTAAAAAAATGCAATGACAAAATAGAAATGTATCTATGATGCATCAGGATAATAGCTCTTGGAATGTCTTAATTTCTCATCATATCCTGAAAAATGGCATTTATACTGGGTTTTAGGGAAATACGTAGAAAATACTAGTTTTAGATGTATAAATGTGCCTATCTAGTTTTACATGAAATTCTGGTATACCACATCTTTTTGCAGATGAAGGGGATGTCTGAATGCTATTAAGTTTTCCTCTCAAGGCAAAAACTTTACAAGTGGTCTTCATGAGGAAAACTCTTGTCTATGATAAATTCTGATGGAATGAACTTTCTTGTAGTCACTACTTTTTTACTTTTATATGCAAGTGGTGCTTTGTGTAAAACCTAAGTGTAAAAACACTCATAGGATGAAAAAGTAATTTCTCTCAGAATGCCTCTGTGCTTGCCATTTTATGTCTGCAAGTTTCACCAGTTCTGACTGTTACTCAAAAACTAAACTTTAAGGTGAATGAATGATTTTCTTAACATTTCTTATTCTTCCAGTCACTTGTGGAATACAAGTAGATATTTATAACAAAATTATGGTCTTTTGCTTTTCAAGCACACTGGTTTCTTTAGTGCAAAAAATCATTCAAAAATTACTTCTAAAAACTTAGTCTATTTGTGTCACTTATTTTTGAGGCAGTTATTGATGTATTTTACCAGTACAGAAAATATTTGCAAGAATAATCTCTTTGCTTTCAAAAGAACATCAAGAATAAATCACAGAATGATAAAAATATTCTACTTTGAAATAATCATTTTAACTGTACACCTGATAGTAAACTGCCCTGCAGGGAGTAACAGAACACAATGTGCACGTACAGATTTAGGAATGATACTCCTTAGTATAGTTTTCCCACTGAGACTCCCCAAACCACACTGCTGCTGGCTTGCTCCCCTTCCCTCATCTTCTGCTCACCACTCCCCTAAACCACCCCTCCCTCCCATGGATGGCCAGAGAGGACATTTGGCGGCACAACAGGCAGAGGTCATGGGTTAAGAGAAGAATGAGATAAGAAAATTAAGAGTAACAGCACAATATTAATAACAAAAGTGTATAAAAGAGAGGATCATTTATATGTAAAATTCTCAGGAACTTGATCTCAATGTGATATCCCTTCCCTCACTAGCAACAAAGGGAAATGAAGTCAAATAATATCTGGGTCCTGGCCACACTCCCTTCTCCCTGCCCTCTCCTGCTACTGCAAAAAGTCAACCCTGTCCTTGGCTGAAACTGGCATAACACACAAAAGTGGATGGATTACAAATAAATGACATATCCATATTGCTAAATAAACCAGGCTAAAAGCACACTGTGTCACTGGACTATTGATTCCCCATACAGCTTGTTAAAACATTGTCTGATACAGTTTTGATCCGCAGCTCCAGAAGCCAGAAAATAAGATAGTTCAGAGGACAGAATGTAGCAAAGAAAGCCTTCAGTAGGTAGTGCAGATAAAATTGGTCTGACTTGACTTCCCAATC
>JAHXMQ010012338.1:73546423-73561458 GCA_020466415.1 Ammodramus savannarum pratensis | reverse complement strand
TACAGAGAACTTAAATACATAAAAACACACACTACAACAGTCTTCTGTGCCATGCTATGTGTGGAAAAATGACTGGGGACACAATTAAAGTGGAAAGTTATAGACACATTTATAACAACATGGAAATTTTGGGGGGAAATGTGTATGCTGCTTCTTGGATGGAATGTGGTCAGCATGCCCAGCTTCCCCAACAAAGAATACAATTTAAGGGGAGTGAAAAGTGGAATTCCAAGGGGAAGCTGGTGGTACTTTTTAGCTGATAAGCCTTGCAGCAGTAGACAACCAGGAGAGATAAAGGAAGATGGCCTTGTTCTGAATCAGCAATTGTGGGAAAATCACTTTCCTTGGACTGATGTGTATCCTATCCCAAGATAATCTCAGATATAATACTGACATTACCCACCTCCAAAGTATGACTGCTGCTCACTGAATAAGATGTATGACTAGAATCACTCACTCTCTACCTAAATGCAAAAAAATACTATAAAAGTAAGTTTAGAATGGTGAGAATTTAGTAAAGACTCCATTGTAACTTCTTGGAACTCTTGTAAGACTGAATGTGTCTTCTCTTCCACAGAGACACCTATTGAGTAAGAAGCATAGTCTACAGACCCTGAATGATTATCTTGAGGTAATTTTTGTTAGGGATTAGAGCTTGTTTGTGCATTGCTTTGAATGCAATTTTGCAGTCAGATACTACCACTGGCAATCCTCAAACCTTAACCTGTCATGATATTATTATAATTAAAGAATGTTATTCAGTAAATTCTTAATGCAAATCCTTCAAGGGTGCCAGCAGTCTCCTGTGGTGAGTAAAGGTGTGGAGACCCATGAGGAGATCTCCCTGTTGGCATCCATCCCTGAATAAGTCAGTTGAATTGATCTCGGATCCAGCAGCACACTGTTCAGTGGAGTCCCCACAATGGGATGCTGACAGACTGGTCAGGCACAAGAGTCTCAGCTTTCCTGGAATGCTGACAGACTAATCCAGCACTTGGGATTTGAGGAAATGTCCCCTTTTCATGTGACTCTGTAAAATATCAGCCTGGCAAACTCCCACACAGATCTCACACAATTCAGATGTTTAAGCCAGAACATAATGTGTGCACATGTGCATACATGCCTGTCTGTGTGTATAAACATGCCTCCCTGTGTGAATATAGGGACAGCATATGCAATCCAGAGGAGACCTAGTACCAGTGCAATGTCATGTGACTATACTCAAACTATTTCTTTTAGCCTCAAAGCTAAAGAACAAATCCTGTCCCTATTTTATTTTTCAGTATTGACACAATTCATTGTGCTCCAACATTATTTGCCTAAGGAATATCATTGTGGAACTGTTGTGTACTAACTGCCCATGAGCAGAGACACAGAGAATTCCCTGAACCATTTCTGAATTTAGAACTGATGAAAGTCAATGTCAGAAACAGATTCATTTCCACTAATACATTTCACAGCATTTCTTTCTGATTCATTTCATGATTGAAGGATTCGAAATTATTTCACTACATTGATGAAAATTATTTCTAACAAGAGAAAAAAGTCAACTATTGAACCAAACTCAGAACTTTATTTTATTCTTTTGTTTTGAAAGAAATTTCATGTTAATGAATTTACAGAGGTTAAAATTATTTCAAAGGCATAATGCCAAAATCAATGAGTTTAGGAGAGGAAGTCACTTATAAAAAATGAAATAGCAATCCTGTTTTCTGAAGCCTGGAGGAAAACATCCTACTATAAAAATAAAGAAAAAGGGCAATGGAGGAAAGCCATTGCTCAGGAGAAATGTCTCTCTAATATACATTTATTGGTTTCTGTGACCAGACTGAATTCTGACTTTGAAAGGAGACTAGTGGAAAGAGAAAAATGTGTCCTTTTAGAAAAGGGATATTGGTTTCTGGAGTATAATGATCTATATTTTCATTCAGATGCTGAAATAAATTTTCTATAGATACTGGTAAATAGCACATTTATCATGTCCATATTTATCAAAAAACAAGGTGTCTCCTTTCTATTTCAAACAGGAAAATAGCACATGTGAGATAATACAGTAAACCTAATTACATATTTTTAGCAAGCTGTACATGAACATGTACAACTCACAAATTTTTTCGTGGAAAAATTAGACCAAATGTGACAAATTAGACGCAGACTATATTGCTCTTCTAATCATCAGTATTCTGGATTATTTTACTCCTTTTCTATGTGCTATAGAAACTATGCATGCCAGCCACTATAACAGAGCTGGACTAAGTTTCTGCTGAATAAATAAACCAAAAGACATATTCCCCTATAAAAATATATTTTACTAATAGCACTTCAGCTCAAGCTGTCTGTGACTGAAGAAGGACCCTGAATGAAGAAATCCCCAGGCAGTCATACTCTTATGATCTAAGAATCCCCACCCGTCACACAAAATTTGGGTCAATAGATGTATTAGGGTCTGGTGTATTTCTGTTCTTCATTGGGTCCCTTCATAGGTGAGCAATTTCTTTCCTTATCTCTGGGCTGCAGGTACCTCTGGTGATTGTATCTTTCTTATCCTCCCTCTTGAGCAATCTCTGGTGCCTGCTTTTATTTAACCAGGTAAAAGTTCACCATATCTAGGTGAAAGCTCAGAGCTTGGCACCTCAGGCTTCAGCAAACTGAGCTGCTAAAGCCCAGCAAGTTATACTAAAAATATTTTTATATAAATAGTATCCCAAAAACCACAGAGTATGTCAAAAGTCTTTCTCTTTATTTTATAAAAATACGCTATTTATCAGCATAAAGAAATGAAAATAATGCCTCATTTAATTTAGTAGGTGATTAACACTTTGACTAGTACCTTACTAAAAATCTTTGGACTAATAGCAGGGTGTCCAATCTATCAAAAAAGAACTTTGCAGCATTTCCAAACCATTCCTTAACTTGGAGAAATTACTTTCTTTACAAAATACAAGGCAATTTCTGAATGTATAAAAAGTTGTGAAAGCCCTTGAAATTCTGAATAATTTAGATTGCTATTGTATGTTTTTCTGAAGAAATTCTTCTACTTAGTAAAAAATATTACATTAAATGAGACATTGCTTGGTCTAAAATAACAATAAAAATATCATAGTTTACAAAAGCAGCCATTTGTACTAATTAATCCACCAGGGAAAAAAACCTCATCTCCTACACATAAATAATGTCTAATTTAATGAAAATACAGGACATTGGAGAGAAGGAATTGCTTGTTTCTTGGTTTCGAGCATTTAGATTATTTATTGGATCTTGATGTTTAATTTTAAAATAGGCTATCTTATTCCAGCAAGCTATTTTCCTTTTATCTGCAAAGACATAAAAACAAAAAATACAAAATTTCAACCTGAGGATAATTCCCATTAAACCAAACAGAAGCAGAAATGTAGTGGCAAGGAAGAAAAATGAAAATGAATGCATAAAAATATAATATTTGGTGAAATGAAAATAAAAGAGAAATAGAATATATTCTCAGATATTTTCCTCACTTTTTGCTATGGGCTCTTGACTTCACTGAAGTACAGCAGAACTTTTTTTTAAAATTATTATTACTACTTTAAACATAAGCATAAAGCCATAGTACATTTAAATCAATGTCCTTTAACAGAAAGGATTATAATGGTGTGGGTTAGGTTTACTAGGTCAGAACAGACAAGATCAGAATCCTTCTGGTTTCTACATTACTTTTGATGTCTTTATTAGACCTTAAGTAAGAAACTGAATTAATTTCACACTAATACTAGATACACACACTGCAGTCAATTTTTGCTGCTGAAGAGGCTTCTGATATGACCTGCTCCTCTTCCACTGAGTGCTAAGAACTTGCACTTGGTTATAATGGGGTGTAAGAACTCATCAGACCAAAACTATTTTGATTGCACTCACAAGATTCATTACTACATTAAAAATTGCAAAATATTATATCAGCTGGAAGCTTTTCAAAACACAATTATTATTCCTATTGCTAAGTCGTGTGTCCACAAACATTTCCCTTCCCATATAAAGAAAAATTTCTCTTACAGGAAGAAAATAAACACTGTCCAGGTAAAATGATTTTTTTCTGTATCTCTCAAAATGCAACCCTCTTCTGCTATTTGAAGAATGCTTTTCAGGAGTCAAAGTATTTTCAGAACTTGTGCTTACAGTCAACCTTTGCAATATTTGCACAATACTGTGTCCAAAGCACAGTATTGACAATTCTATATAATTTCCTTTCAAGTTGTAAGACTCAAAATAAATAAATAAATAAAACGTAAAACTATACAGTTTTTGTTTTAAAGACATTCTCTGAAGAAGATAAAAAATTGCAATTTTATAGGCAGCAATCAAAGAGTAAGCACACATATTTTTACTGAAGTTTGACTTATTCAATAAAGTCTGGAGGATATGTAGAATTTGTAAAGGCTATTTACAACACTGTCAATTTATCTTAGCCATGGAGCTAACCGATTTATCACAACTATGTCAGTATTAATCTAGTTCCTGTTTTTCTAACACAGCCAGGACAGACATACAGACTGAGTAGATCTTTGCAACAAGTCAGAATATGTATTTTTTGCAGCCCCATTGATTAATATTCTCAGATTCAAACGCACAGCACCATTCTACATTTGAAAAGTTCCAAATATAGTAAAATAGGTAGGATATTTGGCAGACTTGCAAACTAGCAAATGTCTAAAGACTTATAGGACTGGCCTTTTAGGCCATTTGGTGCATCAGAGGATGTGTCGTCTTCATGTGCACTTTCCTAAATTTAATTTTTCATGCTGTGGACAAGATTAGAAAAAGAAACCGAAGAAGGAAAGAAGAAAAAAAAAAAAAAAAAAACCAAAAGGGAAAACAAACAAACATATAAACAAACTTCCAACTATTAGATTTCCTTTTTTTCACACAATATTGCTAATTTATTATATCTAACATTGCTTGTAGAATCTAGCAGCTTTCAAGGACAGAAAAGACTATGATACAAATAATCTCCTCTCAAAATAAGAAATTAAGATAATAAACCAAAAATCTGTATGAAGAAAATAAATTCAGGTAATAAAATTTTACCTAAAAATATTATATGACATTTTAAAAATCCACAAAAAAATCTAACTAGCAAATAGTCTAGAATTCTTGGCATTCCTGCAAGAATTTGTCTGCCATTTTCTCCTTTGTCTTGGGAGCCACATGGCACCAGCTCACATTGGATCAGCCAAATTCAGGGAGCATTTTGCATAGAATAACTCTGGTTTTGTATACATTTGTTAATACTATTTTTGCTGTTACTGTTTGCTTTCTTATCACATTGCTGTGTCAAATGTTTTTTTTTCCTTATCTCAACTTGGATAGGGGAAGGGGAGTGGCTGCATAGAGCTTGATTTCTAGCTTGGTTTAGACCCAGCACTGATACTGCTCAATCTCTAGATTTTTCCCTTGGTCAATTTTTGTCTTGTTTAGCTGTTAAGCTTCAAGGCAATACCAGGACTGAACACAGAGATCAAAGAAAGACTCATCTGAAATGACAGTAAGTTCCTTCAACACATTTGGCTTTTTTCACCTCCATAATCTCCAACCACTCTTCAATACACTGAAGGCATAGAGCCCATTTTCACACTCTAACCTGTTCCAACGCATACAACTATTTCAGGTACACAGTGACACTGTTCATTATGGTACAATGGGGTATCCATTAAATAGTCAGAGACAAGTGCTTTGCACCAGCATGGATATTAATTTCAAACACAGGTGACCTCTCCCAGTGTGATGAGCATAGAAGGTTTTATGAAAGACAAAAGTACAGTTGTTCTCTCTAACTCATTCAGCAAAACCATAATTAGCATTAATTTGAGACATATACAGATGTAACATTTTCCCTTCTGACATTTGGGTAGATTTAAACAAACTCAAAGGCATTCTCTTCCACAACTTTAGCATGGAATAAAATTGTATAGTGCATCAAATACGAACCATGAGTATTTAAAAGCTTCTCTTTTCTTTCTGCACTAGTCCATTTTACATATCTTTCACTAGCTACTAAATGCGTTGTCACTACTTTTAAAGAGTCTGATGATCCATTTGGAATTCAGAGTGTGTGTTATAGGCATAGAGTGATTTATATGGAGAGGTATGAAGGTGACATATTTTGCCCTGAGGCACAAATGCCCAGTGAGATCGCTTAAAAAGGGATGGCCCATCTCTAAAGTTATCTTAGAGTGAGCAGAGACCACTTTCCTTTTCTCAGATAAGATCTTTAATAATCTTCGACAATTTTTGAGAAGCAGACTATACAAGGCAACCATGACAAATATAAAAATCATGTGAAGGTGACTTTGCAAACTGCATCAATCTTTCCTGCACCAGTAACTGTAAGAAACTTGATTTTGTGTCTTTCCTTTTTCAATTCTCTTTTCGTATCTTTTCTTGAAGGCAGAGAAAGGGATGGTAAGCTGTACAACTTTGCTAAATAAAGCAAAAGAAAAAGCCCTTCCATATTTATATTTCTTTTGTCATATGCTCCATTTAAAATCTAAAAGTGCAAAGCACTCGAATTTTAGGCTTCATATCACTATCAACTTGAAAATAGATTTGTGTAAATTGATCTTCAGGATAATCAGGATTCATATTGAACATGCTGTTGTGACTAGGTTAATAATTGACTTTTCTATCAATAGCAGCAACATATCGTCTGCATACAACATGATGTGTTACCATTTACTGCCTCAATACTGTCTATTTTTAGAATTTCTTGCCATTTCTGTCAAGGTCTCCATTACTATATTAAGTAAGATAGCTGAAACTCAATCAATCATTTACTGTTATTTTACTTACTGAGTGCAAAATATAGAAATGCATCCAAAGAAGTGGAAAATTATGACAATTGTGAAATTTATGAAAGTATTAAAAATTTGAACTAACTCTGAGTATATATTATGTACAATCTTGCCATTTAATTCCCTCCATACCAGCCCTGCTTCTTCATGAGCATGCAATAATTCAATAGAATTCATAAATTCCATTATAAAATAAAAAACTCTATGTAAAACATAAGCATTACTTCACTTCCTTAAATTCCTCCCGTATTAAACTATAACAATGGCTAACATTGCTACTACAGCTCCTATCAAGCCATAGCATATGCATCCTAGTTTCTAATAAAACAACCTGCTGCATTTTTTTCTTTTTACTCTAAGAGTATTATATTAAATCCTAAGGTAACTAAGGATAAACTGAAATACAAGAAGGAGAATTGGCAGTCTAGAAAACTGCATATTTCTCCCTCTAGGGCTTAGTGCTTGAGGGGATATGTAGATATCTTTTGATGTTTACAAGATTATGTGCTTTGTTTAACAGACATTGAAAGTATGCCCATGTAGCCTCATGATATGTAATAATTTACCTGAAGTTGCTGCTTGTTTTGTCATGCTTTAACCCCAGACAGCAGCCAATACCCAGACAGCCACTCGCTAATACCCCCACCATCAGGATCAGGGAGAGAATCAGAAGAATAAAAGGCAGCAAACTCATGGATTGAGTTAAAGGCAGTTTAATAGGGAGGGCAAGAGCTGTGCACACAAGCAAAGCAAAACCAGGAATTCATTCACCACTTCCCATGGGCAGGCAGGTGTTCAGTCATCTCCAGAAGAGCAGGGCTTCATCACCCATAATGGCGACTTAGGAAGACAAGCGCCACAATTCCAAATGGCCATCCTTCCTCCCATATCCAAATTTGTTCACTGAGCATGATGCCATATGGTCTGGAATATCCCGTAGGTCATTTTGGGTCACCTGTCCTGGCTGTGCTCCCTCCCAGCCTCCCATGCACCCCCAACCTCCTTGCCATTGTGGGAGTACAAAAAGCAGGTAAGCACTGCTCAGCAACAGCAGAAGCATCTCCATATTATCATCCCTGTGTTCAGCACAAATCCAAAACACAGCCCCAGAAGAACCACTGTGAAGAAAATGCACCCTTTCCCAGCCCCAGCCAAAACCAGCACATATATATATACAAAATTAAGGGCTACTAAAAATTTTACATAAGAAATTCCAAATATGTTTAAACATCACCTTCTACTGCCCTTGAGATGCCTAGAAATGTTCTTATCTTAGGCAGTGCAAGAAATAATATTTAAAGAGACTGAAATTAAGCTATTTATTAGAAATTCTTGAAGTATTGTTCAAAATTTATACCATAAGTTAATTATTGGGCACTGATGCATGCCTTTAACACACAAAATTCTACTTGGGAAAAACCTTAAAAAAAAAAAAAACACCATTTGCATGCATGTAAAAAACAGTATAAAGATAAAAATATATTTGTGTTTTCATATATATATAGATATGAACATGTATGTTCCTATGTATATGTCTGTATTTGCATGTGTGGCTTTAGGAATACCTTGATAAATTTTAAAAGTTAATTATGCACATTGTATGAAATGATCATGTTTCTTTATTATGTAAGTGAAAAAATATGAAAATGAGAAGAAAAAACATTTCCAAATTTCAATTTTTTCCTACCTTTCTGCCATTCACTGCTACTTGGAAACAGTAGAGAAACAATGATAAAATGGAGGGACAGAAAAAGAATATGAGAAAATCAAGATGAAAAGGCTGAACACGGGGCAAAGCATATTTTCTCTTATGAAGATATGCACATAAAACAAAGGACAGGAACTTGGATAAAAATGAAGAGCAGAAGGCTAAAGAAGTAGTCAGGAATGGATGAATAATGATTTTAGAGAAAACCTCAGGGCAGCTGGATACAAGACAGATATTGCAGATGAAATGGGGTGTTCTGATAGATTAGGAAAAAGGTGAGTTTCAACTAGTCTTTTCACTTAATGAATTTATTTAGTTGTTCATAGTCTACTGCTGAGTTTGAAGGAGAGTATTACTTGGTAAAAAAAAATATTTGAATAATGTAATACCATGTAAGTTAATGACATCAGTATCAGCTGTCTCTGATCCTTGTAAATAAAGACAAATAATAGCAAACATCAGGAAGCTATTGTACTTCCTTGTTCTGCAACTAGAAGTTGGAAAGCATTATTTTAATACTTTTCAGATTCTCAGTGAGCATTTTATTTTTTCTTTGCTGCACAGATACTTTTATGATTGTGAAAAACAGCACCTTCTTCTTCACTCCCCTACTCCCTCTTCCCAGAAATAAAAGGTGCCAAATAGTGATGTTGTTTTGTGCTGCTGTGGGATCAGACATCCGTCACAGTTTTCTATAAATAAAGTCTGTTATTTCAAAAGCAGAAGTTTGACATCTGGCAGATATGGTTTTGCTTCTGTCTTCACTGTATGCTACATAAAGTATCCAAAAGCAATGTAAATAATCATCTTCCTTGAATGAAGGGCTATTTCTACTTATTGCATAACTGTCTCAAAGGAAATAGCAAAGTTCCTGATGAAAGTCAGTGAGTTAAAATGTTGCAAGGAAGAAAATCAATCTAAAAACTACTCTTATGTTTTGCTTTGAGCACAAAAAAATGCTTTTTGAAATAATTTTCTCTTCAAGTACGTGCTTACAAAAGTTATGAGGGACTAAGTGTATCCTGATTTTTATACTCTTCAGTCTGTTTGGCTTAATATTGATTATATCCATTTTTACATGTAACTTTCTTCTTTCATCTAGTAAGAAAGGGTTGATATGACACTGAGCAACCTGAGGCAGACTATTATCCCTTAATAAGTCATCAGATCTATTTGCAAGCGATGTTTTGTCATTGCTTTCTCTTTTATTTTATTAAAACCAGAGGTAAGATTAGGAGCATTTTTTATTTTCTTTTTATTTTGCATTATTCTTGTCAGGGTAACAAAGGTGCAGCCTATCTAAGAAATGCTTACTCTCATCCATTGCTCTTTTTGTGAGCCACAATTAGGTTCCTTAGGTTGAACTCAATTGCCTGAGGCTGTAAAATGCCTTTTAAAATCCTCCCTAGTATCACAGAATCACAGGAGACATAAGGGTGAAAGGGACTTCTGTAGGTCATCTAAGACCAACCCCAGCTTGTCAAATTGTGTCCCCTGGAGCACATTACTCAGGGTTGTGTCCAGCTGGCAGATCTCTGTCTCCAGAGAAGCAGAGTCCATCTCTCTGGGCAGCCTGTTCCAATCTCCTCTGCCATCCTCACAGTAAAGAGGTTCTTCCTCCTGTGGAACTTATTGTATTGCAAATTCTCCCCCTTACCTCTTATCCATAGCTCAGCACTTCCAAGAAGAGCCTGGCTCCATCCTCTTGGATCCTTCCTTCAGATATTTGCACACATTGAAAAGACCTTTGTTCAGTCTTTTTTTCTCAAGTCTGAGCCGGCCCAACTCTAATAAGAGAGACGGTCAAACATCCTCATCTGTTGCAGCATATAACACAGACTGCCACAATACACACAGTAATAACATACAACATCAGAAAGCTTCAACCCATACAAAGCAACACCGCACCAGAAGATTTCAGACATTGGCCTCTCTTGTTCTTTAGCCCAGCCTTTATCCCCCTCATTGCTCATGCTTTGCACCTGCGTGCCTTCTGTTCCCTTTGGTTACTGGTTAATGCACTTGGGCACTCCCTGGCCCATTACCATCAATGCTGCTCACCTGCCCTGCACAGCTGTAGCCCATTGGGGATGAGGCTCTGCAGCAGCCCCCCTCCCAATTACCACAAACTGTGTGCCTACACTCAGGATGTTCACAGCCCTCTGCAGGACATCCTGCAGCAGCTCCACGTCTCTCTTGTGCTGAGGAGCCCAGAACTGTTCACAGTGCTACAGATGTGGCCCCACCAGGGCTGAGGAGAGGGGCAGGATCACCTCCCTTGGCCTGCTGGCAATGCTTTTCCTAGTACACCCCAGGATACAATCAGCCTTCTCGACCCCCAGGACACAGTGCTGACTCATGGACAGCTTGTTGTCCACCAGAACCCCCAGGTCCTCTTCTCTGCAGAGCTGCTTTCCAGCAGATCAGTCCCCAGCCTGTACTGGGGCATGAGATAATTCCTTCCCAGGTGCAGAACCCTGCACTTGCCATTGCTGAATTTCAGAAGGCCTTGCTCTGTCCACCTCTCCAGCCTGTCAGGGTCCTTCTACAGGATTACACAGCAGTCTGGGGTATTGGCCACCTCTGCAAACTTCGTGTCACCCCAAAACTTGCTGATGTTACGCTCCTTTCCTTTAAGCAAGTCATCAATGAATAAATTAAACTAGACTGGACCCAATATTGTCCCTTGGAGGGCACCTAATTACTAATGACAACACTGCAAATAGATTCTGTAGCTGATCACAGCCCTCTGAGACCTTCCATTTGTACTGCTCTCAATCTACCTCATGGTCCATTCTTCCAGCCTGCACTTCGTAAGTTCTTGGCTTAAATTTCAGGTGCCCCTCCAGAAGGGTTTAGGTTTTATCATAGATTCACAGAATGTTTTGGGTTAGAAGGGGTCTTTAAAATCATCTAGTTCCAGCTCCACAGATATGGACAAGAGCACCTTTCATTAGACCATGTTGCTTAGAGCCCTATCCAACCTGGCCTTGAACACTTCCAGGGATGGGATCTTCACAACATCTCTGGACAACCTGTTCAAGTGTCTCACCACCCTCACAGTAGAGAATTCCTTCGTAATACCTGTTCTAAACCTACCCTCTCTCAAGTTTTCCCCTCTCTGTACAATACAGCATCATTTTGGAAATGTAAAACAATTTAAAACCTAAAGATAAATTAATCAATTACATTCACCCTACTTAAGAGGGTACTTTTCCCATCATACAGTCCACCTAGGAAGAAAGTAGAGATTTAGTTAATGTGTGTAAATTGTCGAAAGAAAAAAAAAGGAAAAAGAAAGCCTATTCAAAATTTTCTTTATCTATCAAGGGAACAATAATTTCCACACTGCATGATGGAATATGGGAAGCTGTAAGAAAGTTATAAAAATGATTTTACAGGAACCCCAGAAATTGAATTATTTCATCTCACTCATGGAGGAAAAAAACAAAAAGAAAGGGAGAAAGCCCATACCAGATTCTGTAGTTAAAAATCCTCACTAACTACACTAATTTTCGTACAAAAAAGGCACTGAAATATAGCAATTGTATTATTAAGGAATAAAAATAAACTTCTCCCAAAGTGAATAACCCAATTTTGAGAAACATCATGATTCATTCTTTTCTTTCCTTTCATGTATTACATACTTAATAGAGAGAATAAAAGCAACTTCCTATTTAGCATTATACTTCAGTATTCTCATAAAATGATTCCCTACTCTGCTCCCTTTTCTTCCAGTTAATAATTTTAAAGTTCAATTTAGTTCAAAATTTGATTATGACACAGTTTTTCTGATTTTTCTATGAGAAATTATTAGAAGATGATTCTGCAGCTAGTTTGATAAAAGAAGATTCTGCAGCTAGCTAGATAAAAGTTTTAAACCTAATGCTCTTCAAAAATTAGTTTCCTTTTTAGAAGGAGGGATAAAAAATAGAACCTAATGGGCAGGAACATTGATTCTCTCCAATGTGAGTCCTTCCCTTTCTACAGTCCACAGTTCTCCATGAGCTGCTCCAGCATGGGACCCTGCAGGGGAACAGCTGCCTCACTGTGGTCTTCATCACAGGCTGAAGTGGAATCTCTGCTCTGGCACAGGGACCACCTTCTCCCCCTCTTCCTTTGTGAACTTGGTGTTTGCAGGTGTATTTCTCTCACATATTGATAGAGAAGTCATTCAACTTTCCTATCCAGGAAAACTTTGCCACACAAACCTAATATAAGGTTAAAGTTTTCATTCCTTAAATTCAGGGTTCTGGCCCTTCTTTTTATACTGCTTCCTCCTCTTAGTATCATGACCTCCAGCTTCTCATGGTCACTGCAGCCAAAATTGCCCCAGATTCTAATCCACAGCTCATTCTTCCTCATTTATAAATAACATGTTCAGGTGACAACACTTCCTTGTCAGCTTCTTGAACAACTTTTTGGGGAAATTGTCATCAATGCAATCATAGATTGCTTGTGCATTGATATGTAGCCGTTTCAGCAAATTTCAAGGTGAAATGTGTATAAAATGTAAGTTTTGTCAAAACGAACTACAAGTTATGGGAGAAAAAAAGATGACAGTTACTTAAAATTCTATGACATTTGGTGGTTCTTTATTGTTCACTTGGAAGTATCTTACCCTTAAATCCTAAAGGACTCCATCAATGATCTCAATGTCCATAAAATGTGGTAAACATAAACCTGATACTTCTGCACCTCTTTGAAGAATCAACAGTATATGTTCCTTGTTTCTGTTTTCTCAACACACTTAAGAGGTGAATATTCAAACTTTAGAAATTAAACACACAAGATGTCTACTGTTATGTGCCTTAGATTTCCAATCTATACTGCTGAAAGTATTTTTATTTTCTACTTGTGGCTATAGACATGTTAGAACCATAATGGAAGATCATATTTCCTGGTAATAACAATAATAGTAATGTAACTTCTCACTCAACAACCAAATATTTCTAATTCTTTTGACACAGGAACATTCAGTCAAATTAATAGAAGACTCGAAGAAAAGACAAAATACACAACATCACTCTTTGAAACCCAGAGGGAAAAATATAATCAGACCTATACTTTACTAAATATTTTTTCTCAGGAAAACATGATGATATTAGATATGATAGTCAAAAAAGCAATTAACTTGACTCATGATAGTTATATTCAATATACAAATAGATTTTTGTGCAGTCTGTTATGAATCGCTGCCATGCAAAATGTCAAGCTTAAGAAAATTTTCTAGTAGATTAGGGAAACAGCATATACTGCAGTTTCCAAATAGCATCCTGAAAGTTTTACCTGCTCTGAATTTGAAAATCAAAACCTTATCTGAAGAATTGGAATCTACTTTATAAAAAAAAATAACAAGTTAATAAAGCTACTGCTGAGAGTAGACTTTTCATAATAAAGTAAGATTTATTTTAAACTGCTAAATTAATTCCAAAGACTACAGTTAATTTTCTGAATGTATTGGAATACATACAATATTTGACAAGGAGAATCTAATTAAAATGAAATATAATTTGAATAATATTTTAATCTTACTTATCTCAATTGGGTAAGTATTAATACATCCTTTAATTTACATTTCATCCGCTGATTTCATATGCAGTTTCTCACAATGAGTAATGACAAACTTAGAGTAAGACAGTATAGCTTTGCTGTATTCTTGCCTAATGTCATATTCACAATAAGAATAAGCATAAACTATAAATTTTTTTTCTTTTTTTTTTTTTTTGGCATAGAGTGAGAACAGATTTAGAACATCTACTAGGGTATATTTCACAGTAGTTTCTTCTCAGCAATTAGAAAGCCAGTTTACTTGTTTCTTTCTTATTGTAATTCAATAATATTTTTCTATCACTCCCTCTAATGTTGCTGTGTCTACTGTGGATCACTTTCTTCTTAGAATTTTAAGGAGTTATAACTATTTTTATCAATTTTATGCTGACTCATATTTTTCATTTGATATATGCATGGCTAAAAAAATTATTAGAAAATTCTTTGAGTGATTTCAGTGACAAAAGTATAAGTAAGAATTGGTGTAGTTTCTATATTTAAATAAATATGCTTTGGAATATGCATGATATTTTTCATTAGCAACGAAAGTTAATAGGCCATTTATTTACTTGACAGTACATAGTGTAAAGATCTGTCTTGTCTTGATCTGATTGCAGTTTCTTTTAGCTGTTTATATTCCACCCAGAGAATTCTGTTGTGTTCTGTCTTCTTGTTGCCTAAGCCCCATTCAGTTTAACCAAAGCAAGACTAGAATCTGTGAATTTGGGAACCAATAGAGCATTTCAAGGGTGAGCATAGCACAAGGGGGGGCAGGGGGGGTTAGGTTCTGGGAAGTTTAACTTGAACAATTTTTATAGTATTAGTAGTGGCATTTTCCTCTTAAAACTAGTAAAAAACCATCACATATGACTGCAAATAACTTTGTATTTGTTTGTTGGTTGTTTTGGGTTTTTTTGGTTTTTCATATGACTATCAAGTCTGCTGGGATGGGTATC
>JAHXMQ010012338.1:73526754-73546323 GCA_020466415.1 Ammodramus savannarum pratensis | reverse complement strand
AACACAAGTCAGCCATGAGTTCTCAAATACAGCACCTGGTAAAAAGCCTAAGCTGCATTTCAGTGACTGGAAATGAAAACTACTGCACTTCTCCATCAAGCTAACCCCACAGGTGATAATATAATTTATAATTAACCAAGTAATTATATACTTAATCATAATCATATTTGACACCTTTGTGTGACTGTCATCATATATTTAAGAATATGAGAAAAAACCTGATAATTCCTCAGGGAGGATATTTTAACACTTGTGGAATACTTAATTTTTTCAATTTTTTTGAGAATCAGCAGAATAGAGAAATGGTTATTTGTTATTTTAAAATCTTGTTGAAAACTGACATGGGTCATTGCTAATCTTGAAGAACATTCTACAGTTGTAATGTATTCATAAATTGGCTACTGAGGAATAATGATAGTTATAGATATTTTAATCATTTAAAATTTCAAGCAGGTATTAAAGAAAAAATGAGTTTTTCAAAAAGATTAGTACTAAAATAAAAAATGCATTGAGTAATCTGTTTAAAGAGAAACACCTTTACGAATCTAATACTATTTAAAATTTCAGAACAAAAGGAAAATGAACATGTAAAAAAAAATAGACAACTAAAAGGGTGCATTAAAAGAAACATAGCTAAAAAAATTTATTCCATTTACAATGGAAAACAAGAACTTTCAGTTTCCAGAGAAAGAGAGTGAAGCAAGAGAATTAGGAGGGAAAAAAATGGAAATTATCTAGGTAAAACTTATGAATTATGAGAAAAATGCAAGTTGAAGGTGGAGCTTTAAAGGATTGTCCTCAAGTGTTATTTGTGGATTCAGGCATTTAATAACCTCCCTTTGACTCTGAATGAAGTTCCCAGAATGTAATTATGCTACTGATTTTTCATATTCCAGTGACAGTTCACCACTCAGTGCAGTCATCCTTTGGTTTGCCAAATTCTCTCTGTACACTGTATATTTCAGACATCTTCTAAAGAATTAGAATCCTGGGACTAAAACCAATGCAAAATATAAAATACATTTTCTAGCAATGAAATTTGAATGCTATTTCCTCTATTAAAAAAAAAAAACAACCTTGGATACAATTCATAAAACTTTGTGTGAATTCAGTTTTTTGGAAAGGGGTTAATCAATTAATTGTAATGCAAATAGTGAGAACAAATTAATTTATATTATACTAATTATATAAATACTTACATATACTAATTCAAATTAAAGGTAAACAGAAATGGTTCTGAGTATTTTTAATGTGATATTTTGAGATGAAAATTTTTGCAGGTTTAGTCAAAAAAGCCAGGGAAAACAAAAACATGCAATATGTCATTTAATTCTTAGACACAAAGAGAATCCTACCTGCTCCATTTCCATTACAGTTTTATTATTCCTAATATCAATGTGTCCTTCCATTAGGTTAGTGAGTCAACTTTCCTTAAAATCATATTCACTAAACTAAGGTCTAAGAGAAACATTCTGTTTCATTTGAAAGGTTTTACATTCCATTTTAAAAAGTTAAGAGAGGTGCGCTGGTTTTGTCTTGGATGAAGTTAATTTTGCTCAGTATAGTAGTTAGTACAGGAACATGGTTTGGATTTGTGCTGGAAACTGTTGATAACTCTGAGATGCTTTCAGTGTTGCTGAGCAGTGCTTACACAGATTCAAGATCTCCTCTGTCTCAGTCCACCTCACCAGTGAGGAGACTGGGGATGCACAAGAAGCTGGGAGAGAACGCAGAGGCAGCACTTGATCCAGATGGATCAAAGGGATATTCCAGACCATACTGGTGTCATGCTTAGCATATAAAGCTGAGGGAAGAAGCAGAGAGGGAGAGCAACAGTCAGCATGATGGTGTTTGTTTTCCAACATCACCATTATGTGTGATGGAGCCCTGCTTTCCTGGAGGTGGATGGAAACCTCCCTAAAGCTGGGAAATGGTAAAGTTCCTTGTTTTTCTTTGCTGGGCATGAAACTTTTGCTGTTTTGCTATTAAACTGCCTTTGTCTCAACCCACAGGTTTTCTCACTTTTACCTTTCTGATTCACTTTTCCATCCCACTGGGTGAGAGTGACTGAGTAGCTGGGTGGACTTAATTGATACCTGCGCTTAAACTGTGACATTGAGTGACACAGACATTTTGCATAACACACTTAAAAGTACACTTGGATTATTTCTTTACTTTTAATATGTATCATGTGATAGTGATTTAGAATGTATCAGAGCACAACTGTCTTATCAAGTTCCTGAAAGGAGCCACGGAGATTCTTCTTCTCTCTATAAATAATTCTGTTTCACTGACACATTGGTTCCAGGTCTGATTTGATCCCATGAGCTATCTGAGAGCATGATGGTGGTTTTGGTTTTGTTTTTTTTATAGTCTTCAGGAATAGTTAATATATAACAAGAAATTTGTTCTTGACTACAATCTTATTTTACTTTATTCTATTATTACACACTAGGGAAAAAAAACCCCACTGAAGTAAATACAGATGAGCTGTTCGCATATTTTGGAACTCATATCTTTTTCTATCTCCAGATTAGGAAAAAAAATTAATAATTTTAGAAAACTGGGATCAGAAATTATTAAGAAATAGAAATCAACCTTTTTCTTTATTCTTCATTCTTTCAGCAGGCATATCTTCACTACAATTGGATAAAATGCAGGACTAGAAAAGTTAAATATATAGAGACACAACTTTCTAATACTATGCTCATAGGCACACCAGATAAGTTGGTTAATTACAAAATTTAATTATAGTATCCATCTTTCATTTTATTCCTTGAAATTTAAGTGACATTACATGAGCTCATCCATCATGTCATTCTTGCTTGTCCTCCTTCTTGGGTTTTATATGTGAGATGAAATATCACTCTAAGAAAAAAAGGAAATTAAAAAATCTTTGACTAGATATATTTTATACATAAATAGAAAAACTGTTAGAAAATTATCTGCTGAGGAATTTCCAACAAAGACAGGGATAAACATCAGGAAAGAGTACACGATAAACAAGAAAATTATAATGATTCTCACTATTGATCTATGGAGTAATTTATGCCAGGTAAAATTTTCAGAAGAATGATGATGATAACTCAAAAAGTTTAAGTGCAGAAGGTGTAGAATCTCCACAAAATAGATTGATATGAATTTGTAAATTTTAAGATAACAACACCATATTATTCAAAGGATGGATAGAAAACTTTTGTAATAATTTTTGATCTGAAATACAATTTATAAGGAGTCAAAGTAATAGATGATTAACATAAATGAACTGTTTTATAGAAGTTAAAATTGGGAAAGGGAAATCCTAAAAGCATTAGAATATTAGTTCTAAAATAACTACTCTCTAAATGCTGAAACTTTAAAAAATCTACTTTGGATAATTCCTGTGCCTATAGAAGCTTACATTTGTAGATGGGGCAGTCAATATAGCTTTCAATTTAGTGGTTTAGTGAAGACAGCAAGATTGTGGGAAATCATTTCCTGGAGGCGTTAAAAACAAGATTCTAAACACCTTGATAAAAATCGCAAAGCTGGTGCTACTTTGAGCAGGGAGTTGGAACCAATGACTTCCTGAGCGCCTTCCAATATTAATTTTTATATGTGTCTATGGTAACCAACATAACTATTTGGACAATTTAATAAAAAGGCAAAGAATATTATTAAGATATTAGGAAAATCCAAATACATATGTTTCCTTTGGGCTTTAATTCTTTTTAGGGGTCTATCCAGAATGTCATTTTTGACTGTGGATGGACTTTCAGCATTTTTTACAGCTCTGTGTACAGCAGTATTTTCAGCCTGCAGAATTAGCAACAAACCTGATGGCAGAGTGTTGCACAAAGAAGCAATGCTAGCTCACGTCCTAGAAACTGGCTTATGATGTGCTATGTCCAGAAAAATTGATCTGCTTTGCTCTGCTGTATCTCTTCTGTTTCTGGCCGTGGAGTTTGTTTGGGACACAATCAGTTCAGTGCATGACACTGCTTCATAAAATGTAGACATACCTTCTATAGGTAATCTCAGCCTTTTTTGCTCAGGAAACAAGACAACCTTATGCAGCTTTTAAGTCTTAAAGAGTAGAAAATATAAAAGAGGTAAAAATTGTGCTATCATTGTAATAAAATGGATGATTAAAAGTTTTGCCATTGATTTTGCTAGAATTATACTTCAATAAAAATTAAATTAATAAGGAAGAAAGGGGGTGTGAGGGGCAGGGAAATTGAACATGTCTACAAAGTCTATAATTTTCTTTAAACCATTATAAAATTATATTTTATTTGAATTATGACAGTGGCCTGACAGTATCTCCACTCACTTCCTCTTTATAATGTACAGTACCATATGCAGAACTAGATCCAAGTCCTAGATTTGGCCAGGACACAGTTAATTTTTTATAGTAGCTGCTAAGGGGACATGGCCAGACCCCTGTATTGTGGTTCAATAATGTTCTGACCAGCCCTGGAAGACAAGAATAACTAAGGTTCATGTTAACAGATCTTTTGGGGCAGATTAGAGTGAAACAGCATTGTATGATTGGTGCTCATAAATATACATCCAAAAAATCATAATCCTAAATAGCTTTTAAAATGAAATGTATCAATAATTGAAAAGAAAATGGTATTTGGCTTTCATATGAGACCAAATATAACCTATAATTTTACATAGTTATGTTCTAGTCTATTTTTCTTATAAATGAATCTATTCTAGAGAAAATCCCATTTGAATTTCTGGAATATTTCAAAGAAATCTTACTAAGTATAAAATAAAACAGTAAGTTTATCTGAAAAAGTTACTGAGCTCTTCAAGAAATTATGGGTCCTTTTCCTGATCCTTTGGTTGGTGTAAAGAAACAATCACCTCTTTCAAAACTTTTCTGAAACACTTGGTGTTGGTTCTGGTAGTTGGTTAGAACATTGCTCTAAGTACTTTCCAAAATGGCTGGTATCTGCATGATTCAGATAGGATTTTAAATAGAATGAGTAAAAGATGATCTTAAAGACTTGATTAAAAGTCTGATGGTGTCAATGGCAGGTACATCTGTATTACTAATTAAATAATGTGTTGAGTGTTTTATTTCACTGACATAAATTATGGATCAACTTGTGTTATCTTGAATGTTCAGTTTCTATTTGATGTTACGTATGTAATACAGTTTTCAAAATATATTACAATATATTACATTTTCCTCAAAACAGAACTAAAGAATGATACTATAAGCAGTGACAAAAAAAACCCACATTCTTTCCCAATCTAAACTTGTGGAACTGAAAGCATTTTTGAGAATTACATTTCTATTTGTCTCATTTTTTATTAATTCAGAAAACAATATCTTTTGGATTTGTTGCATTCTTTCAGATTTACAGTCTAACTTATTTAGTGCCATCTCCAGTTGTGGTTGAATTACAGAATTAAGGGATAGGGAAACAAAAATATTACTGCTGTCACATTGCAAAACACAAGAATAATGCAAAATATAATAAAATGTCATTTAAATGCAAGGTTTTGAAATGCAAAATGGTGATTGATGGCAGTTTTAAACTCTACAAGGCAGGCAAACTGTTGAGAATTTACCAGTAGTTCTGCAATTACTTAGCATACAAATATCAGTATTTCCCTGTGTGGAACATGTGGTATAGAGTCATGAATACAGTTTATAAGTCACAAAAAATAACTCAAAGTCTTCTTTACATTTGGTCCTGGGCTGTCAGTGCTTTTAACATAATTCAACTTTCTAATTAAATACACTAACTAAAATTTTGTAAAATATTAACAGTCCAACATATATTTGATATAGCTGTATTAGATCATTAGTATTTTTTATTTTTTATATATTAAAATGGAATGAAGTGCTAAAAACCTAACAATATTAACTCTCTTGTATGTACATGTAATGATGAGGTTCTCAATTGTCATATATATACATTTAAACTACTCAAAATAACATATTGTTTATGAAACAGAAATGTTATTTTGAACATCTTTCTTTCTGTGCAGCACTACTGACTAATGCTAGTGTTTACATCTAGATATGAACTTTCCATTATGGCATGTATTCTTGGTAATAATCAAAGACTGTTTCTGAGTTTTAATTATTCTTTAGTGTTTTGATTTTTCAAAAACCCCAACCTCTCCCAAAATAACCCTACCCACCCCCTCAAAAAAGGTGATTGATCTTTTAAGACAGGTCTGCATATTAATTTTTCATAGATTAAGGACAGGTATAATATTTAATTGTATGAAGTGGAGATCATATATTGGGTCAGACCAAAGCTGGATCTTGTTCAGTGTTTTGATTTCAAGGGTAGCAGTTTTTTTAAAATGGCACTTAGAACAACAGACAAAAACAATTCCTGAACATGCATCTCCTAATACCCTTTTTACCTTCAGCTGTATTCAAAACTTCAGGGACCTGAACCCAAGCAGGCCTATGACATTCTTTTCACAGAAATGTAGAATCATTGAGTTGGAAAAGACCTTGCATGGCTTTGCACAGGACAACCAATTTCTGTGAACTACCACCTTCTGACTGGGATCTGATTCCTAGTTCTTGCTCTGGAAGACAAAGAAAACAGCCCATCCCTTGGTTTTCCATGGCATTTATGGAAACACATTTCACAGTCACCCAAGGCAACTTTCCTCTAAAATGGAGACCCCTTGCTTATGTAGTCATTCCTTCCACAGAAACAATTTCACTTAGACTTGAGAAAGGAAGCTTATTCCTGACCAGCACCACTTCTTGCTATGACAGCATCAAGGGACTGGCAGCCATGGGGGACTCCAGTGGAGTCCTGGGACATGTACAACGTGGGGGAAATCTTGGGAGGTGGGCAGGGATAGCTGTGACATGTACAATGTGGGGGGAAGTCTCAGGGGTGGGCAGGGATAGCTGGGCCTGTCAATGCCTTCAGAGCACAGACATCTCTAAAAGGTCTTTTGTTCAATTGCATTAGTTCTAAAAATCTTGGTAAATATGGAACAGTTTTAGAATCCACAAGATGACAGAGTAGTCAGAGAGAGAATTTCATGAAATGCTGAATGTGTGACAGTCTGAACACATTACTTGGGACGCTTCTCATACATTGAATTCCACTGAAATACTGATTAGTAAACAGCCATGACTTTAGAGAGTACAATCATCAGAGAGTTAATTCAGCCATCATATCTTCCTGATTTTTGTTCTGCCATGCATTTGTGGAGTTCAACAAAGATAGTGTTTAATAATGATAATTACACCAGCGACATTGACTGCAACATTGCTAGAAGCCAGAATAAACAGACATTCAAAAGATTTAAAAAGATATAATGAGAAATCTTAATTAAATACTCCTACAGTTTTCTCAGATCTACTGTAAATACCTTCTGGGTTTTTAGAAACAGTGATAACTTGTTTTTCTTTCTATTTTACAAGTTTTCATTTGTGCTATGCATCTTTCTCTAATTTGCTCAAGTTAAAGTCAGCTGTGTTAACCTCCATGTCTTTTATCTGAGTCTTCTCAAGAAGGATGAATAATTTAATTTGTAATTCCTCTTTGCAGTATAAATACCGTATTTTGTTAACCAAGCATAATAAAACTTTTCACAGCAATTCAATATATTTTTTGTTTACTTATTCTGACAATTTATTCTAGCTCAATGATAAACTCCAGAGGAAAGGGGAAATTTCCTTCTTAAATAAAACTTGTCATCTTCACATTTGTTTATGTACATGCCCGTGTTTGGAAAGAGATATCTGATGTGTCAGAGAGAAAACACTCGAAATAAAAGTTATTGCCATGTAACTTTGAAGACCCCCAAAAGAGCAGGAGGCTGTCTACAATCAGACAATCGACCAAAAAATACTTCAGAGGTAACATAAGAAACTCTTCTACGAACAAAAAGGAAATTCTTTGAAGTTTATTTAGCCCAGGAAACGACTGAAATTTGTTAGATTGAAAGAGGCAATAGAAGAAAGAAATGCAAAATCACTGCAATGACACAGTGGGAAAAGGAAAGTTTTGTATTTCATTGCTTCAATCAAGGAGTTATTCTTATTTTCTGATACTTTTTAAATATCTCCTGTGTTCTGATAAAATGTTAACTGCAGGATTTGAAACTATTTTGATAATTTTCTGTTTTCAGCTCCAGGAGGAGGGAGGTATGAGTGTGTGTAAGTGTATGTGCCTGAGAAAGAGGAGGGAGAGAGGGATGAAGAGAGATTTTAGAAAACACTTTTGGAGTAAAAGTAAAATATAGTCAGCTCAAATTATCTGTACTGTGCTACTCTTGTTAGTTACATAGTCTACAGCTACTGGTGAAATCAGTGTGGATGAAAAAGTTGAGGTGTAGAGAAAAAATCTTGTTATGCAGGATATAATCATCACCCCGTACATCACACATCTCAAGGTGTTTTATTTCAGAGTAAATTCAGTTTGGTCGCATGGACGGAATACATATTCTCAGCTGAAGATCATTCAGTGCATTCCGGCAACTCATTTTCCACTTCTCTGAAATGAGCCCATTTTTTAGGTGAAGACAATGCTTCACAATGAACTGCAATAGTTTTAATAGGGACTGACAATAAGCAGATTGCTTCAAAAGCTTCCTCTGGTCTAGACTAAAACTTTGATTCAGATATGCTCATAGTAGATGGCTCCTATTCAGGATTTAGGATGTTATTTGCACAATACCTAAAGTGCTTTGGGATTGATGCATGAAGGACATTTACTAAGGATCCTTGTAAGTGACAGCATATTTCTGCAAATTTATTGTGCAGTGTGTCTATACTTGTACTAATACTGTGAGTATTCCTACTGATTTCCCACTGTAATCAGAAAAGTTCAAAATTTGTATGTATATAATAATTTCAGCCATATATAATCCATATGGTTGATAATTTACATTCCCCTGGTTTGGCTAGAATAGAGAATATTTTCTTCATAGCAGCCCGTATGGTGCTGTGCTTTAGATTTGTAATTAAATCCATGTTGGTGACACAATTGTTCTAGTTATTGCTGCTGCAACATCGAGGCTTCCTTTGCCTCTCAGCCTGCTCTGCCCTGAGCAAGTAGAATAAGGACAGGCAAAAGTTTGGAAAGGGACACTGACAGGAGAGCTGACCCCAATGGATCAAAGGGATATCCCATATTGTGTGACACCATGCTCAGCAATAATTTAGGGACGTAATTTTTCAGAAGGGATTGTAGAGCAAAGACTGAGCATTGGTCTGTTTGCAGGAGGTGGCAATTCATTGCCTTTGTATCACTTGTTTATATCAGGTTATGGCATGTGATGGGCAATTCTTTTTTGTTTGTCTTCTGTTTGCTTCATTGGTTGGTTTGGTTTTGTTTTTTCCCTTCAAACATTAAACTCAATTTATGTTGACTCACAAGTTTTTGGTATGCTTGCTCTTCTGAATCTTTCCTCCATCTCACTTTGGAGGAAGAGCAAGAAACAGATGGATGCCCAACTGCTGACTGGAATCAATCCACTACACCCCAGAATTCCCAGTTTAAAAATTTCCAGCACAGCTGGAACATAAGGAAATAAATTAATTAAATGCTATTGAGATTAAAGAAACACGGCCATTAGCCAGTTCCTGGGAAAGAAATAATATTTTGCAGAACTGACATAAGAAGTTTACTGAGGGAAGGAGTTACAATTTTTTTTCATATTAGTAACAAAGGAATATAACTGGGATATTGACTCACAAAGTATTAATTTCATTAGTATGAAATGACTCGTCATTTATACACCCGAAAAGACACTGTATTGGCAAAGCTGACATTTATTTTGGACTGCAAGCCCCGAGTTTGGTCTGTCACGATAAAGTGCAGAAACCATTAGAGGCTGATCCAAGAGTTTATTGCTGAGAAAGATGTGCAGGACTGAGAAAGCAATGAAGCTCACAGTAGTTCTCAGCCTTCAATCCCTAACGGGACTAGGGAAACTTTACCAAGATCTAGAGCACTCCTTAGTATAGAAACAGAAGTTTTAGAGCACAAAAAATGGCACATGTGCATTTTCTAGTGTAAATAATTGGGTAGATAATCGTGATTTTCCCCTCATTAATTTCAGATTTTAGAAATTTCAATTAATTAATTTATTCATTTGTACTTATAATATAGTGAACTAATTGTTCTTTCCTTCACTGCAATAAATTATGCATAAAGTTCTCTCAAATGGGAAGAGAAACCATTATTCTCTGCTACTGCAGACTTTCAGATAGATTTTTTTTCCCAAATTAAAAGACTATATAACAAAACTTGAAATTATCAACCATCATCAGGGTTATTTGGTCTGTCTAGAGTCCTCCTCCCTGCAGAGCAGCTTCACAAAAGTTTTTCAATGAGTGTGCAGAAAATTCAACTTGAGTTCTAAGAGGCTCAGTTTCTATGCAATCTACTGTTAGGGTAGAATAGAGATTATAGATGGAATTTTACTAATTTAGAATTTGAGTAAACACTAATTAGAGCATCATTTTCTATTCATTGTGATTGCTGAGATTCAATTTATTTTTTACTACATCATCCTGTTTTTAAATATTTGTAAACATTTATTTTATTATAAATGTAGATTTCAGCACACCATGTGTCTAATTTTGAAAATTAATAGTACTCTATAAGGTAATGATGTGGTAATTCCAGATTTATAGAATAAACATCCAGGTTTATAGAATCTGAAAAAATTGTTTTGAAACCATGTAATAGGTAATTAAAAAATCCAAAACTGTGTGTTCATTGTTCAGCATTTCCTGGATTGGATGAGATTTCATCAAATCAATTCCTAGTATGGGAAACAAAGAATAAGTGATTTTTCATATGTTTATACAAGGCTTAAACAACAGGTGGCATTTTCAGAGAAATACTGAAAAATTTAACTGAGGGGTTTGTCACAAGATGATGTGGTTTGATCTGCAGGAGCCAAATGAAAAATCATCTTTACAGAGTTTAAAAGAGAATTAGAGGTAATATTAACTTTTCATTTTAGTATGAACAAACATTAAAGAAAGACTCAAGAGTCTTTTCTACTTATTATAAAATAAACCTTATCTTGTCAAATGTTGCATATACTTTTGAAATAAACTGCTGTAGAGAACTAGTTTTTCAGGCACATTCTCCATTTTTATTTGTTTTATTGGTTTGCTTTTATCCCCATAAATTAATACTCAATAAAGCAAAAAAAAATTGCACAAAAATCTGAATTAGTTTTTCTTCACTTTGAAGTTTAACAGTGACAAGTGAAAGCCCTACCCCCTGGGACAAAATAAAGCAAATAAGCCAAAGATCCAGTGCAGACTAGGATCTGAGCAGAAGTCATGCTGAAAAGGACCAGGAGGTCCTGGTGGAAAATCTGCTGCACACAAGGTAATACTGCACTGCTGCAGCAAAAAAAAGGGCAAATCAGACCCTGGGCTGCATCTGTAGGAGCATTTCTAATGTAGATAGAGGACTGGAACAAGAGGGTTGGAACTAGAAACATCTTGAAGGTGTCTTTCAACCCAAGCCATTCTACAATTATCATCTGAGGAAGCGAAGGGAGTCGACCACATCCTTATTGATCAGCATCGAACTCCAATTTATTGATCCAGCTTACACACTTTTATAGTAGTGTTAATCAAGTTCATACATATTGCAAAACCCGAGCTCATTTTTGGCTACAGATTACACACCAACCCCTCCTTTTGTTGTCAATACCTGTGGTTTCTTGTTGAGGCTAAAACTTGTTTTTCTCATCCTGTTGTTGACTTGTTATGGACTGTTCTCAAGGCCTCCATGTTTTCCATCATGTTTTTTCTCATCACGTTACTCAAGGACATGATGTTATTGTTGTTAAGGAAAAGCCTGAGAACTTGCACATTACAGCTGCCTTTTACTTTTTAACCAGCTGTATACGTCCATGGCCCCTCTGTAAGCCATGTCTGAACCAAATTCTGCAACAATCATCCTACTCTGTTCAGTGCTTGTCAGGCCACACCTGGGGAACTGGTGTTCAGGCCAGGTCCCACAAAAGAAGAAACACATGTTCAGACAGTAGGGGCCCAAGAGGATGATCAAAGTACTGGATAAGCTGCCCTGTAGGGGAAGACAAAAAAACAGGTCTTTTGGCCCTGAAGACGAGAAGATTCAGGTGGATTTTCATCAAAATATTCCAGTAATGATGGCTGCAGAGGGGATGGAGGCACTCTCTGCACAAAGAGTCACATCACTCAGTAGTTCATTCTGAAGTATAGCTGGCAGAATCTCATGTCCAAACTGAGATTCTCCACAAACAGGTTTCTTTTACCTTTTATATATATCTACTTCAACTTAATCAAATTATCAAGAATAATTTGTCTGTTCTTTCACTTGTCTGACAAAATTTATCTTGTGTTTATCACTATTATATGATATTACTGTATATCACTATCTCATGTTAAATTTAGTATTGTTCTGAATGTTTTCAATGAAACATACATGCTGCTCTGTTACACAGAGTGACAAAAGTCATGAACATCTACAACACAAGACAAGAAAAAAATCAATCTGCTGAAATAAAATGTTGATTTATAAGTGCAATGTGTCCAATATAATTTCCTTCTAAATTAATCTCTTTTTTTTATGTGTGAAATCTTTGTCTTTTCTCATGATTCGAATTTCACAGGTTTTCTGTGTCATGAAAGTCCAACCTGAGAAAGTCTACTGAGGTTGTAAAGAACTTTGTATCTCTTGCTTAAACCAAATCCCAGTGAAGATTTGGGTTAGGGTCCCTTCAAATATTCAGAACTCTAAAACACCTTTATCTGTGCTACTCAAGAATGTGTAATTTCATTTTTTTGAAGAGTAACTTTAATTTTGATTTTGTATCTTCAAAATAAATTAAAAACTGTTAGAAAGTCCTTCAAAGGTAACATTAAAAAAAAAAAAAAAAAAAAACTGAGCTAAGGATAATACTTCAAAAATTCCTGTTAATGGCTATTAATTGTTTGAGGGTTTTAACTTTCTGTAGGAAAATATTTCCCAGCATACTTACTGACCCTCAGCAGTCTTACTTCATTACTTTTGGCAGTTTCCCTCCATTTAAAAATTAATCTGTATTCATACTATTTCTTCTATTAAGCTTTTGTAAACCTCAACTCCATGCTCACTGATCCTTTTTTCCTCCATGGAAATGAATTACTCTCCCTCAGTATGCAGATCAGCTCATCAATTGAAAATCTGACATCATCTTTTAATCTTCTATTTCTGAACTTTGTTCTTTCTTCTCCACCTTTCAAAGGAATGAAAAAAGGGGAAAAATATTCCTAATAAATGACAATGAGTAGCCCTGAAGAGGAATTGGGGTATCATGTAAAAATTACATTATATTCTCAGATAAATAAATATTAATTTAGTATTTGCCCTCAGTGACAGCAGAATTCTGCTCTGTTCTTTAGAAAATTACTTACATTCACACATACAATAAAAATTTTTAAATGTAAGTTTCCTATTGGATCATCATAGCTGCTGGTGTAGAATGTGATTATTTTATATTACTTACCATAAGGAGTGTTGCAAAAATGGAGGCAGCAATAATTATCTCAACAGTGGACTGGTGTCTGTTGAGCATAAAGATAGTAAAAGTATGGTGTTTTGGTAAAAACTGTTTTTTTTTAATTGTGTCTTTCATGAATCTCTCTCTCCAGTCCACCCAGACTTAGTATTTCCAGTTGGAACATAAAACTGGTAAAAGTAAATTTCTATTGAAGCAAAAATATCTTTTATTTTCTTTTTTGAAGTGAAGTGAAAAAAAGATTTAAACTTTTCTGATGTCTAAATGTATGCATTTAAGGGACTGCAATTAAAGGCACTTGAACATTGCAACTATATGGAGAAAAAAACACACACCATGGTTTGCATGACACTGTTTACATAAACAGTATGACACTGATTGAACAAAAGGTTTGAAAAGAAGTCTACATTTTCCTGACATTTGAAAGCTCAGTTTTCTTTTACTGCAATCAGACGGATCCTGCTGACTTCTTGGGCTTCCAAACTCTGGCTGGATCCCTTCAGGACCTGCCTGTGAGTTTGTTGCAAGCTGACCTTCTATCTATGCATCTGCCTCTCTGTTCCTGAGAAAGTTATCTCCTTTCAATGTCACTGTGTGTTTCTTCAGCCTGTAATTCAATGGCTTCTTTAGGCATATCAGTGAAAATATAAATATATCAGCGATATAAAGTACCTTTTTCTCTTTACAGATGTGCTCCTAAATGTGTACTACCCAAGACAAGGTGACCCCCTACTGCCTAGCATTGCCCATGTTGGGATGAATCCATTAGAAAATCTGGAATAAACAGGTTTAAAAGCTCTACCATCCAACACACTGTGTATCAACTCTTGCTCTCAGAAGTGGGCATTAAGCTGCACTGAGCTGTGGTGCAATTACTCTCTGATGAAACAGCTAATTTGTTTTTCATTTCTGTAACAATTCACTTACAGCTAGTTCAGTTTGCAGTGCAGACATGTGCAAGGCACACCGACACTTCTGGGGGTTCCAGCTGGAAGCATTATCATAGCCAAAAGGGTAACTAGCTGTCCCACTTTTAAATTCAACCTCCACAGAATAATTAAAAAGGATTAAAATAGAAAGCAGAACTTCAAGATGTACAGTTCTTGCCTTAGGCAAGGTTGACCTTTTACTTACAGACACCTCCACATGCACCACCCCCTCCACTGCCCCCTCCTTACATTTACTACCATTTCATTGAAAATCTTCCAGGCAGGGGTTTAAGAGAGAGTCTTCCTATCTGTCTTTGGAGAAAAGAATATTCCACAGTGACGCCTTTTCAACATCATGTAATCTAACCATGAAATGCAACTCTCTGAGTTTACTAAAATACAATATTCATGTGTCACTATTTTAGCTTATCATACAGGTATTTGCAAATGGCATAATGAAATATTAGAAATCTGAGTTAATGTAAATTTAATAATTCTCAGTTTTAATATATGAACCACTGGTTCATATTTTCCTACATCATACTAATGCCATATTTATCTTGTATGACACTCAGATTAGTAGTGATGGGGTTGGATGAAATTAGTAACACTTTACAGGGGACAGATTTAAATTATATATTTGCTTTGAGCAGATCTTTTAAAGTTATCTTCTTTTTATATTAGGTGATTATCCCATTTAAGATATTAAAACACCTTAGGAAAGCAAAAACAATTCATCAAACAGATAGAAGTGAAACAAAGGAATTTTCTTTTTGAAATTCTTCACCTTTGTGGGTTCTGTCATTTTAGTAATAAAAGTATAATTTCATATTTTCTTAAATGTTGTTATTCACCCCTCTGTTAAATGCACATATATAGTTCTAGTGAGCAGACAGCAACTCGTTGTTCATTGGGTGTAGTAATATATTCCTCACTGGGTTGCTTGTGTTTCTCTGTTATTCCTATATATATTTGAAGTAAATATTGATTAGAGAATTCCAATAAAAGGACTGTGAAGGAATAGTACAACTATTTGATCTGTATGTTTGCTTACTAGAAAAAAATGCAGTAAGTTATATAGGGGGATGTTTTACTACCATAATCTTGGAAGTATATGCTAAAAAAGCTGTATTTCTCTTACTGCAGTCAATAAAAATAGGTTTTCCCCTTAACTGAAGCATAGAAGAGTCAAATAGACCCTAAGTGTTGTTAGTATGTTGCTAAGAAGACTGTTGACATTTTTCATAAACAGAGATATCACTTATATACATAATCTTAAAGTCTAAATTTCACATTTATGAAGGTGTTTTTTCTGGTGGGAATATTTTATGGCGTTCACTCCATGTGTTCCTTAGTCACAGAGATAATTCAGACAGACTTGCAGACACACAACAGGTTTACTGTTTTGGGCCAAACTGCAGAGGTTGAAAACAGGACAGAAGACATATACTCCCATAATGTCCTTTCTGCTTGATGTTTTATATCCTTAATCATCACTGCCACCACATTTACTGTCCTTTCAAAAACACCTTTCAAACTCCAAAATACTTATTTCCTTTTTATCTAGGCTCGCTCTCCCACACCCCTATTTGTAGCTGCTTTAGTAATCTTATTTGCTTAGTGCTTACCACTTTATCAGATATACTGCAAATTGTACAGTTTGAACTCTTCCTCCTGCATGATATTTTTTTTTTTTAGCAAAAAATTTACTTTATGCCAACTCCACAAATTCTCTTATCAGTATTTTGTCAAGAATCAGGCATATCGTTTTGCAATGGTTTAAATTAAATATTTTAATGATAAACCTGACATAAGGGAAACACTCAAACACTATTAAAGCTTTCTTAAGTCTTTTTGTTTACAGTCTAAGTCCGGACAAATGAGAAAAAAACCTGCAAATAGGATTTTATAATCCTAGGGGGAATAAAGACCAAAACATTAACTGTTAGAAACTATAAAATTCTGGTGTGACATGGTATATTTTTATTGAAAGTACTACTTTTTTTAATATATTCTGTAAACCACTAAAAGCATATAGCTACAAGATGGGGGAGTTTTTTTCTAAAACATTTATCAAAGAGTATATCAAGATCATGTAAACTAAAATATTCATTAGAAAGTTGTAAACTGATGAAGGAACATTGAAAATTGCTTTTTTCTATAACTTTCTTCCTGCCGAATTTCCAGCAACAGCTGCAATTTTCTGGCTTAGAACATTTAAACAGCTCAAGTTTTTCGGTTGAAACAAAATAAAAATCCCATAAGTTTAAATTGCAATAGTTAGCAAACATGGGATATTTAGATTTGCCTGGTGCTTATGGTTATAATCTACCTCAAAATCTTTAAACAAATGTCATACCTAAACATGAAATATTAATTATGGCACCCTGACTGTACCTCTGACCATCTTCTCTCACTCATCACTTCACATAATTAAATTTTAAAAAGTCATTCTGAAATACATGCTTTATTGCTGATTTGCATCAAGATACTTGTCTTAAGTATCTGGATTTTCCGGGTTGGCTGAGCACTTGCCAAGCATATGTCAACTCTAGTACCTTGAAGATACTGTGGATGTTATTGATGCTATTGTTTAGTCTGGGTAACCTTTTGGTATCTGCTCTTAAAAAACGTGTTCTTAACTTGACAAAGACCTTGATGATGAATATCTAGTTCCTTAACATTTTTTACCCCCCAAGGGTAAATGAACCATAAGCTTTTTAACACTTATCAGAAGAAAAGCATAGTTGTGTAGTTTATCAGTGTCCTTGCTAAGCTAGAGGGATTCCAGCTGACAATACTCATCAAGAACAAAATCTGGTTGACAAGAACCTCACAGTACAGTTTGTATACCAAAGATGCAAAGACAGGTGTTGGGCCTTTTGTTAGCTACCCATTTTTTCTTTTTTTCTTCAAAATGTTCCAAAACAGAGTTTAAAAATTATCAGCTTCATATCAGTGGCAAGTCTTGAGCTGACTTAACCAGGGAGACTAATCTTCTAAAAGATCATTGATAGGGATGATTTTATGAGTCAGTTTTACATAGAACCCATTTGCTGTCTCTCTCCCCTAAACACAAAAGGCGAAGGCATGGGACAAAATAAATAGGTTCTGGTTCACTTCTTCATTCACATTCCTCCACTATTAACATTTTAATTCAGCCTGTCATTTAGCAGTTCAGGTTTTTCCTCTGACCAGTATGTATTCAGCAAAGACTTCTGAGACTTCTGGGTTAGACTGTACTGTTTCCTAAGGTCCCTTTCAGCCTCAGTTATTCTGTGGCTCTGTGCAGTATTGTTAGTTACTATGTAAAAATATTGATAGATTTTTCTTATAGTGTCAATGAGCATATTTTTCTTTTATATTTGATGGAAAGTCTGCATTTCTTTGGAAAGGAATTAGAGAACCATAAATTCAGGATTACATCTTACACCCCACAGAAAGAATAGATCATACTTGATTGTCCTTTAACGGAGTCCCTTTCTGTGGTGCCTATCTGATATCAGCCACAACAAAGCCAAGATCCTACATCAGCTGGACTATTTCTGTAAGATAGTCAACTAGCTTCTATGCTGCCAAGAGCATTTAATGTGATTTTAGCTCAGTTTGGGCATAAAATTTCTGTTTCTTATTAATCATATTTATGGGGTTTGCTTTTCCTTTTCTTAAATCCATAAAAGCATTTTGAAATCTTTTTTTTCATGCATTTTTCTTTTTTTTAATGTAATCTTTCAATTACTGAATTTTTTGTATGTAAATTCAGAAAATGCTCTGAAAAATAGAAACTTAGCTTTGCTCATAAAACTACGATGGCCTCAAGTGTCACTCCCAGGGAATATGAAAGATTTTCTCATGAAAGAACCCTTCAGAAGGAGTTAAAGTACTTGCCCTGCTCTTGTCTTAAAAGTAAATTCTTTTGTTGAATAGTTTGAGTAACTGATGCAAATGACTATTTCTGAGTTCTTGTACCCAGCTAAACAAAGACAGTAAGCTCTTGCTTAATGTTAAATTCAGTCTAGGAAACCAATCTCTTTTAACAGTGCATGGTAGAAATATAAGGTCTTAATAGATTAGCTACAATTAGGTCTAAATGTCAGAAATGCAGAAAAGTAACAAAACCCCATTGAATTTACAAAGCTAATAAGACTGCATGGTATTTAGAAGTGGAACTGTGAAATTAGGGTATATTCCTGTTTCTGGTAAGTATTTCTGTCAAGTGGTTATAAAGCTTGTAGTTGTGGATCTGTAGAACAATCTTACTGTATAACCAAGAGCAATGTATTAGAAACTTTGGCATCTTGTAAATCCTTCTTTGTGCACTACAGATCTGAATCAAGGGGAGGTAGTAAGGCAAGAATAATTCTGTGGCAGCCATTAAATGACCATGTCTAGCTGGAAAAAACTTTTATAATATCACTCCTGCAAAAAAAATCTTTAGCAGCATAAAGATTAACTCAAGATCTGGTGCAATGTGCTGTGATAGATAGCACGAGTCTTGACACTGACAGTTACAAATGAGTGATATTTTGCATTACAGTTTCTTTCCAATGACTCTTCTTCTGTTGTTTGTTGTTGTTGTTTTTAACTTTCATTTCACAGGTATGGAAATATTCTACTCTTTCTACATTGGATATTTTCAAAGGTCTGAGTTTTCTTGGAAAGATTAATCTGAAACTATTCAGATTGTTCCCCAGAGGCATTAAGGGAACACATACAGTTATACATTTTTTTCCCTTTTTTTTAAGCATTAGTACATTTTTTTAAAGAGTTTTCTTCCTTCTAGAGCAGACATAAGACATTAAGCTGATACTTTGCCTAATAAAGTAAATAAAAGAAATGTATTTGATATTTCATTATAAAAAAAAAAGAAAAAGAAAATAATTTGTTCAGGTAAGCTTCAATTTCTAATTTGCACTCATTCACTAGAGATTAATTATAGCTTGACATCAAATTATCTGAAAATTCATTCTTCACTGCTCATATTCAGCCAAGACCATATGGGCTGAGAATTATTTTTTTCCTTGCAATTGTAAATCCATGAAGATGCTATGATTTCCAGAACACAAACAACTGGACATTTCCTATATCTTGTACTTGTGGGAACTCAGCACATCACTCCCGATGTCCAGAGTTACCG
>JAHXMQ010012338.1:73515247-73526654 GCA_020466415.1 Ammodramus savannarum pratensis | reverse complement strand
GGGTTGAGAGAAAATTCTGTAGATAAGAATTAATAAACAACATTGAAGATTGAAAAACCTGAAGACTCCTTTCGTCTTTTGAGCGAGGGCTGCCTCAAGGCTGTCCTGAGCCTAACCAGGCTGGGACACAGCTGAGAACGGAGATGTACTATTACTTCACAGAACAAATTCCTCTAATTTAGTATGACTTTTTTTTTTTTTTTTTCATCCCCTGGGGTTCTTCAAATATTCTTAATGCAAGTTGTCTGAAGGAAATTTTTAGAATACGAGGAACTGTTGTGAGATGCACCTATCAAGATTGTATTGTCCTGATGTTATATGCACCTGTGCCATGTACACAGGAGCATCTGAAGGGATCAGAGGTGTACAGTCAGGCTCTGTGACGTGACTGAAGCACCATTTATACTGTTTCCACACATCTTACTGTCAGGATGTTCCTCAGTGTTTAGACTACTGATTGTTTTCTAGTTTGGTGATTGTTGAGATAAGGAGAGATCTAGCTTCCTGAAGTATTAAATCACTTTTGAAATTCTATCCTCACATGTTATCAAAGTATTTCAAATTTAAATTGTGGTTCATATGATATTTTCTTTACAGAAAAAAAAAAGAACAGAATGGAAAATACTACAGATATACAAATTGCAGTACTGCTACTGTGTGACAATGCTACAATATAATAGTTCAGATGTTCATTATTCTCAAAAGCTAAAAATAACCTGCTTATTAATGTGTCATGGCTCTTTGTTTCACACAACACTATTTTTCCTTGTAACAAGTTAATCTTAAAACTATTAGACTCGTACTACATCAAAAAATTGCTCAGAAATCTCATATGTATGTTGCTATTTTGGAGTATTAGAATAGATAGATGTAATCATTAATAATGCAATTTTAATTTTAGAAGCCTATTCACATTTACTGTCTTATTATTACTTTACAATCTTTAAATTAAAATGCATTTTATGTTATCTTCTACTAATTTGCATTTAAAATCAGATAACATGCTATGCATATTTAACATAGGGGAACATAATTAACCTCTATATGCTTAATATCTTCTTCAGCATTCCAAACTAAGCATGTTCAAAATACATAATTGCCTGCAATTATAAAATAATTAAATAGGCTTTTTTCTGTTGTATATTGATTAGAACAGGAACCTATGTGATTTATCAATAACTACAGAATAAGTCAATTCCAAATGACAGATCTCAGGCTTACTACACTTTGAAATAACAGATATTAAAAGAGATTAACCTAACAGAAAAACATCTGTTCAACCCAATAATAAAAATGGATAACCCACAAAAAATGCAAAAGAATATTATGGATTCCAAATTTAAATGACTCTTTATAAGTTTGCCATTTAAACAACAGAAAGATAGGTAGAGTAAGCATATGCAAAACTACTATTTGTGAATGTTGTAAAGGATAACACAACCAGGAGTATACAGTATATTAGATTACATATGCAATTATTTTAGCAAAAGTATTTCACAGCTGTACTGTACCGTGATGCAGTTGTGGGTGGGTAGGGTTTTTCTGAGGGCTATTTAGAATCTTAATATGATTTTTACAAATATAGGACATTCTAGTAGGATTTAATTAGAAGTGCACCTGATCATGTAAAATTTAGAGATATTTAAATTATATCTGTCGCTTTTTCTTTTATCAGCCTTTAAAAAATAAATCATTAATGTTTACAGGGTAAAGAGGATCCAGTATTTTCTCCTTGAAGGAAATAACCCTTTAGTGCCACTGTATTTCAGCCCTCTCTGTCACAATGCCCAACTTCTTGGGAATCTGAGTCCTTCCTGCTGGTCACTGCCCCTGGTCCTGTAACAGCCACATCTGTGGGCATAAGGCACACACTGGGCATTGACAATGCCATTATCTCTCTGTCTCAGCAAAATTCAGTCTTGTTTTACTCAGAAAGGAAAACTTTTCCTGTTGTGCTGTTGTTGGTTTGTTTTGGTTTCTCTTCCTGCAGGAAAGGCAAATTAATTGGAAAAGGAAACATGATCTATACAAGGTGGAAATGAGATCTGAAGAACCAAGATTATTTTGCCTGCTGTCAACAAGGAGGGAATAGAATTCTGCTGCCATTGAGAGAGGACCCTCTCTCAATGTCCTCTCAAAGCCAGGTGTGTGTTACACATAGTGATTTTTGCATGATGGCAGTGGGAATCAATGAGTAAAACCTACAATGAAGTGAAGGTGCTTCTGCTGCAGCAGTGAGAGAAGGAACAAACCTAATGTATAAAGCCCATCTATATGATAGAGACCCGCTCAAACACTGAGGAGTAAAATGTTATTCCAGTTGCATAGTCAGATTTTCTTACAATATGTGACACAGAGACTTTGTTAATGATAACTGAAAAAGATATTTTTAATAGGTTTTTCTATTTCTCTTTTTTTTTCTTTTTTCCCAACAGCTGGACAAAGGATTATGTAAAGGATGAACAGAGATTTTGATTTAACCAAGATTGGAAAAAGTGACTGTTAAATCCAGCATCATGTGGAAGTGACTATGTCCTCAGACAAAATCCAATCAACAGTAATCAATCCTTTTAATTGTGTAATAAAGTCTTGAGAAGATGAATTTTTGCCATTGAAATGTGACATTATTTTTCATTAAATAATGAAGCAATTGTTGTCATAGTAGACCAATGTCAAACAGCAGTGAGTAAGGACAATCCTTCACATCTACATATCTCATATAAGCTCATTTTGTTGAGGTACTTGAAACACTGGACAAAAGTGTACAGGAAAAAAAGAAAATTAAAATATTATAATGGATTCACTTTGCAATAAGAAAAATATTTACTTATGTCCTTGTTTGCATTTTATTATTTCATGAAATAATGAAATAGTTACTGAAATACCTGTCTTTTATTGTTTTAAATGCATCTCTGAAAAACAGATACCACATTGAGGTACAAGAAGGATTCAAAAAAAGTAAAAAACCCTTGAGGTTCTGTAGCAATAGATATAATTTATCTCTCAGGCCTTTATCTTTCTATCTTCACCTTTTAATTCCTGCTGCCTCTCAGCTGTTAATGAAATAACCTTGCAATATCAGTGTTCATTGCTAATGTCTACCTTTGCATGTGTTTTTGTTTATTTTTTTGCATAGTGGCTTTGAAAAACTGAGCAAATGGATAAACGAGGTAGCTTCCTTCTTTCCCATACTCTCTCATGAACTTCTTTCTCTAAAGTATGATGCCTACTGATGTACTAAATATTCACCACAGTTACAGGACCTGAATCAAAAGTCTCCTGAATCAGCTAGTAAAAATACCATGATGGAAAACTTGAAGCAGAGACTAAAAGCTAACTGAAAATTCTTCTTCTTGTGGTCTTTTTTTCTGAGAAATCACATATAAAAAAGACTTTTTTAACAAATAACATTTTCAAATATGAATGCAGAACCAGAAATTATGTCCAGTAATGTACTAATTAATGATAGGGAGGAAGGCTTCTTATTTAACGTTTGTAATGTTTGGTACTATGGAGGAAATTAATAATAGAACATTTTCTGAAGAAGTTAATGGTTCTTTATTTTATTACAATAAATATTCAAATATATTATTAGATATATATAACAATAAAAAAGTTGATAGTATGCTGAAATAAATATATACTTTCTAAGACAATAATGACTGAAAATGGGCCTACAGCTTTAAAAGGTCAGATTGCAAACAACACTATGAAAGTATCTGAAACAAAACTTTCAATCAACTAAAATTTCAGTACTATGAGGTTTGCCATTAAGAGTTTGAGACATTTTGGACAGCATTTAATTGGTGAATGTGAAACACCTGGTGTGAAGAAAATGAAGAAAAAAAGAATTATGCCTGACTTCTAATGACTGAAAACAGAAAGTAACTTTGAGAAAATAATCAGATAAAAACGAAATGAAATGGCGAACACTGTAACTACTTATATATCTTTCTTTCCACATCATTCTTTTTAGTTATCATTTTATAAGCAAACCAAAAGACATCTTAAGTTCTTATGTCTAATACAATTCTTTGTGATAAATGGTTGAAAGTGACAAAGACCTATAATTTACTTCACTTGTTATCTTCTGCATAAAAGGGGATGTAAATATGAAATGGTTATGCTTAAATGGTAATGTAAAATATACTAAGAAAGGGAGAGGATTTAGGTTATATGTTGGTTTTATATTTATCAGTTAAATAATAATTTGTAACTACAAAAAAAAAAAAAAGAGAAAAAGTAAACCGGATGTCTCCTTGTCTCCTTGTTCCTGACAGGCTCTAGTTAATCCATTGGCCCCAAAGCAGATAATTAAAGGATTTTAGATGTGTTGCTGGTGAATTCAATTTGACACATTAGAGTTTATAATCCCTGTGACCTCAATTATTGAGTATGAATGATAGCAAACACTACTAATCCAAATGCATGGTGTCTTAACTTCTTTATAAAATCCAATACTTAGTTACCTGGCTGTGAATGAAGGTTATATGAATCACAAAAAACCCCCAACCTTCAACTTTTAAAAAAGCCAAAAAACCAAAACCAGATTAATTGTTCTGTCTGTGAAGGTTACTCCAGTGTGCATTGTCTATGATCTGAAATATATGGAAAAGAACATGCAAAAGATTCTGTCCTTGAAATTGATGTTACCAAAAAAAAAAAAAAAAAAAAAAAAAGAGAAATTGGTAGGAGAATTAATTAAATTTTGTAGAGAAATTGGTTCCTATCATGATTTTGGTTTTGTTTTTTTTTTTTAATTTTCATCAACTCTATGCTAAAAATCTTCGATGTTAGGTCACTTGATAACTTTGAGGAAATATACAATGAAGTTGGAGTTACTATTCAAAACTGAGTCAGACTCAGAAGCAGTAAAAGTTCTATATCCCAGTTAAAATAAATTCCTCATATATTTAAACTTGTTTTCTTCAACTTGATGTTTTCAGACTTGAAAACTGTTGTTATGGAAGAGATCCAACATATCCAGCAGGTGGCCAGTCACTAGTGGGGTTCACCAAGTCTCAGTACTGAGCCCAGATCTATTTAATATCTTTATCAATGACTTGGATGAGAAGATCAAGTACATCCTCAGTAGGTTTGCAGAGAACACCAAATTGGGCAGGAGTGGGCCTTATACGTTAGGTTTGTTCCTTCTCTCACTGCTGTTGCAAAAACACCTTCATTTCTTTGTAGGTTTCACTCATCAATTCCCACTGCCATCAAGCAAAAAGTTACTGTGTGTAACACACGCCTGGTTTGAAAGGACATTGAGAGAGGGTCCTCTCTCAATGGCAGCAGAGTTCTATTCCCTCCTTGTTGACAGCAGGTGCAATGATCTTGGTTCTTCAGAGCTCATTTCCACCTTGTATAGATTATGTTTCCTTTTTCCAAAGGGTAGGAACAATCTACAGAGGGATCTGGAAAGGCTGGCTGGCTGGACTGAGGCCAGTAGCCAGAAGTTCAACAAGGCCAAGTGCCGGCTCCCGCACCTCGGTCACAACAACCCCAAACAGCTGAAAAATGGCTTAGCAGAAAAGTACCTGTGAGTGCTGGTCAACAGGAGCTGAACATGAGACAGCAGTGTGCCAGGAGACTCTTATTGTCTATTTGTGTGAAACTGCTCTGTTGTTTGAAATAAATTAAGAAAATAAGTAGGTCTATTCCTGCTATACTGAAACCATTGTCTCATCACATATTCTAAGTTTCTACAGTGACAATTTAATTTTCTACAACTTGAAGGTGACTTTGTGTGTGATTGGCATCTATAATTATGTTTTCATGGTTTCATTGAAACACTGAAACTGAAACTGTTTTCAAAATATTACAATGAAGACAGATGTTTTCTTGAATTTTTTGTCATTCCTCAGCTAATGTATTTAATACAAGTGAACAATTATAAAACAGCATGATAGAAATTACTGTTCCCATGAATGTCATCACAGGGAGAAGTCCATCTTTCATCACACTGCTTAAGCATTGACATACAGCATTGAAATTAAGATTATCTGTTGCACTGTGATGGTAAGGAAGAATGGAGGAAGAATAACAAAAAGTCCATCTAAATCAAAGGGAAATTTTTGAAGTGACTTCAGTGATACCTAAATGAGATTTAAATACCATGCCACATCCAAATTAAAACAAAAGTAATAGCAATTACATTACTATCACTTTAACAAAGTATATCTGTTTTGCTCTATTTATGTTTATTTTCTGTATTATATAAACTTCTAAGCTGCATTGTTTTCCAGGTTTTTAGAAACAATGAAAAATTAAGACATTTTGCTTTTGCAAAGGCATTGCTATTTTAAGAGTCTTGTTATTGTGGTTGCTATCCTTCCATAGTGTGTGTTATTTTCATTTTGCAGTTTGTATATTCTATTTTTTGTAATACTTCTAGAATCAGATTCCTTAGGCAGCCAAAAATGATCTTTCTATCTCCCCGACAAGAGTAAGTATGGTGTTCATCAAATGACAGAAAAAATCAACACCACAAGCACTTGGGCTTGAAGGAATGCATAAGAAAATGCCAACAATAAATTCTCTGTGTAGCTAAGTTTTCTGTTAAGGAGAACATAGGGTTGATTTTCAGCTGATACAGATTTTCACCCCTGCAGCACAAAGCTGTCGATTGACCTTGACTGGCTACTGAGGATGGAATTGAGCTATAGGATTTTTGCTACTTATTATGTTATGTGTATATAACACCTTTGTGCAAGAAAAACTTCAGTAAACTATTTTTATTTAATATTTTTTATAATACTTTCATGGTTTTTATAGATATTTTTATGTTATAGAAATCCAAAGACTTCATAAAACCCAGTATCAAATAAGACATTTTCATTTACATACTTTTGCTGATGTATCTATGATTCTATAAAATGAAAATCATAATTGAATTTGACCACAAAATTTATATATCATTTTCTTAGTAGAAGTAATACATGTAGATATAAAGATATACCCCAGAAAGAAATAAGCCTTTGAAAGTGTTAAGATATACCCCAGAAAGAAATAAGCCTTTGAAAGTTTTAGGAGAAAAGTGTTGAAATCATCCACAAATAACACTTAAAAATAATTTTCAGATAGAAATGAAAAAGCAGTTTTTAAAAAGTAAATGATGCTTCTAGACTTTTATCTCCTTTTGTTTGAGCAGCTGCACACAGAAAATAGGAAAAGTATATTGATTTTTTTAATATAACTGGTTTTTGAAAACAATATTGAAGTTCGTAAATATATATGGTTTACAAATATTTGCATTCTATAACTGCTTCTACAGAGAACTGGAAAAGTTGAAATAGAGTAGTCCATTTTTCTTTCTGCAAAGAGCAGCAGAATTTTAACTAGTTTCTTTTCCCACTGTTCAGCATCTGATAGTTGTTCTTCAATCAAATTTCCAACCCCCCACAAAAAAAAGCTCATATGTGAAATGACAAAAAAATAAAGAGCCAATATATTTAGATAATAGAAATTTCTGAAAGTATTATGAGTAGTGCAAGGTTTGGTATGCCTGCCATAATGGATTGTTAAGCAGGGTTTGCTTTCATCATATTTCAATGTTGGATTTTGAAGAGCAGTTTAAAGTTATTTTGATGCTTCTTAATACAAGTTGCATTGATTTGGCAATGCTTAAGGTCTTTTGTTTGGTACTACACAGGATCTGCTTGTGTGAAAAATGCATATTTATATGTTTAAATGGACATGTAGAAAATTATGAAGAAGTAGGTTTGTTATACAAAAGATGGTGTTACTCATTTGCTAAACTTGTCTAAAAATCCTCATAAGTTTAAATAGACTGTATAATGTTGAGTAAGAAAAATGCATGCAAAAATTGGTTTTAAAGCAGACTCCATATTGATTTATGTAGACATTAATTTGCCATTTAAGTCTTAAATTTGAATATTAATAATTCTTGACATTTGAAAGATCTTTTTATATCAAAAAGTCTAGTTGATTTCTTAAAAAGATGACTTGGCACATTAGTGTATTTCCTCAAGGAGCCATGGATTTTTAACAACTTTAAAACAAAAAGAACTGTCATTAAATCACCAACTTATTATTAAAATACCAGTCTGCAGCCGTTGAAAAAGTGTTGCTATATTTTTGCTCAACATATAAAATAGCAATTCATTAAAAGAGGAATCAAAATGTACTGATGTTCATAAAACACAGCATATTTCCCAGCTTTTAGTTGCTGTATCTAAAGCAAAATTACACTATTTCTTGGAAACAAGTTTAAAATAATTGTCTCATTTAAAGTTTTCTTAATTCTTAAGTAAGGGCAAAGGGAAGTGTCTTTCAGCTTATAATGTGATCACAGAAAGTAAGCAGAAATAATCACACTGATACCTTAAGTTTTAGCTTTCATATTTCCCAGATTCTGTACTGCATTAGTGCATACATCTAAACTCCATATAAAGTGTTAGCAAGTTCTCTTCACAGTTCAGCTGACAAAAGAATCCTTTTCCAGTGACACCCTTGCAGCTTCAGGCCCAAAGGTATAAACAGCAGTGAACTAAGGAGAGCAATCTGGAAGGCTGTGACTTCATAACCTGAAGCTGTAATTAGACAATTAACCCCAATTTGTAAATGGACCAAAACTTATGAAAGTGTGAAAACATGTGATCCATCGTCCATCTTGGGTGCAGCCTCAGCTGGGCTCCTGTACTGCCCAAGGTGTATCCTTTGAAGGCCTTTTAATAAATATCTTTAATAAATATCCATTTATTCCTGTAACATTGTCTAGCCTCTGTTCTAGGTAGCCTCTTAAGGCATCAACATAATTGAACAATATGTTGGTAAAGATAATGGCAAATTAAATGCTTTGGGATATTGTTGGCAGAGAAAGAACAAATAAAAAACACTTAGTAGTTTGACAGCAGATATGTTGTTTACAAATGTCTTTCAAAAGAAACATTACTCCTCTTTACTACTTCTATAAAACATGATTTTCTAAGGTTCCTAACTTTGTTTCATTCTAACACAAATGTATCTTTTAATATCCCACTGTGAGAGGTAAACACAACATAGATTCTATGTATATGTCACAGACTAGAATAGAGTGAGAAAAAAACACTGAACAGCTTACAACAACAAAAACAACAGAAAAAGTTCTCCAACAGGAGCATGTGCTGCTCTAACTTTGGAAGAGTAGTGAGTAAGAAATGCTGGTTGATGCCTGAGGCTGAAAATAACATTGAGAGCACCCATTAGAAAGAAGACTGGAAAAGTGAATGACAGGGTAAGATTTAAATGAAAGCAAAAAGGTGAAAACTATGTAAATAAATATAAATGTGCTGGTATACAAAGACAGTGGTAAATAACATATGAAATCTGAAGAATACTTCTTGACAGATTGGACATTGACATTGGGGTCTCAAGAAGAAATTAAGTATTACATATAAATTAAACAATTTTAAAGAGATGGGATTTCCATCCTTTGTAAAGACTAGTGGATTCTGAATAAAATTTTAATACAACAAAAAAATAGATTAAATAAGATTTTCAATGTCTAGCAGTTCTCTCAGTATCTTTATAAAACTCTAAAAGTCTATGTTCTTGTATATCAGAGGAAAAAAAAAAAGAAAAATATTGAAGCAGCTTTGAGAGAATGTTGTTTACTGGAGGTTGTGACAGAGAACAAACTGAGAGAGAAGATCAGAAGAATGTTTGCAGTTGGTCTGCAACACCTACAGAGTTCAGGAGAAGACAATGTCAATAACAGAAAATTGGCAAAAGAGCACAGAAATATACTGCTTAATGGTAAAATAAACTGTGAAAATGAAACCTTCTATCTAATTGAGAGAGCTGTGAAGCCTCCAGCATTCTGTTACATTTTGGTTTCATATTTTTCAGTTACAGGAGGATTGGATGACATCTGTCATAAAGGCTGAATTTCTAATTTAGTCTAATAGAAAAGTGAATTGCAGGAGTGTCATCTCCTGCTCTTTAAGTACAATGTCTTGAGTGGAGTTGGCATGAGTTAACTAACAAGACTTCTTGTAAGCATGTCTTGTGAATAGCAGTGGAGGACAGTGTTATGAAAATCTCCCACTAAAAGCTTTTAATGACAACTCTGATACTTTAAATGGAAACAGTGACACTGGGGGGAAAATGCTCAAGCTATCTTATATTTCCATTTTACCAGCGCAAGAGACCCCAGAATATTTTCAGAATGAAGGGAAAAGAAATATTTGAGAAGTATTTTAAGTTTAGTCTGATTGAATTTCTTAGGATGTTCAGAACACAAACCTTTTTCTCCCTTTCTCTTTCAAATCATGACATGAAAATATAACGTTTACCAGAAAACAAATATTACATACATGTCCCTGCTCTCCCACAAAAAAAAAAAAAAAAAAAAAAAAAAAAAAAAAAAGAGAGAGAGAGAGAGGAAATGTGATTTTTGGCCAAACTAAAAGCATAAATGAGAATTTTTAATTTCATAACATGCAAAAATATGGAACATGAGTAAAGAAAAGCAGTTTTGTGTGTTTAAGGTGCTTCTGTTTAATTACTCCCAATAAGCTTTATTGAGGTTTCTTCAATATATGGAATTGACAGAGAATGTAGTTGTAGAGGGAAAGGCAGGGTGGAAATTGCTTATTGTTTGAGATGAATTTATAAGGGTCAGGGCCCTGGGGTCATTATCATCTTTACTGTTCCTGTTCAGCCTCCCTTGGGCCTTTCCCAAGCTGCATGTGGCTCAGGACCCATGTCAACCTCCCAAGACATCAACCCCTGCCCCTATGATGCCACAGCAGGGCCAGCCCTGCCAGCCCCATCCTCCTCATGGAAGTGCCCATGGAACTGGCACTCGGGCTGCCCTGGTACCAACAAGCTGCCCTGCTCAGTGCTGTGGAACAGGTCCTGTTCTGTGCCCTGCTGTAAGACACCTTGGGGAGAGACTACCCTGCTACCAACACCCCAGATCCCTGGGAGCAGCAGGTTGAGAAGGGACACAGATCAGACCTAATTCAGATGAACTGGATATCCTAGAAAGTTACTAAAAAATATTTCAACATAGAAAGAAATGAATGAAGACACCAGGGACTTAGAATAAAATCATATCATGTAAACATTAAAGCCTGGTAAGAAATTATCTGAATGATAACTCTCCCATGGTTGGGGAGAAATGAGAATTCAAAACCCTACAGCATCCAGTTGCCACAGTGTATGGCAGCTTAAGAATATTCTTTTATTTCTATTATATTCTAACCAAAAGTTTAGGTAATAGTGTTATTTCAGCTAGAATTTAACTAATTTTTGACACTTAAATGTGGAACCAAGATGTTACTCTCTTTTCTTTTTTTTATTTTTAATATTAGTTATCAGGAAAAAGTCGAAAGTCCTAAAGCAGGGGGGGAAAGAGTCTCTTCCTTCCTTCCTTCCTTCCTTCCTTCCTTCCTTCCTT
>JAHXMQ010012338.1:73498928-73515147 GCA_020466415.1 Ammodramus savannarum pratensis | reverse complement strand
CCCTTCCGCCCCTTCCTTCCTTTCCTTTCTTTCCTTTCTTTTCTTTCCTTTCTTTTCTTTCTTCTTTTTTCCACTTCCTTTCTCTTTCCTTTCTCTGCCTTTTTCTTCCCTCTGTCTTCTTTTCTCTTTTCTTTTCATCCTTTTCTTCCCCTTTCTTCCTTTCCTTTTCTTTCTCTGCTCTTTGAAACATACAGCCTTCACTTGGTCTGTGAACTATGTGACATCATAAAAATAAGTTATATGGCACAGCATAGATTAGTACAAAAAATTAACTAGGAAAAGGTGGTGTCAGAAAAAGATTTAAGAGGCGGAACGTTAATTCCTGAAGCTACTACTGTAGATATGAACTCTTCAACACTGTGGCTCCTTTAAAATGTGAAACAGGGGCTTGTTTCAGTGCAAAATAGTATAGAAATTCTGTTATATTACCCAGTATTTCAGCATGGAAGCACTTTAGATTAAAATACAATACTTTGTTCATTTCTGGTTTTGAGAAATGAAAACCCTAGACAGTAATGACAGCAGGAATAGAGGGCTGTGAAGGTGAAAGAAGTACCCAAACCTGTTTCAATAATTACAGATTTCCTTCATTCTAGGGAGAAAAAAAAAGTGAAACCAGGATACATCATCATTAAAGTTATTTTTCCTATTCTATATCCGGCAGAAACAAAGGACTACTTTTTGTAATTTGAATAATCTTGTGTTTCCTTTTAAACTGCCAGTATCTTTCCTTACACCCTTACACCTCTTAGGCCAGCTTTACTTTTGCTGCCAGCAAAAATAAGATGGAAGGTCCTTTTGCATGGTCAAAACCAAACTCTAATAAAGTCTTAAACATCTACCAGATTACCAGTCTTAATTGATTCTTAAAAAAATCCTACAGGTCATATCAGGATATTAAAAAGGTCCAAACAGGATATTAAAAATGTATAGAAACATATAAAGTTAAAAAAAAAACAAAAAAAAACCAAAACAAAAAAAAAAAAAAAAACAAAAAAACTTAAAAAAAAGAAACAAACAAACAAAAACAAACAAACAAAAACAAACAAACAAAAAAAAACAAACAAAAAAAACCCACACCCAAAACCCTAAAATCCAAAAACCCTCAGTGATACAAAGGTCCTGGATATATTTGAAGACTTGACTTTGGGATAAATTTTAATGAGAGACTCAATGTCACTTTAGTAATGGTGTAGACAAGCTCACAGAAGCTTCAAGAGGAGATGATAAGAATATTACACATGTATAAGATATGGTGTATGAATAAAACTTGAAATGATTGGTGTTGCAATGTACAGAACTGAAAAATGTCAGAAGAATATGTTGTTTTCCACCAGTGGCTGCTCAGATCCTCATTGCCTCTTGCTTTTGGGATGGGCAAATAATCAGTGTAAAACTAAAAACTTATGGGTAGAGATCAAGGCAGTTTAACAAAAGCTGTGCACACAAGCAAAGCAAAACAAAGAATTAATTCACCTATTCCTGTGGGCAGGCAGGTGTTCAGCCATCTCCAGGAAAGCAGGGCCCCATCACTTTTAAAAGTTACTTGGGAGGATGAATACCATCCCTATGAATGTTCTACTTCTTGTCCTTTTTCCTCAGATTTATACAGATATTTTAACACTTATACATCTAAATTTGAAGATTAATCATTCCCAAGATGTTCAGACAACTTCTCAAAAGCTTTACTACTGTGAACATCAAGCAGAATTTTATTTACAAATGTACATAATATAAACGGTTTTGACATAATCAAAGAAATTAATGCCCATTAAAAATGTTTTAATTCTGCATGGGGACCAAAACTGGGAAAAATCCTTTCCTTCTTTTGACATACATATTATTATTTCCCACTTATCTTATCTTAATATAAACTGATGTAACCTCAACTAGGAACTGATGACATAAAACTAACCTAGAAAAGGAGAAATATGAACTTGGGCAGATGAAGGCAAGTGCATCACAAAAATTCTTAAATGAAGATTTGGAATATCAGATCTGAAATTTTCTTGAATTGACTCAACTCGTGTTTACTAAATTGGGATAGATCAGATGCAGCTGGCAAGTTAGAACTGAGGTAATCAGAGAGGCTCAGATAGCTATTTTTTTTTTTTTTTACCTCAGAAATGTGACAGTATTAGTGGGACAATGTATGAACACACAATATCTTCTCTGTCTCTGCTTTCCCAGTCTCCTAAGGATTCACTTAGATTTGTGATGCTAATTTTAAAAAAATGGCTTCCTGAGAGGAACAAATATGTATGTTTAAATATGCCACACTGGACAAATAGGATCACATATAAGTCAGTGAAAACAATGAAAGACAAATGGTAACAATTGGATTGCTTATTGTTTGAACCAATGCAATTTTTTAGTAGAAAAAAGGACATTTTCATTATACTTCATTATTTAATTGGATGAATTGTGCTAACCACAAACACAATAGCAAGAATATAACTTTCAGAGAGTAGAAGATGGATCTCAGTACATGCATCATTTGCTTTGAGGATTTTGTTTCAAAGTTATCCAACAACATTGTTTGTTTTCTTTCATGAATATGGTGTTTGGAATTGATGATAAAATGACCCGTTCAGCATAAGTTGAAGAATGAAGAGTATTTGATCAATGACCTATCTTTGAACTCATTTCTTCACATCTGACTATTAAGGCTCTTGGTAACCTCAGTATGATTCTTCAGAAGTAGCTTATGAACCCAAAGAGAAAAAAGAGAATCTTGCACTTCTAGGAAACTTTCATTCCTTAGAAAATATCAATGTTTTCCTAACGTTTCCAAGTATAGAGCTGTAAATCCTCATATCTGTGGACTAAGATACATAGTTACTGATCTAATTGAGCTAAAGATTTGTTTCAAATATCAGATTTTTGCATTTCAATTTATTTTAATTCTATATGGTAATAATTGATAATAATGTGTGTGATTATGTCATTTTTCTGATTGCAATGTTGAAAGTCAAAAAGAATAAAAAGGTCTACAAATTACATGATATTTACATCTTCCTTCTAACGTAAAGCATGAAAATTTTTGAGACCGTGAGTGATATCTTGGTTCCATACATATTTGTGGGAGTTTTGTAGCAATTTGAAATGACACAGTTTTTTTACCTAAATCTGTACCCAAAGACACATTAGTGGTTTCCTATGGAGCAAGACAAGAAACTTTACTATAACGAAAATTGTTGTTCCAGACTTTTTAAAATTTATACAGTTTTGTAAAACTATGCTTATATAAACTGTAATGGTCTGCTGTTTGTCTGAAATTAATCAGGAACAATAACATGAACTTCAAACATATATGCATTTTGATATGGTTTTTTTCTTACCCTCCTTCAGATGCTTTGGAAAGGGTAGAAGTGAATGCAGTAAAATTGAAACTTCACTGTTGAGTTCACAAAGATTGATCATTCTGTGTCTTCATCCCAGATTATTGAGAGAAGTAATGAAATAGGGTGGATGTAATGTATATCAAAAGCACCCTGCTCTATGCTCCTTTCAAGAAATATAAACATACAAATTAAATACAGTTGGCTCAAATTTGACTGAGACACAAATGAAATGGCACCAGCAGGATTTGAAAAATACAGTGATAATAAGGTGGGACCATTAAATATTTCTATTTTTAGTATATATCCGAAAATCCTCAGCATGATGTCTGTTAAAACCACTTCTGCTCTTGGACAGTTTTCTACCAGGGAAAAAAAGCTAGTTTTATTTTTTTGTATTCCAACAGAAATCTTGACAATAAACTGATAAAAGACACTGCAACTCCCTTTCTATAGTTTGCTATAAAAACTCTTACCACTGACCCATAACAGCCTGTGCATTATGACTTCACTGGCTTACCTTCTCTCATTGTGACCCATGGAGACAAATTCAGGACCAAAGGGAGAGGTGTAAGGATTGTAACCAGTAGACCTGAACAACCAGTAGCTGTTTATATGGATTTTCATCCCCTACAGTTGCATAGAGAAAATAAATAATGGTGGTGTTTGAACAAATTTAGCTGTAGCTGTATCACTGACATGCTCCCCCACATACCAATTTTTTTGATATAAAGAAATAGATCTTACAATGGCTTTTGATAGAAGTTAAACTATTTCATTTGAGCTGAATTATAAACAACTCTCATTTTATTGTTTCTAGATACATAATTCTAAAATATTTTCATTGATTCCATCAGAAGAAAAAAAATAAAACTCAACAACTTAAAGAAATTAATGAAGCACTGCAGCAGGTATCTCCACTTACGTAATAGCAGAATCTCAAGATCTTACATTACTTTAAGATTTGAAGTAAAATACTGTGAAAGACATAATCATAACATCATGCAAATTAGAAGAGATCTCTGAAGGTACTTTTTTGCATTGTCTTTCTTGTTGGATAGCTAGATTAAATTGATAATGGGTTCTTCTGCTCAGTTTTTAATAAATTCTGGGATGGAGATTTCATAACTTTCCCAGGACAACTCTTGAAATGTTCGACCAGCTCATGCCACTTCTTTGATTTTGTTTTTATTATTTGGTTGGATTTCCCTGTGCTCTAGCTTTTGTCTAATGAGTCTCATCTTTCCAACATGAGCCTCTGTCAATAGTCTGGCAACTACCCAATAGATGTATGAAGAATGGAATATTTGCCCCCTAAACTTTTCCTTTCAGGGATAGTATTCTCTCAATCACTCCTCTTCAGCCCCTTGGTCATCTTGGGCAAGGTGGGCTGGACCTTCTTGAGTTTATTCCTTTCTTGTACTGAAGCTCTCTACGCTAGGTGCAATACTCTAGGATATTACCTAACAAATGCCAAATAGAAAGGGAGAACCTTTACCCTTTACCTGCTGACTATACTGCCATGATACAGTACAGTCTAACAATTGGCCTTTTTTCTCTAAGAGACCATTCAACTGACTCAAGTTCCACATGTTGCTTATCAAGATCCCAGATCCTTTTCTAAAAAGCTGATTTTTATTTAGCTGTCCTTCAGCTTATTTTCTTGCGTGGAAGTATTAGGTCTCAGGCATAGAACTTTTTATTTTTCTTTACTGAACTTTTTGAGGTACCTGTTGACCCATTTCTCCTGTATGTAGAGGTTCTTCTGCATAGCAGACCTCAGTGCTGGTGTTCTTCATAAACTTGCTGACATTGTACTCTATCCCCACGTGCTGGTTGTTGTTAAAGGTGTAAAACAGTGCTCTATATTGATCTCTGAGGCATACCGCTCGTAATGGCCTGCCATTTGGATGATTTTCACCACTGATCACTTCCTTTTGAGACCAGCTGTCAAGCAAATTTTCCATCCACATCTTGGCTACTTGAGCCCATACCCCTCCAATCTTTGGTAGACTATGAGGGAAGTGTGTTTAAAAGGTTAAAACCCTCTAATCTCTAAAGTTATGTATACAGCAGCCATTGCACTTACTTTTTCCACGTGGAGATTTGCCTCATTGCAGAAGGTAATCAGTTTAACATGGCATCTTTTGCCATTTGTAGACCTTTGCTGACTGTTCTGGTCCTTCATTTACTTTACAATAGTTTCATGATCTTCCCAAGAGCTGTAAACTGACTGCCCTGTAATAACCCAGTCCCTCCTTTTCACCCTGATTAAAGATAAACATCACATTTGTGTCTTTCAGTAATTCCTCTAACCACCGTCACTTGTAAAGATGGTAGAAAATGGCCTCACACTGTTACCTTTCAGCTCTTCCAGCAACTCTAGTTCTGATTATTTGGTCCCATGGACACCTGTATGTCCAATTATCATAAGAGGTTCCCAAATTTTAGCTTCCTGTGCTATGGGTAAAGACTTGTTCATAGAGGTGCAATTTAAAGATGTAATGGCCTGGGATCCCCAAAGACAGACATTAGCATTTAAAACAGACAAAAAAGACATTTTTTTTTTCACAATATTCTAACACATAAGTTACAGCCTACATTTTCCTCATTCTTCCTTGGCTGACAATGTACTTAGAGAAGCTCTTCTTGTTGCACATCACAATCCTTCCCGCTTTCAGTATCAGCTGAGTTTCACTTCCTTAACTCCAGCCTTGCATGCTCTGGCAGGGTCTGTATGCTCCTCTCAAGACGACCTTTCTCTTTTTTACCTTCCACATAGTTCAATTTTCTTTTGATGTGTTCCTCTACTCTGGTACACCATGGGACTTACATGAATTCATAACTCAGTTTGACTCCACATGAAATTCAAAATACTCATATTCCTTTTTGTCATTCCTTTTCACCTTTAGCATTCTGGATAAAGAGGGTAACAGAACTTTCACAGTAACATCAGAGCTTTCATGAGCTTGCAAGTCACATTCTTAAAGCATTTAAGTGAATAGATGGTGGTTGGTACAAATCCATGGTTTTGGCAGTGAGGTGGGGTCTGCACAGGCTACACTTGAGAGAAAAGTCCAGGAGCTGCCCTATGCCAGACACAACCTGTTCTGCCACCTCCAAGGGAGTTACTAAAGGACACATCTGAGCCTGCCATGATGGTGCCTGCAAAAACATATTTAAGGTGTTTAAACACCAAAAAGAAGCAGAAGAGGGTACCATATTAGAAGGAATTCTTTCATTGTAGAGTTGATATCACCCCTGAAGAACTGCAGCCAGTGGATGAACGCATTACCACAGGCAAGCCCCTTGAAGTGACTTGTGACCTGTAGATAAGCACATACTGCATCATGATTCCTGATGGGACTGTGGCCCATGGATAGGCCTACAGCAGAGGAAACAGAAGGTCTGAGCAAAGGGAAAAAGAGAAAGGAATAAGAAACAAAGGAATCACTGCAGCCTGATTCCAAACTCCTCCTCAGCCCATTGCCTCACCAAGGTGAGTGAGCTTAACCTTCACTGATGACAAGGGAGTGGAAATTTGAAAAGGGGAAGGAGAGGTGTCTGGAGTGAAAGGGAAATTGCAAGAAATTATATTTTCCCTAAATGTTTAAATATTTGTCTGTTTTGTTTCTAAATATCCCATCAATAATTAAATGTCTATACTAACTAGCAATGAAGTAAATTAAATTTTCCAAGCAATTCAGTAATTGGTAAGTGATTTCCCTGATGAATTTTATGCTCTTGTTCTTGCTGTTTTCTCCTTTGTCCCACTGGAACAGGGACAATGAGTGGGTGGCAGAATGCATGCTTGACTGCCAGCTTTGGCAAACACCATACAGACAGACAAAAATCCAATTGTTGTGGAAACTTCAGAGTATATAGAAATCCCAGGATATCTTACTCTACACTATGAAAGCTTATGAAATGTTTTGAGCTGATTTTCTTATTAGGTGTTAATATGATAATCAACCAGACCTAGAAACTACCTGGGGTAACATATATATCTCAATAAAGATTCAGTAAGAGAGAGAGAATAAAAAAGTGATTAGAAGTCAGGGTGAGTGGTGACACTTTCCCAGACCTTAGTTAACACAAACTGTATAGCAAGGAAAACACTATTGCTAATGCTTTTATTAATACATAAGTATTAATAATCAGTAATATGTAGGAAGGCCATTCTCACCTATCTAAATATCAAATAATTAAAAAAAAAAATATTCCAGAAACAAGACCCATGGGACCAAACCTCTTTCTTTGCAAAAGGAGGTTCAAAGCGATTCCTGTTATTTCCAGGAAACTTCTACTGCTTATTATCTCTTATCATTGGAGTCTTTACATTCAGGCCAAAAGTTAAGACACCTAATTAATTATCTGCTTTTCTTGACACATCCTCTGTGCAGCATAAATGTCAGGAACCAGTTGGCCATTTGCCACTGAAGAGTGTGAAAACTGTAAGAGGGGCATGACTGTGGAGCCAAACAGAGACTTGCTGCTCTTTTAAACACAGAGGCACACTAAGCAGGTTTTAAATAATATTAGCCTGCTTCAACTTTAAATGTTAACAGACTGATAAAAATAGCTAGGAAGCAATATATTTCTGCACTCAGTAGCCCATTTTATTACCATCACTGGAAACAGGATTTAAGCCCTTATGCTAACACTGCTATAGATCATCCTGACCTCTTAGGTTTGTTATCAATTGCTATGAAACTCACTGTGTGAAGCAGAGCCTAGCTGACTGTACAAAACCCCAAACATTTTATAAAAGATGATCTTGAATTAGGAGTGAAGGGACAATGGGAAAAAGAATTCTAGAATCTTTTCTAGAATTCTAGAATTTAGAATTCCCTAGTGAAGAGATCTCAACAGCATGATTTCTCCATCTTTTTCTCCTTTGTTCTTTACTGTTTTTTTCTTTACCAGGAAAATCCTTTTATATTTCTTTGCAATATAATTTTGAGCTCTAAGTCATAACAGGGAAATGTAACATACAAAAATATACTTCTCATTGCTTTCTGTTAAAGTTTATATTTCCTATTGTCCATTTATGGTTCTTCACATTGATAATGAACAGAATGAAAGAACATTTATTAGGGTTTGAATAATCTGCATGACCTAGTAGAGAATAGTTCTCAATGTTTTTTTTCTCCAAAAAAGATTATAAATACTTCCTTGATGAAGAAAACATTGTGGCCAACAGAACTGCTCTTACGGAATCATTACGTATAAACAGGATAAACTGTTTGAAATATTCCCTACTTGCTACACTACTTTTATACATAAAAGCAGCCTGCAAAGCAAGAAAATTATTTGTGGTAGACAGATCCCCCATGCTTGGAGATTTCTATTTTTTTTTCCAGACTATTTCTTTAATATTCAAGTTTGATTATTTTTGCACAGAATGTTGAAACAAATTTCTGATCTATTTTTTTTTCTTCTGCTTGTTGGTACACTTAAAAATTAGTGTTTTTTTTTCCTTAAAATAAAATTAGCTTGTAATGCTATTTATCACTTTGGCACATAATTTTAATAATGTCTGTAATGATCCGTAGGAGATATTTATTTACCTTGAAATTCCATTTTCATCTGAAGTATATTTACTGTTTGCAAACAAGGTATTCCCCAGCACAATGAGTGCCATCAAAATCCATATAAATCAAATCACTTACAAATTAAGATAATTGAAAAGTTCTAAATTAATATGAGTAAGAAGTTACAGATCTGAAATTTATGGAAAACGAATATTGGCCAACACAGATTTTGTATAGCCTCTAGATTAAAATCTATTTCCAGTAAAATGACATTGAAGGAAAGTTTTGGAAAGCAAGCAAACAAACAAAAAAAGTTAAAACTCAACTAAAAATCAGGGTATAAATTATGTTCTCATGAAAAAAAATAATTTCCTGTATCCTTTGTTTTGCATAGCACAAGATGAAAAATACACGTCCATGCTATGGCTTGTTTTCCAGAGTAGTTTATGGAACATGCTATCAACCTCACCCTTTCGTGTGTCCTAAGCATGAATCTCAGTTACCAGGAATCTTAGCTTCTATAAGTTTTCACATTGATCTCTATTTATTACTTGATGAAAACAATTTTACAGAAAATTTTAACTTAACTGTAAGGAAATATTGAAGAGAACTACATTTCTATAGAAATAAAACAGGAGACAGAAGAGTTCATAAGGGGAATAGGAATGCCAATGCACTTTAAATCTTGGTGAAAGTTTGTTTTCAAGTATTATTTTATTTAATATGTAATGAATCTCTGTTACTTGATCAATGAACAAAAAATAGAACATGTGTCATGGTCTTTCATATGTTATGGACAAAATCTGATTTCCATTCATCTACAATGTCTTTGCTACAATATTTTTATAGGATGTACTTTTTAAATTACCTTAAATTTCATTCTTGATATGGTTGGCAAAAGTTTATAGCATTTTTTAAGTGAGGGGTTGTTATTTTTTCCAATTAACACTTGAGTTTATCTTTTTGAACAACATGACAACAAACCTGATGAGTAATTTTAGTTATGGAATAGCCAAAATTAATGCCAATTATCTTTTTGAATTTATTTTACATTATTGTGCCGTGTGTACATTTTGTAATTTCGTTGGTCTACAGAGTTTCTAGCAATGGAACACAGTAGTAGTCTCTCGTCTTATAACAAGAGGGGGGAAAAATAAATGTTAGCAATTTTTAAGAGACATTAAAATAAGTAAAAAAATTATTGCCCTTTGTAAAGAAAATAGACTCCGCACTTATTTTCACATCAGCTCTAAGATCTAAAATTATGTAACATTTACACTTTCTGGAAAGCTCAGAAAATTATGGGAAAGTAAGGCAAGAAGAAAAATGGAGGAGGAAGTACTTTCTTGAAAGAAGTTAATGCAAACAGTAGACATCACAGCAGACTTGAAAAGTGGCAAAAAATGTCCAGAGTATGTTATTATTTAAAAAAACACAGTAATCATCTGTTATTGGCTGAGCAAAAATGTCTTCTGGATATTTCTGCATGACTATTGGTTTTGATGTCAAAGAAGCCTTACTCTTTCATGGTGGGCTGGAGAAGCCATTATTTAGAAGAAGGAAATTATACTACTCAATCTGAAAACATCTTTCAGCATATTGCACTCCTCTAGAAGTGCAATAACACAAATTTTCTGCTGTGGCTGCCAGAGTAAATATATTTTCCAAATCATGTTGCATTGTTTTCAAAGTATCTATTTTCTCTTATATTCTGCCCCATACAACATTATACAGTCTCCAAGGAATATTTTGCAATGAAAATTATTGTTTGTGTGTTTCCTGTAGCCCATCCTTCTCTCATATATGCAAAACTGTGCTTTTAATCTTAGCGAGAGAATAACACATGAAACCTTAATGGCATACATCAGCAAACTAAATCTGTACTCACACTACTGAAATACCAAATAGAAGACTTAAAAAAAAAACAAAAAACAAATCAAAAAAACAAAGGCAAGCTAAATAGTCAGGAGGAAAGAACTATAAATAGCGAAATAGTAAATGTTTCTAAGTTTTCTAAAAGTCTAAAGATTTCTTTGAAACTTTAAAACGGCGGGACAAATTTTGAGTTTAAATAATACCTCCCTAATTAAACTGAATTAGAATCTTTCTCTGCTTTCCTGGGTGCTTGGGTTTTTTATCGCCTTTATTGACAGAAATATAACTCGACACTCTTACAGATTCTGGATCTAACAACTTAGATCATAACAAGATTGTTATGATCCTGAGAACACATACTTTAAAGCTGAACAATTACTACTCAGAAAACAACTTGAAGAAACGCAGATTTTACATCTAGATAGAGAAGGGCTAAAAATAAAAGTTACACAGTTCCTAAAATTTATTGTATGCATTTAATGGCATTGTTGTTTGAGTTGAAACAAATGTATTTTGGTAACAGCAATGATTAGATTTCTGACAATGTACAAGGAATTACTATCATCTCTGTTTATGTTGATCAGAATTGCACATATGTTCTGATTCATGGTCTGTACAATCCTTTCTGAAGTACTCTCAAAAATTTAAATAATCTGTTTTTTATTCTTCTCCCTTTTTTTTTATTTCTCATCTGAAAATTACTTTTGGCATACAGAGGTGTCTTTTCTTTCTACTTGTGCACATAAGTCCTACTGACATTAAGATGAGTTAAGCATAAAAGGAATATATCTCTTAGGATTTCAAAGCTAACTCTTGCAGCCCCCTAGTATTTTCTCTTCAGTTTCCTTTGATAACTCGCTATCAATTGTACTAACCAATCAAATCTTTATAGATCTTGTACTTTTAGTAGAAATTTCTTACAGCATAACAGTTCTTGGTGAATAATGATCTGGAGTTGCTCTTGTGTTATTCACACCAAGATGTCAATTTTATTGGACATAATGAAGTATATTGTACCTGCAACCTGATGAAACCAAACCCATACTTCATAAAATTTTTATAGTTTTCTATTTCTAACAGTTTGCACACTTTAATTTCTCACTAAGTCTTTTCACTAAAGACAAGTGCCCTGAATGGCTGTTAATAGCCTTTGCCTTTATATATGTTGCATTACACAAAAGTTAGCTGATGGCAAACTAATTAGGACATGTTCTCAAAGTATAAATCTGAGCCTCAATCTTTGCTCTTGAATGAAAGATGGGCTTTATTGATCAAGCTTTAAGATTATCTGTTTATCATCTGATGGAAGGAGAGTAGAAAAAAAACTGTTGTATTAACTCATGATTCTCTTTAATGTCAAGAGAAGCTGATCTTTTCTATGCTGTCCTCACTCTGCTATCCATAAATGTCAGATACTTCAAGATCTGATTTTTGAAGCTAGCACATAGGAAGGCATTTCTTTTCCAGAAGATTGCACAATGGATAAATACAAGAAAAAATCTTGTGAATAGAAAGTACCACAGGACTTGAGAATATCACTTGCAAATGAGCCCATGTATGGGCCCATCCTGAACGCTATTTCTGTCATGTGAGCCATTTCCCTCGGCGCTTTTCTATGTCAATTAAAAGCAGGTAGTGCCGGTCTGCTGGTCTACTGGTGTAAAGCATATGAAGATATAGAAAAAATGGCAATTAGATTAAATTTTGACATTTCTTTTTTATTTTTTCCAAGATATTGGAACTAAGGCAAATATTTGCTGTGAATACAGTGGGAGATTAAGATTTCTTTCTTAGGTTAACAAAGAACTGAGAATGGAATTCCTCTATAAACAGTATATTTCCTTATAGATCAGTTTCATTTTGGTTCCCAGAATAACCTAATACATATAATTTAAATATTTTACTCCTTTTGACTCTATTTCTGTTTCCTTTCATCTATTTCCTTTCTCATCAATGAGAAATCATTGAGACAGAAGTATTTGATTGATTTTTTTACCCTTTCTTGATTTTCATATAGTTCTACAACAACAGACAGATTCATGGTGCTGTTGAAGGGTCAAGTATCTCTGGCTATTCAATGTTTTAATTTTGGAAGGTGAAAGTCAAAGTCAGAGAAATAGAAAAAATATGACCATTTGTTAGATTTTTAGAACATTGCCTATTCACTCTGGTAACTCCAAACTGACATGGAAGGAATACTTTCATAATAATTCTGACATTCTAGATGGCTAAAAGGGTGATGCTGACAATCATCCTGGATATCAAGAGTTTACCTCTGTCGGTTAATACAGGTTTGGAACATAATAACATAAATGAAACTCTGAATTTTAAATATAGATATTGTAGTAAAACACCTTATCTTGAATTTTTACCAGTGTGACAAATAACTCAATAGGATTAAAAATATCACTTTCCTTCTCTTTCATATATCCCCATAAGAATAAAAACATGTAAAAAACACACAAACACCTGAAAAGCAACAACATTCAACCACAAAACACACACAAATAAAAAGCCCAAATACTTTTCAGTATTTCTTCATCTTACTGAACTAAATACAAGGCTGTCACTGTTCATTTCTATGCTCAATGAAGTAAGTATCTAATCCTGTATATGAGAATATATGATAACAAAGTGCAATCCCAATATATACGTGGTTTATGCAACAGCTTACACAAACAAAATTGAGAAATGTAGGCCCTTCATGACATAGTGCAAGTTTTTTTTTTCCCACAGCTCCAATCAAAACTGGTTTTTATGTGTCTTTTTTGTCTGCTTTTTTGATGGCAGAAACTTGAGAAATTCAACTAGAAACCAAATTAGAAAAAAAAAAAATTAATAACTTCAGGAAGAAGTTAAAAATTCTGGTAAAATATTTATGAGAGGTGACTCACATTGCTTTGAAAGGCGTAAGGAACTTAGGTAATTTATTTGTTTCTGTGATACAGTTGAGAAGATAGTAATTCTGGTTTAGAGTGGGAGATTACTTACTGTTTTAAATATATTTATTATTAATATTGTTGTGTCACAATTTTTTTTTATAATGGAAAGTTATAAATTTTTCACCTACTATACACTTCCTCAAATTTTACTTAAAAGTTTACCAGGTAAACATCTCACCTAAGAACAACCTAGGACACTGAAAAATCACTTTACTCTGGATTTGTGCAATTAATTTTTAACTACATTTAAAATTTGAGAGGGAGCTGTGTGTAAAGGACTTCATCCTTCAATTATTGAGACTTAGTTAATGTTAAATATGACTGTAAGTGCTATAAATGTCTTTCTCTAAAATAATAGCAATCTGCATGATATTCTGTCCTCAGTCCCTTATTAAAGTTTAGGTGAAATTTGAGTCTAAATTCTGATTTTGAGGGAATAACCCTTTCCTGTACTAAAAAGTAATTATTTTTAAAAAGCCCAACAAATCTTTTTATTGGTTTTGACTCTTATATTAATTTCCACCCAAGTGCCACAATACTGTGGGAAGACAGGTTGCCCTTCTCCACAGCCCTGTCCCCATTATCACTCTTCATTCTAATCTTGTCAAGTGGAAAGCTATCTCAAAACCACAGAATAGATACCTACATTACTATTTAATCGCCGTAGCCAGGCTCTGAATCCTTCATAAGGTCTCTGATTAGAGCTTGGAGTAGTAATTTAGGCTTGTACCCACGAAGCAAATTAGATGTAGCAATGTTTAGCTGCATTTCAGACTTGTACTTGCATTCTTCATTAGTGTGACTGATAAAAAAAAAAAAGTGCTGCCTTCAGAGCAGTGCCCCAAGCCATGTTATATCTTGTCTCAGGAGAACTGTAATGTCAGGGTTAAAATCATTGTTTTTCTTGATGATTTCTTTTGCCACTAGGAAGATTTCATGCTTTCTGACACATAGCCTGAGGCAAAAACTAAAGCATTATTCTGAGCACAGGCTCACTTTTCTAACGAGGAAGGCCAAGGCCCATTTGGAATTAGATGTGGCTGAGGATGTCAAGGGTAGGAAGGTGGCTTCTTCAAATATTCCAATATGACATCATTCATTGCTGAACTTTTGTCTTGTGGCAGTATTTTTTTCCAAGCTATTTTTTCTCATTAATTTAAGCAGAAGATGGAGGTGGGTTTTTTTTTACCTCATGCTCTATCATACACACAACATGCAATAACAACATAAATACTTGAAGGAACAATACATGGAAAATATGTGATCATGACATTTCTTTGGTGTTGCACTACTATATGTACCTATGTGCTGACCCTCAGTCTTTCCTGCTGAAGTTCTTTACTGTGTCTCAACAACATATGTTTATCTATTAATACAAGGATGTTTTCAGATAAGTGGAAGTAGCAAAATATTCAAAGGATTCAAAATATTACAAGGCTAGGGAATTTTACTTTACACAGTTTCTCTGTGTGAAGAAAGAAGATGAAATTGGATAGCTACATCAGCTATTTATTATTAACAGCAGCAATTTATTATTAAGTATTCAAATAGCTGGACTTACGTTGCATATAAACAAGAGCTATACTCAGGAAAGAAGATTTGTAAGATTAACACTTGTTTTTATCTGGTTCCAATAGTTTTCCCAAAGGTGAAAGGGTACCCTGCAATCATAAAAATAAAGGGTAAAAGCCTGAACCATCAGCTCTTTTTGTTACATCACTTCACATTAAAAACTAGAACTCAAACCAGAAAATAGCCGTTAGTCTGTGCTCTCAAAACTATCCATAATTAATGCTTTCACAAGTAGTAGTTCTACCATGTTATGTCTCATATCAACTACATTTATTCTGAAATAAAAAATATCGATCCAGAGCTCACTTTTTGTATATATTAATTTGTATTAATTACTCTCCTGGGGAAAAATATAAGGATCAATCAGACATAACTAATGGCAATAGTGGTGCCCCTGATACATATCTGTGCAGTTAGTAAACCTTTACCAGAAAAAAAAAAAAAAAAAACAAAAACCAAAAAAAAAACCATTGAAGTATAGGTTTTAAGCCATTTCCAGACTAAGGTGTTTGATTCCATTTTTTCCATATGTCATGACATCATTAGGGAGCAAAAAATTTAAGAAACATGAAGACAAAAGTAGAACAAGTTAGAGGAAGTGTAATTTGGTTTAGTAGTTGAGTCTGTCTGGTTCGGGAAGATTCTTAATTATTGCAGAGAAACCCACTGCCACATGGTTTTTAGGGGAATGGAACTTGACAGGTCCAAGGTGTAGTTACCTATTGCTTTCAAAATTAAATGTAGCTCACTATGTGTGCATACATGAACATTTTTGATGTGCATGTGTATATTTAAATATTAGATTCCAGAAAGTTGACTAGGATTTGGGCATATTGTCTTGTTGAGTAGAGGAACATATAAAGCTGGTTGGGGTTTTTTACTGACGTCTGTCCTTGGCATCATTAATCCCTTTACGTAAGTGTCATGGTTTGAGCCTGGCACAAAGCCAGTGCCC
>JAHXMQ010012338.1:73477575-73498828 GCA_020466415.1 Ammodramus savannarum pratensis | reverse complement strand
CCCAGAATTCCCACTTCTTCCTGGTCAAACCACCACAGTAAGAATAATTTTTTCTCTACTTCTTAAAATATATTTACTGCATTACTCTTCCTGTAGTGGTGTGGATATCTTGTGTAAGATTCTCTTTGCTTTCCCCTTGCTTGATCTGACAGATCCTGAATCATTAAACCGAGACAGAGAAGGAGAAAATTTTTTTCATTGGAACTTAATGCATGGATACAATTTCTCCAGGTTTTGAGGGTCTTTTGGTCAATTGCTTCTGGTTTTCTGTTAAGCAGAAAGCAATGGCCTTAACAGTATAAGTAATGCTGGCTGTGTTCACAAGATGCTGATCCAAACATGACAAGACATATACATTTTAAATGTTGATCTCCATTATTTTCTCCAAAGGGATACAAAAAGGCACTTAAAAATATGAGGAGATTCTCTGTATTCTCACAGTCAGAAAAATGCTTCTTCACACAGGACCTTTACATACCTTCACTTGGTGAAGTCTTTGTGACATTTTAAAAAATAGAGTTTGATTTAGAAATCAGAGACAGACACATTCTTTACATAGGGAAGAATGATCACAATCCTTCTCTGCTAGGAAAGCATTGGTATTTCTGGGTTAAAGAGATGTGCCTTTTGCTTGCTAACAGATTTAATAAATCTATATACTATTAATTTGCAGCAGCTTATATTTCTCAAAAGGGTTGAAAAATAATCAGATTTAAGTCCTGTTTAGACAGTGTGGGTTAGAACACTCTCCTCACAGTAGGATTTATGATTTGTCAAACTGAAGAATTGTTTCTATGTGTGCATTTCCCTTCTTAAGGAAGTATTCCATCCACTATACCATTATGTAAAATCAGCAATGATTTCCTTCTCCCTTACAGTTATCTGAGTAGGTCTAATGTGCAAATTTATTCAGAAGAGAGCTCATTGTGAGAATCATAAAATCTTGAGAGGGAAAAGCTTCTGAGCTGGAGTGTTTGCAGAGAAACAGAACAAGAGGTGGCCCAAAAGCGTTTCCGTATGAAAGCGGAAATACTTAAGTTGACTGGAGATAACGAAAGAGATTCTCATTTGAATTGCATTGCTTAAGTTAAGCAGCAAGGGGTAACTTAGACAACATTTTGACATTTTGTGTGTGATTCAAGTAGTAACTCCTCCAGCCTCCACGACCCAGAACTCTCCTGTCTGGGTACTGGGGTCCATTCCAGTACCAATGATCCCTGCTGGGATCTCTGTCCAGGCTGAGGGATGCTGCTTCCAGTTTGCAGGTTCAAACACTAATGAAGCTGAACATGTATCCCAGAGACTCACAGGAACACTGAGAGGACATTGTCACAATCTCAGCTCCAGCTGCACAGATGGCCACAGACCAGGTGCTGCCTTCAGCAGCACATATACAGAGAACTCAGATTTAATAAGAAGGAATAAGAATTTAAGATTGACTGCATGGAACAAGCATAGGGCTCAGACAGACATGTTTGGACTGGCCCCATTTTATACATGACTAGACCCATTTATAGCACTTTCTGTCTCACCCCTACCAATTGTTCCTTTCTTTTTTCCTTCCCCTGCACATGCCTTCATAGGTCTATAAAACTTTATTAATTCCAGTTAGAGTCTCCCCTTGTTTTCAGTCTTCCTACTTGCAAAGTCCATGCTGAACTTTCTGGAAGAGGTGCTTGTATTGTGTGCATTGTGTAATTAACAAGGTTTGTTTCTTGACATTGTCTCCGTGAGGGTGTTTTGTTTTGTTTTGTTTTTTTAAGGTCTGTGTCTCTGTACATTTTGTTTCTGCTTTTCCCTTATTTTCCTCAATTGACAAGTTTGATGAAAATAGTAAGCTAGAACCCAACTTGGACTTAAGAATCTTCTTAGGTAACTAAAAGTTAGAATATACTCAGCCAGATCCCATTTTGTGATTACAACTTGAATCTGATTGTATTTCAATGTTTTAGAACTGACATCTAAGTTGTTTTTTTTTCCTCTGAGACAATAATACTTTGCATTTATGGAATGCCTTTCATCTAGAGATCTCAAAGGACTTTACTGGAAACAATAAAGCTTGAACAATTCAGTAGCATTCTCTTTTCATTATTGATATTGCTTTCTCACAGTTCTATCTCAGTCAGGTGATTTAATTTATGTGTGTGTTTTTATTTTCCTTTACAAGCTACATGAAGCCTATCTACCTGACTTGGAGTTTATTTGTCTTTTTAAGATTAAATTTTCAGTATTAACTTTAATTACATGAATAAAAATGCATACATACAATTCTAATTACTATCCCTCTATTGCAGTCTTTCCATCTTAAATCAATAATCTCAACTGGATTATTATAATAAAGAAATGTAACCAAAAATATTATCAGGAATATAAAGAGTGAAGAGAGTATCAGTGTGCTTATTCTGTTAAGACCAAGGAGAAACAAAAGTAATCAGACTGCTGACCGCAGTCTTGCCAGGGGTAATAATCCCCATTTCATCAGGTACATTTAAAAAATTGTGTTTCACATTCCTCTAAAGCAGCTTTGCACATGTCACAGCACAAATTAGTGAAGTCTAAATTTCAGCTCGAGGCTCCGTGTGTCATTTAACGGTATACACTTGCCAACTGTAGCCAAAAGCAGACTTCCATCAGGGACACTGAAACTCTTCATTTACATAAGAATGGGAAGTTAATTGTGCTACAGATATTCTGGCTTCCCCAAGGAATTCATTAAGCATGCTGGACTTGGTGAGAATATAACTTAACTGACGTTTCTAGGAAACCAGGGAAATTTGACTTCAGAAATACAACCTTTGGAAGCAAAATAAATTGTTTAATATTCATTTGATTGAAACCTTTCCAGACTGTGTGTGGAATATCTATTACACCCTCATTTCTCAAATACTTTTCTAGACATATGTAGTTACTTAGAATAAGTTTACTTCGTTTTCAGTATAGGATCCTGAGCTGATCTTATTATTTGACAAGAAGATTTACACTTACATTTGCTGCTGAGGAATTTTAAAAAAAGGCTGGGTGACATTTTGCATCTTATACACATTGTTGTTAGTAAGCAAGTACTCAGAGTATTTATTTTAAAAAGTACAAAAAATTGTACAAGGTATTTATTTCAGTATTATAATGTAGCTATGTAACTTGTAAGAATATAAGACTAAAATACTATTGTAGACAAGATACAATCTCCACAAAAGGGTGTACACTTCTTGTACCGAAAAAAGAGTTTTATAGTGAAGACCTTCTTTCACAATTTCCCCTACAAGGGCTGTGGTCAACTGAAGGAGTTAAAAAATATTCCAGCATAATAACATTTATTTCTCACAAAGCCTTTTTCGTATGAAACCTACTTTTTCTGGAGTGAATCATTATTAGACCGAAAAAAAAAAAAAATACTCTATGGAAAGGAGGGATCTGTTTGTAAGTTACAGACATTTTATTTTATTCAAGAATAACTTTTAATTTCTTTTTCTGGATTATGGAAGAACTATTAAATTTTTTTAATTATCTACTCTGACAGAAAACTAATGCGTTCTTCTTTCATTACACTTATGTATATATACAGTATATCAAAATATTTATATTTCCATACATTGAAGAGTCTTTAGCTATTTTCATTTAGCTTTATTTTATGCATGCTCACTCACTGCTGAAAGTTTCTAGTCAGCTAGTTTTCCCATGCAATTCTAGTAACAGTAGTAGACAATAGTAGAAGACAATAGTAACAAATTTTTAGCTATTCCCTGCAATATGATTTTAATTTTTTTAACAACACATGGCATATCAACTTAAAACTATATGCTTCTTATGCTTATTTTTTACAGAGATTTTAACTTCTAATTTAATTTTTATCAGTAGACTTGTAGTATTGCTGCTGTCATTAAAAATAAGCTTTAGCAAGTCATGCTATTAAATTGACTGAATGTTAATAACCCTACAATTTTGCACAAAAAAAAAAAAGGAAAGCTTTTTTTCTTGCATTAATTTGTTTTATTACCATTGTAACTGTGAGATTATATGCACAAGGTTGCATGTGTGTGTGCATAGTGAGTGCAGAGGAAAATAATATATTTATCCTTTTATTGGATCAATTTTCCAATTATATTGTAAATGTCTTATAACCCACTGCAGTTTCATACCACAGTAAGCCATCAAATAGCACGATTCAATATAAGAATAATATAGATCATAATATTGCCTTACTGAACTAAGTTTTTTCCTGAAAAATCCTATGATAGGGATAAATCAAGTGTACCATGTAAATTTTACTATTTCAAATACATTTAAAAACTATATCTATAAACTTAAGTAGGGACAGCTGCAGTAGAAAAATAGTAATGTCCTTAATTTAGGGACCAAGGTGTATGGATTGAAGGATAGTAAAAGAAAAATATTCAATACAAAGCTGAAAAGATCAGGAGGGAAATAAACAGCACAATAGCAATAAATAACACTGGCAGAATTAGACAGCAATGCCATTGACTGGCATGAACAATATTAAGTGGCAGAATAGAGAGAAGTCTTATGAGTCCTTTTCACTGAAATGTAAAGTCTAAAAAATAAGATGGGTAACCACAATGCTTGACATCTGTAAAAATCTCTGAGAAAACAGGTATCTCTTAAACGTGCTGAAAGGAAGATAATCATTGTGTTATAGCTTTATCAGACTGTCAACTTTATAAGAGTGATGCAAGAGGGATTACAGGGTATGAAATAGTACTGTATATGAAGGGAATTACAGGGAAAAACCCCTTCAGAATCTTTGTGGGTGGCATTCATAAACAAAATATTTGGGTTGAGCTATCAGCACCCTAAGCAGGGTGACTATTATACTCAGGAAATATTAAGGGATATTAGGGAAGCTTCAAAATTAGTAAGAGTAGCAGTAAGAGCTCTAACTAGCCTTACATGGACAGGACTAATGCCTTGCAGAGAGACTGCTTTCTAGAACTAGTCTTGGAAAACACAGGTAAAGATGCCATTCTGATCTGGACTCTGGTAATAGCCAGAGTATAAAAGATATTAGTGGAATAATAATGTAATAAACACAACAAAATTACCTTCAGGATTGTAGCAGAAGAAGCTAGGTAAAATAAATTGAGGAAATTTATGCCTGCTTTCAAGAAGGGGACTACAAGAAAATTAGGAAAGGGGAAAAATAGCACAAGAAACTCCAAGAAACAGTCTAAATATCAAGTGGTCTAAAAGGATCCAGCAGGGTGTTTTTATAGAACCAGATAACAATATGTACCCCAACTCAGAATGAAAGTGAACTGTCTCACTCCCCACCCCCTCCAAAACAACATTCTATCACCTAAGTCGAAGCCCTCACAGGACTTCCTCAGAGGAAGGTATCTCCCAGGATATTCTCATATGCTGCATGTCCTGGAACTGTAGAGAAGTACCTATGGATAGTTAGGATGAGATGTGAAAGGTGTTCAACTGATGGCAGATAGAGAGCGTTCCTTCCGCCTACTAGTAACTCAGGAATCACTGGGATACCTGGCACAGCTGCAAACAAAACTCTAAGATATTATTTTGCATGTAACTGGGCCTTTAATGAGTGCAAAATCTGCCAAGTTTTTGATCAGTGGTAAAAGGATATTGAACTAACATCAACAAATGGACAAGCCTAGTGCATGCATAATGGTGCATATAGTAATACTACCAGCTGAGAATAGAGCAAAGTGCCTGAGTACAAAAACTATGAGCGTATCAAGGAGGCATCAATGGTTAAGATAATAATTTCCAGCTTTCCCCTGCATGCTGGTTTTGGCTGGTTTTGGCTGGTTCGCAGTGGCTAATGTGGGACCATGTGTTTGGATTTGTGCTGAAAACAGTGTTAACAACACAGAGATTTTTTTGTTATTGCTGACCAGGGCTTGTACAGAATCAAGACACTTTTGTGCTTTTCATATTGCCACCCTGGCAAGGAAGCTGGGAGTGCATGGGAGGCTGGCAGGAGAGACTGCTGTGAGAGGTGACCCAAACTGACCAAAGGGATATTCCAGACCATATGGCATCATGCTCCGATATAAACTGGGGGGAAGAAGGAGGAAGGGCAAACTATAGAAACATAGAATTGTAGAATATGCTGAGTTAAAAAAGACCCATCAGGAACCTCAAGTCCAATTCCTGGCCCTAGGCAGAACATCACACAAGTCACACCTTGTACCTGAAAACATTATCCGAACATTTCTTGAACTCTGTCAGGCTTGGTGTTGTGATCACTTCCCTAGGGAACATGTTCCAGTGCCCAGAGAAGAACTTTCTCTTCATATCAAACCTAAACCTCCCCTGACTCAGATAAATTCCATTTCCTAAAGTCCTGTCACCGGTCACCAGAAAAAAAGAGTCCCTGCCTCTCTGCTTCCATGTAAGGGTGTCGTATACTGCAATAAGTTCTTCCCTCAGTCTTCTCTGCTTCAGGCTGAACAGACCTCAGCTATTCCTCATACAGCTTCCCCTCCAAATCCTTTACCATCCTTATGTCCCTCCTTTGGATGCTCTACAATAGTTCAATGTCTTTTCCATGTTGTGGTGCCCAAACCCACACCAAATGAGGTGCAAAGGCAGTGCATCTATGCTTTAAGTAGACACAGAGGTTAATGAAAGCTGCCTGAAATCCTATTTAAGAAGGTGTGGAAAGTCACAATACTGCTTGTTTCATCCTTTTTTCTACTTATACTTAGCTTTTCCATTTTTAGATAGAGACATAGTTGATCCTTTTTTAGGTAGAAGAGATTAACTTTGTTTTCTTCGAACATCTGCAGACAGTTACACTGCAGAATCTTACCTCCTGACACTAGTCCAAACACCTTAAAACAAAAACTGTAAAATATTGTAGCACTTTTCCATATTGAAACAGAAAATTATGATATATTTCTCTGAGTGTAAAATTATCAGGTTTAATCATCGTTATGTTTTATGCATTATGTACTTGCACATGAAAAGTATGCAAAAGGAAGCAATCACCTTTTCTTGCAAATTAAGGAAGAATTGAGTTTATTTCATATTAAAGTCTTCTAAAAATGTCTCCTGTTTTTTCAAAGTAACATTTCAACCAAACTTTAAAAGGCATGATGACACCCCCCAAACAAAACTTTTGACAAATTATTCTTTATTTACCAGATGACATAGTTTTTGGCAACAAATGACTCATATTTAGCTTGAAAAATTGTATCTAAAGGACCTTGTATTGTTAATCTGCCCCATGAAATAGTTATTTGTGTAAGAACATCATTGTACACCTTGAAATTCTATATGTAGAAGTCTCATTACTTTATGTTTTTTTTGTCTTTGTATTCAAGTTGCATGTGAAATTCTACATGTGTGGACACAATTGCACAGCTTGATCTGAAAAGCAACAAATAAATTATTTGCATGGGGCCTTTCTTCTGTGCACACAGGGTGACCCATTGAATTACTGCTGAAATAAATAAAAATGAATTACTAATTTATATTCTAAATCATCCATCTGGTACCACCCTTAGCAGAAGTATTGATGCAAAATGATGAAGAAAGTAAAGAATTTGTAAACTATAGTCTCTGTAAGTGAAGTTTTAATTTCTGTGACTATATCCTTCTTGGATTCATGTCTTTATTATACCATGCATCTTGTTATTCTTGTTATATTCTTTTATTGATTTTTTTCAAAGCATTGTTTGTATGTTGTGCAACAGCTTGATCTCTGAAGAACTGAATTTTTTCAATTTCATTCCCCATACATTTCTAATGTCAAATACATTTCATCTCTATAGAAGTACCTCAAAGGAGTGATCACATTTCTATAATCTCTTCTTCTTTACAAGGGTCAGAATAAGTAGGTTTTGAAAACTAATTTTTTGATTAAGCACTAAAATCAGAATTTAAATTTGTTACTTATTTTGTGTTTGTACATTTTGGCCAGTTAAGTTTTAATATTTACTAGGTAGGTGAAAGCAAACTTATTATACAAATAAAAGCATAAACATGTGAAACAGCTCCCACTTTATGTATATCTTGGAATAGAGCTCTAATAAATCTGTCTCACAAATTTATTTTCTTGTGTTTATTTTACACAAAAAAATACACCAGTGACTCTTAATCCCTAAAGCTATGTTTAATTTGTATGCAAAAATAATAAGGTAGGATGGAATAATTCTGTAAATAAAGAGCTCAAATCTTCTGTCTAAGAAATGTTAAACTGACTAAATATAAATCACCTTGTTTAATGTCCTTGCAAATTAGATATTTTTGTCTTGTTCTACTTAATCCATCAGAAACTTTTATATTATTAAACCTTTCTACTTGGAACATTCTCCAAAGTCTTGGGTGCTTCTGTGCTGATAAATAGAAGAAAATCAGAGAGTAAAGTTCAAGCACTGGACTCCATACTTTCCATGTTTCTTAATTTTTAGCTCATGTCTTAGTTCTCCTTTGAATCTCAATAGCTATTCTTTTTTCCCAATAATTCTGCTACAAAAATAGTCTTTCAGGTAAATAGATGTAAAAATGTGTTTACCATAAACTTTAAAGTACCCTTCCATCTTTGTTCCATCTTTTGTGCAATAGCAGAAAAATACCTAAGGAGAAAGATATTGAAAAAGTCCAAAACACTATCATATTCAGAGAGTGAATATGAAAAAAAAAACCATGATCTTTTCAAACCATATAATCACTTAAAAAAAAAAATGAATGTGTAAGAAATGTTTAAGAAAATACTGGTGAGAAAATTGGGTCAGTTAACAAGTAGAGGAGAAATATGATCTTCCAATAAAAACTAATTCATAATTTAAAAATAATAAATGTATAGTACTCTGAGCATCTGTGTAAACAGTGCTGATTACTCATTCAGATAAAATGAATACATATTGTTTGACAAAGCTGTAAACCATTGGACTTACTGGTACTGGAAAAGACTGAAGAAAGTATTCAAGTAGATTTCATTATAAGATTTCAGTCGTTCTTCAGTCAAGACTCCTTTAATAATGATTTCCTGCAAATGTGCAGGAAATCAGGCAAGAGAAAAATTCAATGCCACTTCATGCTTGAGAACTGAGCTCTTTTAAATAAACAGACAAGTAGTGATGATGTATATACAAAACCAATATTTAAACAGAGAGATAAATGTGCAAATTACAGAACTATTTTATTAGGATTTTTTTTCAGAGGAGAAGCAATATTTCTATTATATGTAATAAAATCAGTATTGTTAGCTTTGGACAGGTATACTCTGAAAGACTTGAGTCTACCTTTGGCTTCAATGTATGAATATTTTCCTTTTACAATTTTTGTGGCCTTAAATGTGAGAAATGATAACTCAGGAGATATTCACTAAAATATTTTTAATTTTTTCCTTTTATGTTATTGGTAGGTGGAAAATTTCTGATCTCTTAACGATTATGGGTATTTTAAAAAAATCAACATGACAGATTGCATATATATTCTTTTTATGGTACATTGATAAAAACTCTACTATTAGAAGTGATTTCTCTCTACTTTCATTTATTTTATCTAACATGGGACCATGAATTTTCTATAGTAAACTGCATTTTTAAAGAATTCATAAAATACTTATGTAAAATTTTCTATTAATTGTGAGAAATATTTTTGAAAAGTGAATTAGAAATAGTTAGCAACTATAAGGAGAATTTTTTTTCTTTATTTAAATTCTGTCCTCTTTGAGACACAGAGATATTCTCAAAGTAACACAGAAAATATAACTTATGCAAAATAAGAGAAAAAGTATAGAAGGCATCTCATTAGCAGTGTAATGCAAATTGTTTGGGTAAAAACATAGTTTAATATGAAAACATAGTTTAATATGAAACATAGTTTAATATGAAAATAAACCTGGGAGAATTCTCATGCTGCCTTGGTTGATGGATTATAAGAATACCTAGGAGTTACATGGGGAGTAAGTTTCGTGCTGTTCGACTCCATACAAAATTAATTTCACTGCTGTATTACTATGCTATTTACATTTTTCAAATACCTGCTGGGAATTGGAAAGGATTAGCAAATCCTTATTAAGAATGTTTCCATCTTAGGTAAGACTTGCTTAGGTTAGACATTTATTTCAATAACTGCATTTTTCCCCTTTTTTCCAGTCAGGGGTTTCAGAAACAACAGGTTTTTGGTTTTTTTGAAAAGGATTATAGGTTAAATCATTCTGAATTCTGAAAAACCATCACAAGTGTCAAATCCATCTGAGCAGGAGGTTAAATCATCTCAGAAGAAACTTTCATACATTTAGTTTATTTTTCTGTTTTACTTGACAAACAATTTGGATATCTCATTTCCTGGGTATTTTCTGAAGAAAGAGGCTTAATTATAATTATACACATTAAGAGGGTTCAAACTGATAAACAGAGAAGAAAAAAATCTGCTAATTATCTAAGCTACAGCATCAGCCCAGTTGCATAATTGTGATTTCCTGAAATCCTGAGTTGAAAAAAGATTTTGAAAGGAATTCCCAAGTAATGGAGAATACCAAGAAGATTGAGTTCCACTTCTGTCTTCACTTAGTTTTTTTCACTCTGCCATAACTTCAGCCTATTTCAGTGAATTTTGATGGATTCTATCTATGTTAAAACCTCTCACAGACTTCACAGAACATTCCAGGAATTTAAAAGAGGCATTTGTGAGCAAATTATACTGATTATATCATTGTGTGTTCCCTTGGCTTTTGATTGGAAGAGTTCCATCAAAAGATACAGTAATCTGCTTCTAGCTGATAATTTCTGCATAAATATTTTGCACAATTAACATTTTTGAGACCATTAATGGAAAATAGTCCTTACTCATCCAGATAATTTCTTTTATGATACTACATTCTATGAAATGAGACACACAAATCCATACTCAAGTTATGCTTTCTTGAGTCGTGAAGATAAAATTTGTGATGGGAAAAAAATGCAACACAATTTATGGATATAGTAATTTGTTACTAACCCAATTGAAGCAAAAATTATGGATATTTCAGTTAAAATGAATTTTATACATCAGAAATCCATAATCCTCCATTAAAATAATTAACAAAAAGCCAAGAGAAATAATAATGCAAGCCATGATATCTTGTTGCTGCTCCACTTTTCTGATATTCTTTTTAGTCTTTTCCATTGATGAAGGATCTTTGACCAGTCTTCCTGAGAAAAGCAAAGCAGAGAAGCTTCCATGGCTAAATGGGAACAATTCAAACTTCTGCTACGACAAGATTAAGATGGTGATAGCATCACTCTCCTGGTTTTCTTCAGATATGAGTTGGACTTTGTCACTTTGCCAGCTTCTCTCCCATTCCTCAGCAGGTGTCACTCCTCTTAATTCTTAGCAATCCTATACTTCAAGAGAAGTCTCACCATCCTTCTGAGCCTTTCACACAGCTCAGAATTTCTTTCCCCCAGAGATTTCAGTTCTACTTAAAGACTTTGTGTACGATTAATAGAGCGACAGTGAGAGCAGCCCTGTAAAAGCATCTCCTAATCTCTCAGGCTTTCACCTTTTATGGTGCTGGAGAGTTAAAGGCCCAAGAAAAAAATCAAAATTATTAGCAGAGCTGATTGCCCTTCAGAATCTTGATCGCTTTTCCTCCATGTCACAGTGATCCATCCCTTGTTTGGAAAGCAATATCCCTAAATGTTTCCACTGGGGAAATCAAAGGCTCCACTTCAACCCTGACTTTTATACTCAATATCAGTCAAAGTCAACAGCCCAGTTGAAAACCCATATATTCAGGGCCACTAGTCATTCATCATTAATGACTCTTGATTGTTCCATCACCTTTTCTCGGCCTTTTTATTTGGTGCCAAACTTACACTACAAAATTTTTGTACCAAAGCCCAAAGGTAATTTTAGCTCGATGTATAAATAGCAAATGAAGGTCACAGCGAAATGTACAGTCTCTGAAGCAAGATAGAATTCATTGTCTGATAAATGATACTCCCAAACACTTTACCTTTTCATCTTTATTAAGATATATTTTCCTTAAATTCTGTATTTAATTTCACAATCTTTTATCCTATGTGTTACCTGAGCATTAGATATAATACCAGTATATTTAAAGTTCAAAATTTGATCCCTAGTCGACTTAGCAATATTAGTGTTGTGTAATATTAGCATTACGGGTCAGCAAAGTGGAAAGTTCAGGTAAGACAAAGCAATGTTATTGGTATGATTTTCTTTTATTAAATATGGTTTTAGAAATTACAAGATTTATTTTACTTGGTTTTAATTGGAAGAAGTAAAATTCTTTATAAATTCACAATACTGTTCTTCTTGAATAACTTTATCATGTAGTTGCAACTAAACTGGAGTCAAGATTTGTTTTTTAGGATGGAAATATTGACAAAAATATAATTAAAGTTTAACCTTCTTTGCAGAGGTTTTTTTCTTTTTTAGTATATCAGAAAAATATATAATTTTTTTCTTTTTTTTTAGTATATCAGAAAAATATATAATACTATGTCATATATTGAAAACTGTACCTTCATTGTCTGTGAATTCATATCCCAGAACCAGAAAAATCTATTGACAAATAAAGCATATATTCATACCACACACATCTATAAGCATTTTATAATTTACTCAAAAGATCAACTGACATTGCAAATTTAAAAAATAATATAGATTTTTCTCTCATCCTAAGAACCTTTTGTAGGTTTCAACAGCAATGTAAAATTGATGTCAAGATCTACATGAAAAGATCCTGACTGCCTCCCTTTCATGTTCATTTTCTATTAATGAGAAGCACTGTATGGCATATCTGATTGTGTATGTTACTGTGCAATTTGTTAGAGTCTCAAATTATTGGTAGAGGCATAAATTTTGATGGACAGTTTCCTATTTTAAAACAAAAATTTCAACCTATGGTTCAACTCTCAAGCCTTTTCCAAAAATTATGAAGTTTTCTTTTTGGGGCAGTGACTATCTTATTCAGGGTATATCATCTTATTTGCATAGTTTCAACTGAGAACATTTTTTGATGTGCCACACGTTGGACTCAATGATCTCAGATATCTCTTCTAAACTTAATGATTCTATGAAACCTAAATCCATAAACAACTCTGTAGATTTTTACTAAAGGGTTTCTTACGATTGTGAGAATCATCTGGAAGAAATAAACTTAAGAGTAATGACTGTGTCCAAGGTGAATTGAAATAAAGGAAAAATTGAAATTAACTTTTTCCTCCTGCGTCCTAAATAATAATTACTTGCTCTTTATCCCGTAGCTACACACAAACACTGGCACTAGCCACCACTTGTTAAACATGTTTGAGGCTTGCATGACTTCACTTCTTACCTGACACAGTGTTACAAAACATTGGTTTTGAACAGTCAATTCTTAAGTAACTTACATGACTTGGCAAAATAAAAAGAACAGATTCAGGGTAATGTCTATACTTCATCAATCATCTGAAAGTGTTTTTCAAGCTTACTAGAGATGCTGCTTCAATCCTATTTATTCCCAGGGTAAGAGAAATGTCTGATCAATAAAATAATGGCAGGTTCCATAAGTAAATTCTTACCCATACAAATTTTGCTGGGGAGCACCGACAAAATCTGTAAGTGTGCCAATTATGTGACTAAATAACCAAGCCTGAAATAGCTAAAATTTTATTTCTTACACATAACTTGAATTATGTCAGGAATTATGTGAGGTCTTTTATGGGAAGCACTTTTTAACATTATCGCAACCATCACGAAGAATGATAAAATTATGCAAAGCTCCCAGGAAGGGTTGTAAATAAGAACATGTTTTCTACACAGCAAAGATTTTGATTGTCTCTGATACATATAACAAATATTCCAATGCATTTCAGGGAAGTTACTTACTATCAAAAAAAAAAATAAAAAAAGAAAGAAAAAAAAAGGCTCCAATTAAAAAAATATATATATTAGAAGAAAGTGGGAAAAAATTGTGAAAGGAAAAAAATTAGAAACAAGGAAAGATAAAGGAAAGGAAGGAAAAACGGAAGGGAAGAGAATGGAAGAAAATATCCTCCAAATATGTTCTGATATAAGCCATGAAGTAGTCAAGTAAAGCCCATATAAATTTAAGACTTAACTATATGTACATAATATTTTGGTATGTGAAATATTGCCTAGTGTTGTTCTCAGAAGTTTTGATTGGTCTTAAAGTCATCACTTTTAATTTTAATTTTTATGAAGATGAGGGAGAACCGCTAGTTCCATAAAAGTGTTCCATTCTGTTCAAGGAAGGCTGTGGTTTTTTTCCACACACTTGTCTTTAGTAAATTCAAAAGCCAGCATTGCCATTCACACCCCCTTAAATCCATTCTATAATCAACCATGCAAAATAGACACATCTGAAATACAGTTAAGACTGTAGGTGGTCTGAATGATCCTATGTGCATTTCTCTTTTTCTCCACAGACCACAAAATATGCTCAGGACACCTCTCAAGGCTAGGTAGGATAAATATAGAGCCCAGTGATGGATTTTATAATACACATTACCCACAGACATAAGCGGACACTGTCCATAAATAGCAAACCAGTTCTCTTAATTCTGCTTTCAGTTCTGAATGCTTAAAATTTAGTAGTAATCTGACTGTATCCTGGGGAAGAGGGTGTTTAGTGGAAAAAAGAGTTGCATATATTTTTCTCTATTATTTATTTCTGTTTATTGTCAAGGAGTTGTCTGCAGTCCTGGGAATACTTTCATGTTTTTAACCCCCGTTGATGAAGGAAAATCATTACATATCTAATAAAAAGAGTAAAAAAACTGGAAACAAACCCCATTTTAATTTTTCCTAATGCCTCCCAAGACCTCTTGGTAATCAGTGCATTGTAGCATATCTCTAGATAAGAGTTTAATATTCCCTGACCTATCCATCAGGAGCAGCTGAGTGTGGTATAGTTTCTGAGCAAAAGTAAGTAGGAGCTTATTATGCTTTTCTCTTAATAGAGAAGGCTTTAAGATGGAAGTGTATATGTTTAAGGCAACTAGGTTTTACTCTGGAATATTTTGAAAGATATAAAATATGAACACTAAAGGACTATGACTATTCTTGCCATAGGACAGAAAGGGAAGTCTGTGAAACAGAATTTCGTCTTTAGCACCTTAGTACTGTAAATTCCATACATTTGGGAACTTAAATTATAGTTGCAACAACTGCTCTTCTGATGCCTGCCTAAAGCTTAAATCCCACTGAATTTTCATGACATTATTTGGAACCTTGAATTAAAATCCAGAGAAACATGTATATTATTAATTCATATTTGATGCTTAAATCCCACTGAAATGCATGTGAAAGATATATTCAAAAATTTTAATCTAGAATGGAATCTGATAAAAATGGAAATAAATGTTATCCACATTTTAAATTTACCAAATGATCAGTCACTATTTAGTTAGTGCTATAAAACTTTTTGAGCAGTGAGCATAGATACATATATATAAGCATCCATTAATTAATTCCCATTCCAGACTGCAATGGAAAAGGTAACAACCTTCTCACAGAATTTTATCTGCATGTTCAAAATCACTACTGTGCTTAGAAAAGAAATATCAAATTAGGAAAATTCTTTTTGTAATGATGAAAAAAGCCAATTCCTTCTAGTGTTTGAGTTCTTTTGAAACATGAAAATTATAGGAAAAAAATGTGATTATGAAGATACCTTTTCAAGAGAAAACTCTGAAGCTTTGGCAGATAGTTCAAAACATTTTTCAAAGACAGGAGTTAACTTTGAATTTTTAGTTAGAAGCACACTGAGCTCTATAAAACTTCTTAGTGTCAAAAAAAGACATTTTTAGCAATGAAAAGCAATCTCCCCATATCTTCTGTCATATGAAGATGTGAACATGAACAGCAAATTTTAAGGAATGTAGGAAATAAAACATTTTTTTCTTTTGACTGTTATCTTGGTGCTGTGCCTTCCTGATTTTTAACACCTCTCTGTCACAACATCTCAGAAATGTTCACAGTATTTGTAAGAGGTCTGAATTGGTGACTTGATCAATAATAGCAAAGAATAGCAAAAGAAAATATATAGATATGTCTATCTTAAATGTTTGAATTATTTTCAAGGACTGATCAAACAAAAAGCGTGAACAAAAACTTCCTGATGTGTGTCTGCAGAGTTAAGCGTCATCAGATTGCTTCATTAGGTCATTTAGAGTCAGGATTTTTATATAGTTGGAAATGGACTGCTATAAAAATATATTTGAAACCACATAATGATGGTGATGAAAAGAAAATGAAATGCAGTTCAAGACTCAGGTCTTTTTACCTATGTCAAAAAAAACTAAGATATTAATTTCTCTGGTGTTGCAAACAACACGAGGACTTAAAAATTTTGTTTTTTGTCTATCAGTATCTGTACATGCATTTTCTTTTCAATCCTGTGGTTCATCATTATTATAAATTGCATTGTCCAAAAAATAATGTCATAGATGGTAAAGAATCCATCCCATGTTAGACATGTAAAGCATCTAACAGTCATTTTATGTTCCTTTATTTCATTAATTAGGAGGAAACACACTATGGGTTGAATTTGTCTACTTTGCAAAAAGTGCTCCTTTCTACTGTAGTAGAAGCCTGGATGGCTGCTACAAACACACAGTTATTTCCTGGGCCTCTGCTGTAATCTTCACTGCAGTTCTGTTCTCCAGTCTCTGTAGTGCAGTTCTCCTCAGGGTCTCCTTTTGGGCTCTTGACCCACCCCTATTTATTCCTGTTACTTTCACAAACTGCAGCTGCTGCCCAACTAAGGACTTGGCAGCTGTAACTCGTTTGGAGCAACTAGGACCCACACATAGATCTTACAATACATAGATCTTACAGGGACTCTCCCAATAACAATACATATATTCAGGCCCCCACATTTCCCCCCTTTTCTTTTAACGATTATACAATTACAACACACATACAGTCCCAGCTCTCAGGCTGCCACAGCTCTTGGCTGTCTTTGAACACATACAAGTCCCTAGATGTTCCATGGCTCTTTTCCTTAAAAGCCATATTCTTATAGCTTTCTGCTATTACAGCTCCTTAATTCAAAGGCCATATGATATTCTAATGTCCCAGCTCTCAAGCTGAAATTCCAAAGTCCCAGCTCTCAGCTGTCCTTTCTTCTATAGTCCCAGCTCTCATCTGTCCTATCTTCTATGATATCGGGGGATCCCATACCTTCTCTCTATGTTCCTCGTGGCTGCGTGTTCATCATCACGTCAGGGTCACCAGAATGTTCTAATCTTCACTGCACTGTTGTTCTCCAGTCTCTGTAGCTCAGTTCTCCTCAGGGGCTCCTTTTGGGCTCTTGACCCACCCCTATTTATTCCTGTTACTTTCACAAACTGCAGCTGCTGCCCAACTAAGGACTTGGAAGCTGTAGCTCGTTTGGAGCAACTAGGACCCACACATAGATCTTACAGGGACTCTCTCCATAACAGTACATTTATTCAGGCCCCCACATTTCCCCCCTTTTCTTTTAACAATTATACAATTACAACACACATACAGTCCCAGCTCTCAGGCTGCCACAGCTCTCAGCTGTCTTAAATACATACAGAGAATATATACATATTCCTATACAGTCCCAGCTCACAGGCTGCCACAACTCTTGGCTGTCTTTGAACACATACAAGTCCCTAGATGTTCCATGGCTCTTTTCCTTAAAGGCCATATTCTTATAGCTTTCTGCTATTACAGCTCCTTAATTCAAAGGCTATATGATATTCTAAAGTCCCAGCTCTCAGCTGTCCTTTCTTCTATAGTCCCAGCTCTCTGGCTGCCACAGCTCTCGTCTGTCCTATCTTCTATGATATCGGGGGATTCCATACCTTCTCTTGATGTTCCTCGTGGCTGCGTGTTCATCATCACGTCAGGGTCACCAGAATGCTGTAATCTACACTGCAGTTCTGTTCTCCAGTCTCTGCAGTGCAGTTCTCCTCAGGGGCTCCTTTTGGGCTCTTGACCCACCCCTATTTATTCTTGTTACCTTCATGAGCTACAGCTGCTGCCCAACTAAGGACTTTGCAGCTGTAGCTCGTTTGGAGCAACTAGGACCCACACATAGATCTTACAATACATAGATCTTACAGGGACTCTCTCAATAACAATACATATATTCAGGCCCCCACAGGCCTCCTCAGTCCAGCAAGGTCTGACAGTCCATAAAACATGCCTACAATTCAGTTCCCTATCCTGCCCAGTATTTTATGCAGTTTACTTAGATTGGCTATGAGATTTTTACTATGTCTCTGACTACTGTTTGATGGAAATAGTTTTTATTCTAATTTCTGTTTCAGGTGCCACTGAAATATGATTTCTTCTATATCTGAATATGTATTTTCAGAACTACTTCTTTCAGAATAATACTATTTCGTGTGTAGTATTGTTTGGTTGCATATTAGAGAAGCTCATATTTCCTGCCTAATCTTTTTTACTAGAACAGTCCATATTTTACTTTAAAAGATTCCACTTCTTATTTCCTATTTGGACAAATTTTCAATACAAATGAAGGCTTTTTCCAAATGAATGCTTTCTTCCTGTTTTTAAGAAGTCCTTGCTACAACATGACAGTCTTCTGATCTATTCAAATTAAAATTTCAAATTGTGATGTAGTAGTGATTCAATAACATTTTAACTTTGCCTTTCCAATCAATAAAATAAGAAGACAGTCAAGCCTGATAGTGAAATACTTGTCTAAATAAAGCTGCCATGCCATTCTGAAATAAATGACTAAAATAAGATTCACATATATATCTAGTTTGTTTAAAACTCTCAAAAAACGTGTACACTCACCACATTTATACATCTGCACTTACTGGGTACATTATTCTACCTAATAGGCATCACAGACATAAACTAGAAAAGTCATTTATTTCACTTATGTGACCTACTTATGTTCTGATTTACTTTAGGAAAAGGAAATTCTGGGTTGTACTACTGAACACAGACAACATAATACTTAAAATAATGGGGTTTTTTTTTTGCTTTGTTGTTTTCTTTCCTTTATTTCTTTTTTATTTTTTTCTTCTTTCCTCTCTCTCTGCTCCTACATCTGAACTTGTAATAACTAAGTAATTAAACAACAAGGAAATAGTATGCTGATCAGAAAAAATGCTGAAGGGTATCTGTCCTTTCTATCTAGTATATTTTATATAAGGTTAAACTGGAATATAGCATTTTTAAAACAGGCAGAGTACACAATAAATTAAAAAAAAACATGTTAGTCCTTAGAAAAAATGAAGCAGCCAGGTAAAAAATATTGAGATCTGTATGTTGGTTCATTATTTCATCCAACTTTTTCCTTGTTTTTGTTCTTCTTTTTATTTTGTTTATTTTAATTTTTGATTGTTAGGCTTTTTTGTTTGGTTGGTTTTGTTTGGTGATTTTTGTGTGGTTTTCTGTTTGGGCGTGATTTTTTTTGTTTGGGGATTTTTACCGTGTTTTCATAATAGTAAATATTTAGTACAATTTCAAAATATAGCTTATTTATCATCATGTATGCTCATGTATTACTTTGTTTAAATACATTCATTATATTAATGATGAATAAATGCATTTCTAATTAGGATAAGTTTTACTGAAAATTTGGTTTCATGTTTACTGAAAAATGGCAACAGACTTCCAATGCTTATTTGGTTGTACTTTTTTTTAGGAACACCCATCTCTTCTTGAATACTCATCAGATTTTTGAGAACAACTTGATGGAAAAAAAGACTGAAAATGAAAAAGTCTGTCTTTCTCTCTTTTTTATCCTTGTAAAGTATGACAGAGAATGATATACAAAAATATTAAATATTCAACGCTCGTTATTCACAATACAGTGAAAATTAGAATCCATAAATCTCTAGCACACAGCTGTTGTAAGTATTTAAAAATACAAACCTGAAATGAAATGTGTGTCAACTTAATGATTGGTCTGAAGCAGAAAGATCTGAAAAATACTCTCTGTGATTTTCACCCTGCCAGTTTAGCATGATTTATACAGAATGTGTTATGTCTTATTTCCATGAATCTAAGCATTGGTAAATAATATGTCCTTGTTCTCTCCTTCAACAAATGGAACATTTTTGACTTCAAAAACTTGAAATCACTAATAAAATGAATTTCCATCAACAAACTTTCCTGAACATATTAAATTTTTGTTTCTATCTGGCAAATGTAGTTCCCAAACTTCTTAAATCAGCCAGTACTTTATTGAAAAAGTTCTTATTTCAGAAAACATTCCCTGTTTTTTAAAAAAACCTTGATAGATTCTTAGCATAAATCATGTAGCTAATTGCTAGTAACTTCTATGGAACTTAGACATGCTTTTTATATTTAAACTGTTGGAAAAATGCATCTGTGAATCAAGAATTATTGAACTGAGACCCTTAATTAATGTTTTGATGGCTTGTAAAACATTATTTGATGGTACTGTCATTTATGTTGATTCCATTCTTCTTTATATTATTACTGCTATTACCAAATACATCTAGGAAAGAAAGAGTTTTCCAACAGCCTGCACTGTCACCTTTCTGTTCAACAGCCCCTTAAGAATTCTACAAAGCTCAGAGTTTCAATAATTATTATTTATTTATATACTGGCTCTAGTGCATCAAAGTTCATGGTCCAGCCTTCCTTACAATTCCAGACAGACAAGAAGAAACATTTATTCACTGTGTATATAAGAGGAGCTAAAGTTGCAGGAAGACATAGAAAAATATTAGAACTCATTTTTCCTTCTGTCAAATTATTACTTCTGCACAGCTGGGTAAAACTCAGTCTTGTCATTTCATTGGAAATGTCTCTGTTTTAGCAGATATACTTATTTTCAAACATGATACCTGCTTTCCCTTTGCCCTTCTTAGCTCTTCTACTGAGGCAACAGAGAGAAAAAAAATGTAGTTAGAGTCATTAGAGTCCACATGCTGAAACATTCTCATCTTGAAATTGAGAGTATTTATCAATACACAGTTTGAGAAGCTATTCCATCAATTATTACAGTCAGATTGCATCCTAGACTGAATATATTGAGAGAAAAAAAAATCTTTTTTATCAAGCTTCTGAATCATTAATTCTGCTAGCTGGCTCAAAAGAAATGACAAAACAAATGTGCCAAGAATAAAGTATAGCTCACAACCCATTTTGCACTAGGCCCAAGGGATTTGGCTCACACCTTCTGTATGCTTCACCCTCTAATGGCTGTATTTTCCAAACACACTGTTCTTGGGTGTTCCCCACTCCACACACCCCTTTCTAGCCAGGTGTCTGCATGCTGTCCTGCCAGAGTGATTTATGACTTCATCATGTCCTGTGGGAACTC
>JAHXMQ010012338.1:73458105-73477475 GCA_020466415.1 Ammodramus savannarum pratensis | reverse complement strand
AGAAGGTCCAGGTCAAAGTATGGTGTGTGAGAGCTACACCTCACAGCTCACTTCAATCACCACAAATCCAACATTTGCACTTGAACAATCTTCCATGCAACCTTGAGACTCACTATTTATTGGACAAAATTAATGTCCTCATCATTAGACACATATTCATGAAATTATTTCCTTCTCCTACATCTTCATAACATTTCCATCTTCCACATATCTAAAAATGCAGTAACACAGTTATATTCTCAATTCAGATATTATCTATTAGATGCTTTTGTTTAAAAGCAAAACTAAAAATTAAATATTATGAAATTGCTGATTTTATTCAGAATTTTTTATTTCCTTCCCATTTTTATTTTAAAAAATAACAAATTTTATATTTAGCTTAATCTGAAATGTTTTGTTTAATCTTAAAAAAAAAAGAATTTATCATTCAAGTATTTTAATTGCTTAAGATGTGAGAGCTTCAAAATTAAAACCATTATCAAAATAAAAATATTAAAAATAAAAATTTCCTAAACATTTTAAATTACTTTTTTATTAACTACTGTTCCACCAGTTGCACCTAAATGAGTCAATATTTTGGAACACCTTTGAGGTCATTTTGTCACTAATTTTACCATGGATAAAATCCTTTCTCATGAAAATTTATTACTAATTTCTGAAAACATGAGAGATTAAAAAGATAGAAAACATTTAAATATATTATGTATTTACAGTAAAATAACACTAATACAATTTAATTTCTTATTTAACATATTGCTTTTTTGGTGTCCTATCTAAATATATATTTTATCTTTTTTTATGTAGGAAAACACCTGAAATTAAATTTCTCATCAGCTCAGTTGCACAATGTTAATGTCTCCTTTCTGTTCAGCTTTCACCATGAATCAGCTGGCATAGGAAGGCTGTGATTTTAAAGGAGGTTGCTTGTCTAGTTTTGCACCTGGGAGAACATTTTCCCACAGTTCTGTATATATGCAAATATTCTAATACATACCCTTTATTTTCTCAAGTATTAGGTGTATCATTGATTCAATGAAGCTCCATGAAGTACAGTATCCTGATATTTGGAGAGAAGAGAACTCCCCAAGTCCCATTGTGCATCTGGCCAATTCTATACTGTTATGCTACAGGGAAAGACCTTTTCTCAACGTCTCAGAGGCTGGGCTCTGCCCCAAAGCTTCAAAGGTCTGTGATAACAAGCTTAAGTCTGTTTTTTATGTATATTCCCTGAATTTGTATTCTGTGGTATTATCTTTATCAATGATAGAATTGTGCTCCAGTTCAATCTTATCATTTAGCATCCTTAGTGAACATAGATGGATGTCAAAAATGTGTGCTATGGTATCTGCCTTTGATCTGTTGTGGGTCTGTTCAGAGTGTATATACTTGAATGTATAATAAGACATACAAAAAATACCCCAAACAAACAAAAAAAATCCAACACTTTTACAAATGCACTATTTTTTCCTACATATATATTTTTATGTTCCTTCAGGCAGATATCAAATTCCTCTTGGTTTGCACATAATAATTTAAAAATTAAAGGTAAAATGCACCCTTAGAGGACATTGTGCCTGATAAGAGGAAGCACATTTTTAAATCCTTGGTATACATTGTCCCTTGCTCTGCTTACATATGCTATGACTTCCCAGCCAACAATCAAAAAGCCTTCTAATGAAAAGCAAGTAGGAGTGAATAGTGGCTAAATGAATAAAAAAAAAATCCCTTAGGAAAAGCAATATGCAACATCTATTATCTGAAAACTCTTATACATTTTACACTGTATGGAAAGCCTATAAAACATCACTGTGTATTCATGCAGTCAACACTGCAATCCATCAAAAAATTAATGGCTTTGTTGGTATGCATTTGTCCACTGAATAGGCTCCTATTGCAAAAGTAATGTGAATGTGACTTGTTTGGAAAATAAACACAAAAAACCCCAAGCCCAAACAGCAACAGTAAAAATTCCCCCCTCATCCCCCATTAACAAAAAAACTCCAAAAACAAACAAAAAACCAAGACAAAACAAAACAAACAAACAAAAAAAAACCCAACCAAACAAAAGCAAAAAAAAATCCAACAAAACAGAAAACCAAACAAACAAAACAAACAAAAAACCAACAAAAATACCATGCAAATGCAGAAAAAGCTCAAAGAAGAAAACCAACAAACTCCAAAATCTGGATCTGAGCAAGCAGATAATTTTTAACAAGGAATTTTCTTTTAACTCTAAAAGATCTGTTCTTATCCTCCAAATAAACATCAAGTATCCCAAGAAGAGATAAAAAATATTAATAAAACTCACTAACTGGATAGAAACCACTGAAATGCAAATTCTGTGTCCACTAAAGCATCAGAGCTTGAAGTGATACATGTGGTTGTTTCTGCAAGTACTGTTTGCCAAGCATTTACTGATTCCCAGCGTTTAATGGCATCTGCTTGTATTGTCTGTTTTCTTACCATGGTCAATAAAAAAGAATTTAAATATTGTATACAGTACACATGTATTATTAAGTGAAAATTAAATTTAGACATGTTCTTTCTAGATGCCTTGGTTAAGACAGAATGGAAAAATGAACTAAAAGACATTAAAAATCACTCAATAAAGGAAAGAAAGGGAAGAAACTACATAGGTTCATCATTCAACTTCACATATCTGCACAAATTCCCCTGTCTCCTTTGAAGAACAGCAAATGTGAATAAACACATTTTTATCCTTCTTTTTCAATAGCACACTGGTACAAGTATTCAAAAAGCATTTGAGACAACAGAATCAAATTTCTTGTTTCTGAGAAGGGTCAAACTGGTTTTGGGAGAGTGGGAGAATATGGTTATCTGTAATGATTAAACTGTTCACCAGAGAGAGGTGAAGTCCTTGCAAGAAGTATTTCCTGGACTTCCCCAACTTGAGTCCTTCCCAAAGATTGTGGACCTTCATGAACTGCTTCGGCATGGTCCTTTCAACAGGATACAAACCCTTGGGAATAGATTTTCTGGTGTGGATTCCCCATGAGCCACAAGTCTTGTTAGTAAACCAGCTCCTGCACGAACTCCTTTCCTCAAGCAGCATCTTCCTTCAGGGCATGCCTGCCTCATCCAGCAGAGAGTTCCCCATGGGCTGCAGTAGAGATATCTGCTCCACTCTGGTAGACAAAAAAGAAAATGAGCCCATGCACTGGGACTTGTTGAGCTTCATGAGGTTCTCATGGGCCCAGTTCTCAAGCTTGTCCATTCCAACTGCACTGCTCAAATTCATGTCATCTGTACATCTGTTCACAGAATTCACACAATTCACAGAATGACTAGGTTGGAAGAGACCTTTAAGATCCTTGAGTCCAACCCATGCCCTAACACTCAACTAAACCATGGCATTGAGTGCCACACCAAGTCTTTTCTTAAACACTTTGTGTTGATGATGTCCTAAGATCACCTACCTTTGCCACACCTGGCTGTGCATTTATTTCTTTCTCCTGTTTGAGGAGGAAATTCTTTTTCATTCCTGCCAGTTTCCAACTTGTCTTACCTGATTTCCTACACACCAGGATAGAGAGCTCTCAAACTCTAAAAAAAGTGGTCTTAAGTAGTTTCCAGCTTTGGCCAGCCCCTCTCTCCCTAAAGACAGTTACCCAGGAGTTCTCAATCACCTGCTCTTAAACAGATGAAAGTTCATTCTTACAAAATTCTTGACTTAGCTTCTCTACAGGCTCACCAAGCTCACTTCTAATGTCATAATGCACAGAAACCTGCTAGTTGTTCCCACATTTATTGTTCATCAAATATATTTTATAAGAAGCAAAATAAGAAATAATAAATCTTATATTTGTTTGTTAGAAAAACAAATGCAGATAGCTACCAATAAGATTTTCTGTTTCTGATCCTGAGCTCTCAGACAGCATTTGCCTCTAGTTGTAACATTGAGGGCTAAGGGCCATAAAGGTATAGGACTTGCAACACATCTCTGCCCTCAGTGTTTCCTGATAGATAAATGCAAGTAGATCTTGCAGGAGGTTAACTTTTTTGAGAGAAGTGTTCAAAATTATTTTTTAAGTATTCATCTTTGCTCAAACAGTGTACAGGGAGAATAGTTTATGATTTGGGAAAAGAGAGCAAGAGCTTAGCAAGAAGATACAGAATAAGTGTGTAAATTTTGACAAAATTATTTCTCATGAGTCACCCTCTAGCTCTCATCTAGTAAGTGTTAATAGCATAATACAGTAAAACTTCTAAATTGTGACACATTAAAGAGTTTGATATGACAGCAAATTAACATCCTGAAAGTATACTGTTAGATGTAAAACACACTGCAGCAATTCATACTAATAGTCAAGTAAATATTATTTTCCTATTCAAATTCTTTCCAGAATTATGGACAGCTGAGTAACTTAGAATGTCACTTTTTTCACCTCCTTATGGATAAAAAGCAATTAAGATGTATTTTATATACATATATATGTATGTCTCCTCATTTCCTCCATGTGCAACTTCCGTAATCATGCATTGCATTCTTCCTGTGACTAGGCTGAAATATTTATATTTCATTGATTATATGGCTTGGATTATTCAGAAATTAATAGCCTTAGTGTTCAAAGAGAGAAGTAAGATTCTGAATGCTGCCTCTGCTTAGATGAACAGTTTTACTTTAGGGACAGTACAGCAGTCCCGAAGCAGGGTCCTTTTGAGGCTCCTTTTGTATCAGAAATTGATTCCCTAAAGATTAATCTTTTTTTTTTTTTTCCTGAGATTCCTTGGGCATAGCAATTACTCAGGAACCAATTGAATGATCTAGAACTGTAGAAAAAGCAAATGTATCATATAGATTATATTTTAGTATTCACACATAAAGTAAAATCCATTTAATTGCCAAAATTGAGCCAACGTAAATTCTTTAGTACTCCACATTTGCGGATTATAAACTTACCCTTTGGTCTTAATAAAACCTATTTTGAGAAGAATGATAGCAATTACAAGGTCAGTCTACATGACTTACTGGATGATTTTGAAGTTAATAATTGCATATTTGTGCAAATGGATTGGCTGATGAAAATTACAATAAAAACGTGAAAAATAATTATAATTATTGTTATGGAATTTATTAAACTAAAATAATTTCAATTTAATTATATTCTTATCCCATTCCATTTATGTCCATGGTTTTGAAGCAATTGGGGTATTTTTTCTGGTTTTTTGTACTTGCTACAGTCCCTGGCAAAGTAATGGAATATGTCCCCTTATAAACTATTGCTGAATGATAAAAGTGTTTGGGAAAATCCAGCACAGTGTTTGGGAAAATCCTGCCTGACTAACCTGATCACCTTCTACGATTAAGTACAACTCTACTTCTACAGGAACACGGTAGATTTTGTTTAACTAAACTTTCAGCAAATTATTCCACACCATTTTCCTCAGCTTGCTTCCTCCTAGACACACTGGTGAGATGAAAATTGAATATATATGGCCAAAGTGGAGAAGTACAGACCTGAAAGCTGCAAATTGGAGTATGGACCTTTTGTCCTAAAAGGGCTTTAATTAGTGGTTGCAAGTTTTTTTGACAGCTGTTTATAAAGGATCATTACTGGATATGATTTCATATCTTCATTGACATCACCACCTTGTGATGGGTTAAGGCAGAAGCTGAGAGAACTTCAACTCTGCTCTGGAAAAGAGAAGACTAAGCCGAGATTTTATCAGTGTGCGTAAAAACTCGATGAGAGGGAATGAAAAAGGAGACAGGCTCTTCTCAGTAGTGATCACTACTAGGGCAGGACCTGATAGAGAACAGAAAAACTAATTCCATCTGAACATGAGAGAATGCTTCTTTTTGCTGAGAAAGTAGTCAAACTTTCAAAGTAGTCACCACTCAATGGGTTGTGCAGATAGGCTGTAGAATCTCCATCTATGCAAAAACGAGCACAGTCCTGGCCAACATGCCTCAGCTGGCTCTGCCTTAGAAGTGGGGTTAGACTGATCTTGCCAATGTTTCCTGTTGCTGAAAAATGCTTGTGCAGTGTCAAACTGTTTTCTTCTCACACAATGAGCAGTCTGGGGATGGGCAAGAAGGTGTGAGGGGTACTGCTGGGTCACCTGACATAAGTTTACCAAAGAAATATCCCCATATCGCATGATGTTGTTCTTGGCAATAAAAATACAAGGAAAGGGGGAGGAGACCAGGGACATTTGTGCTTATGGCACTTGTCTGTCTAAGAAGCTATTACCATTGCTCATACCATGCTTTCTAAGGAGTCAGTAAACAACTGCCTGACAATGGGATGCACTGAATAAATTATTTTCTTTCTTTTATCTATATTTGTTTGTGTGTGCATGTTTTGCTTTTCCTGTGAAACTACTGTTAGCATGATCTATAAGTCTTTTCCTGTTCCTTCAGTTATCTCACTCTCCTCTGGGGGAGAAGACTGAGCAGCTGTGTGTGTCCACAGGGTCCACCCAAAGCCCACCTCTTGGTGCCTAGTGGAGGTGTTGAGGGACTCCAGATAATGATAGCCTTGATTGGAGTGTGCTAGTTACATTTATAATTACAATTCTTCAGTTTTTTATTGGTAGGGTCCTTAGATTAGTCACAAGCTTGCTCGTTTTACCATGTGTGGGAAACTAGGGTTTTTTAGTGTGCTTTCAATTCTACAAACAGCAATAGTGCTACTGCTCTTAAAAATGTTTTATTATTTTTCAGGTAGTCGCTATCTTCCAATTCAGACATGTGCAGGTTTCCTCTAAATCCAATGTCTAATTTGTCAGACTCAAAAAAATACCTCTCATATTATATCACATCTCAAATAGAATAAAACAGCTTCACATGAACAGATGAAAGCATTAAGGCTGAATTTAATTTAAATTTATTATATATTTTATAAAAAATTCTCAAGTTTATAATCTTTCTCATGAAACTAGTATTAAAATATTACCAGTCATACTTTTGTATTTTAGTTAAATGATTAAATGTTACGTCCTCTATTTACTTAATCTAATTTCTTCTAGCTATAAGTTGAGTTTTCAGGATAAACTAGTCATCTAAGCTCTTTTCATGATCCATGAAAGGAAATAGGCATTTCTAGAGGCAATTAATCTCCTTTTAAGATAGATAGCATACACATAAGTAAGTTGCCCTACGGATGAGACTATTTCTGTCCATGAATGGTAAAACAAACTGAGCAGACTACGTGCATTGATGATGTTGTTTGTAGATGCTGGAATAAAGGCAAGATAAATAACCTCACATCTTGCACCTACCCACTCAACTCTTCTTTCCTTCCATATGCCATTGGTAGTTTAAGCATACTTTGATTGACCTTCCTATTACAAACATTGTATAAATGAAAATTATCCATTTATTTAAATTTGGGAGACATTTCTTTAAAATTATTTTAACTAATAAAAGCAACTGAACAACAAGATAGTAATATCAATAACAACAACAACAAAATCAGGAAAAAAACCAAGCAAAACCACCACCACCATCTCCACCACTGGTGTTTTCTAGAGGGCACAATTTTGCATTACAAATTTTAGCAGCTGCCAGTGAACCACAGAAAGGATAGACAGCTCTCAGCAGAATATTGTGCAGGGGAAAAAGCAGAATAATTACTCCACCCAACACTGATGGTTCTTAATCATGCATAGTCATTAGAATCTCTAGTATCTAGTTAGTAGACAAAGTACATGACAAAAGTATGTTCGAAATAAATCAAAATGGCTTTAAACATTAAAAAAAAAAGTGAACAGTAATGCTTCAATGCAGCAAATTATAAAAAATTGGTTTTCTATTTGAGATTGGTTATAGCTGAGGAACAGTAGAGAGACAAATCATATATTTGCTTCAGAAGAATTAAAGAATGTAATAAAGAAGAAAATAGTAAATTAAACGAGCCAGATAATTTCTTCTAGACACATTTCCTTAAATTATTAGTGATTGAAGAGTGGGCTCCATGTTCTAGATAGTTATTATTCTATGGTGGAGACATTTGTCCTTGACTTCCAAAGATTTATAATTAAAAAATGACAACTAGGATTTTAGCTGCCTGAAAATAAGCTACTTTTCTTAACTTCATCTAAGTTAAGAATTCCTACCAAAGGATTGATCTTTTTTCAAAATTTTCTAGCTATAAATATTACTTGACGTATAGTTATATCTTTCCAATGTTGAAAGACAACTTAGAGAAAGCTTAATTAAATAGATTCTGCCTGAAACACTCATAAAAAAAAACAAATAACAAAGCAAAATAAAGACAAAGTAAAAAAAAAAACAAAAACCAAAAAACGGCAGGAAATTAAGATGGAGCTGGTTTTGTAACATTTATACCATTTTTACTATCTATAACAATATTAAATTTTGATGTCTTAGTTTATAGTTTATAGCTTTTAGATAAACAATGGAGGAAAAAGCAAGAGGTGGTGACTGATCCATTTGTGTCTTAAAATGAGTGACATAAATACTAATAAGATATAATTCAGAGATGTACTAGCCAATTATCATCCATGTTTTTGTTGGTCTCAGTGAAGCCTTGTGGAAGCAGCAGTAATGGGAATAGCCTAAGAATGTGTGGTATTTTCACTGGGAACTCTTATTGCAAGTGACATTATAATGACTTGGCCTAACTGTTATGCCTACATGAAAATCTAAGAAATGTAGTAATTTTACAGCAAATTCTTTGCATGAAAATTCTCTAACAGACTAGCACCGTCTTCAATAAAACATTCTTCCCCATCTATTGAAGTTTAACATTTAAATGCTCTGTTTAGTAATATTTTTATGCACTTTATCAAACCTTTTAGTTTGCCAATTTAATGTTTATATTTTGTATATACTACAGAGGTGTCTGCTGTTTTTAATATTATACAGCAACTTGTGATCAGACTTACATACATATATCTCAAAAAAAGTGAGATTATTTCCAATGCTGTGATTTAGTTAGAAGAAAAATTGGACCTTTTGTCTTAATTCACATTAGATTTTTGCAGAGAGGGAGTTACCCAGAGTTGGACTTGGCGTGGTTAATAGCGTTTTCTGATTTGCTCAAGTGCTTTTATTGTAAACTCTTGTCAATAGTTTAATTGAAGCAAATAGCTTTTATACAATTTTATTTCTTGCAGAAATGTGTTGTCTCCAGTGGCCTCGCATGCATTCCAGCAGGGAAAAAAAACCCAAAAAATAAGAAAATTATTGGCAGTTTAAAGGGATGGGAACTAATGCCATCTGAAAAATATATTGGATGATGTGGATGCCATTATGAAGAGTCAGTGAAGGATGAGATTCATGAATCAAGCTGTTAAATTGTGATTGGCCCTTAAAAAGACAAGTAAATCCAATTGGTTAGGTAATGTTCATAATATCAAAAAATATTACATTGAGGTTGGTGCTGTACATTATTCTGTAAAACTGATCCTGGTCTTTTAGACCAAGTATCATCAGGAAACACATAAATTAAGCTATAGATTAAAATGAACCCCTCAAAAAAGCCGCAAAAATAATCCAAGAACCCTTCCCCAACCCCAAACAAATCCAACCAACCAAACAACAAATCAAAAAACCCACAACTCAAAAAACAAAGCAGTGATGATAGTAGAGAAAAGCAACACACATCTTCCTCTTGTAAGTGTTTCATGTATAATGAAGTCATAAATCAGGCCAATAAAATGAAGCATTAATTGAAGATGGCTTGGAAAATAAGACTATATCTAGGCCTTTTGAATCATATAGGTACCTGAGCTGCAAAGCATGAGGGAGCTGGGACATTGTAGCCAAGCAAATGCTGCTGACTGGATGAAAAATTGAATGTTCTTCAGTTGCACCTGTGTACAAGTTATAAAAGCACATTTTTATAAATCCAAGGAAAAAGATTTGAAACATTTTAGAGCTAACAGTTAATGTTGCCTGGTTTAAAGAAGCTAATCTAAATTATCCTCTTTTCTAGGCTTTTCTGGATTGGCTATGCAATTTTCTGGCAGACTCAATTCTCTTTAGCTCTTTCTCTTATCTGTACTTCCCTATGAAGGAAGCTGAATGAAGAATAATTCTGCACTAGTTTTTTTCTGCCTTTGTTTGTTTTTTGTTTTTTTTCTCTTTTTTTTTCATCCAAACATGTTAATATAATGATAGAATTGTTGATAATCCCTAATAATTATAAAGAGACAAGAAGCTTTTTTTTCTCTACACTATCTATTGTGACTGCTGCAGTTTTTAACAGCAGTGAGGCTTGGATAAAATTCAAGATCTCTACTGTAAAAAGTTGCAACAAACAATTATTCCCCATTTCTCCCGAGAAAACTGAAATTAAGTAAATTGAGCTATTTGAATATGCGGTTAATACAGAGAAAAAAAAATACAGGGAATGAAAAAATTATTGGCTTTATTTAATTACATAACCTGAGAACACAAGGACTTTGTGCTTTTTACATCTCACAGGTATTCAAGAGTTCTGTATGGGGAAGTTGCCATAGTATGGGAGGTTTGCAAGGGGCCCATACCCTACCTGGAGTGTCAGTGGGTTGCTAGGCTACAAAACCTTTGATGTTTGAAAAGGTATAAAGCCTACTGAATAGGAGTGCATTTGATAATAAGTCACTTTAAAATCTAGATACCTATATCAATGTTCTTACTGTCAGCTAGATGTCTTAATTCCCATAGAGAAAGGACATAAGACTGCATTTTGTCTTAGGCCAAAACAGACATTTTGTGCCATTTGAGGCACCACAGGATAACCCAGGTGGCATACAGCTACCTATCAAGTACCTGAAAGTAGATGAAAGTATGTGGATTCTGTGCCATAGCTGTCAGCTCCATTCAGAAATTTCAGAACTGAGGCAGTAAAGGTCTGCTTCAGGAGGAGTCAAATTTCTCCTCCTGGCTTCATTGAATGTATGAACTAAGAGATAAACACAGGTATCTAATGCTACTTGAAATGCTTTGACCTACTGGCAACAGCCACACAAAGCAGGTAAATAAGACAGAAGAGACTCCTGACCCAAATAGCAACAAGACAGTTGTACAGGCATCTCAAAAAGTGCAAAATGTTTTTTGAGTGATAAAACTGATGCCTGTGTAAATAAATCAAAACCTATGTGTTTTGAGATTTTAAAGCATTAAGGAGCTCTTAGCTTCTGCTTACACATATAGGGTGTAGAACCTTTAATTCTGTTGTCTTAAACTGCATCTGAACTCCAGTCAGTAATATCAGTAATAATTCTCAAAAAAATCACAAAACAGACATTCATTTCACAGCAGGGATAACATCTGCATCCTTAACCTCCAGTTAAGTGACTGATAAAACAACTCATTCTGCCTCTTCCTCTGAGAACAGGGTTTTGTTTCGTACAACAATGTTGAGTTTTCAGGTTTCTTCAACCCCTCTCTGTTGAAGGTAATTTGGATCATGATGTTTCGCATGAATTACTGCCAATCTTGATTTTTTTTTTTTTTTTGCCAGAAGCCACACCTGCTTAATGGGTACATTGTTGATCATACAGATGTGTCATTAGGTATTTTTGTTGTTATATTCTTTTAGCAGCTCCCACCAAACTGTTTAATGCTGACTATCACCACAGTATATATGCTGCTATCTCCCCATGTATATATGCTGCTAACTGTTATTTGCTCTAATTTGTAAACTCTCTGCTAAAAGTGTACCAGAGTAAAAGCATATCTCATGGGATTTTAGAATAAAGTGAAAATCCATGTATGCTCAGATTCCATTTTATTACACTCAGATTTCCCAAACCACTCTTGACAAAAGGCAAAACAAGAAATACCAAACTCAACCCCATCAACAAAAAAGAAAAACAAAAAAAAAAAACAGCAACAACACACAAAAAAAAAAAACAAAAAAAAAACCAAAAAAGCAAAAAAAAACCCAACACCCCAAACAAATAGACAAACAAAAAATGTTAAAACAAGAACCGTCAAAAACTCTAAATTCCCCAAAAGTCCAAACCCTCCTAGAAATCAAAAAAATTCAGAATCTTCATTGTTGTAAATTGTGATAATTTTCCTTACTCTTAGAAAGCTGGCACAGCTGTCATCCATGCTGTGAGCAAAATAACTTCAACACACATCATTTTCTCAGGTTAACAAAACACAGTTTTTTATCAGAAAACCCTCTAAGCTATTGCAGTTAATTGGCAATTAACCTTATCCATTTCTTTATAGTCAGTGCCCCAACTTTCCAATGAAGGCAAAAAATACTTTAAACCTAGTAGGATATTATCTCAGCGTTCAGCTGTAAGTAGCAGAATACTAGGTTTGTACTACTTCATATATGTCCTTTTGTAGGTGGGATAAGTTTTAAAGTAAATGCCCATGAAAAAGTAATTTTGGAATATGCAGCACAGGTAAAATTAATTTTCAGGTTGTATTTATTGGATGCAAGTGACAAAGTGTTGGAAGAGAGATCCTGCATGAGGATAGACTCTATGAGGAGGACCACGAATCACCCACACCAGAAGATATGAACACTTCCTGAAGAGCTGTAGCCTGTGGGAAGGGCTCACATACATGAGAGGGAAAATATGAAGAGGAAAGCACAGTAGAAACAAATTCTTACGGATTGATCACTGTCCCCATTCCTTGCACCTCTTTGAGATAAGAAAGAGGAAGAGGACTCTGGAATGAAGAAGTGAGATTGAGACTGGGGAAAAGGGAAACGGGAGGAGAAAAAAGGGAATGACATGCCTTTGGGATTTTTTCTTTGTTGCTCTTTCTTCAAATCCACTTGGCAGTAAATTAAATTAATCCTTTTAAAGCTGAGTTTGTTTTTTCTTTGATTCTAACTGATAACTGATCTCCCTGTCTTTATCTTAACCTACAGACTTTTTCATGTTACTTCCTCCTCTGTCCCTTTGAAGTAAAAGAGTGAGAGAGCAACTGGGTAGGTAGCTGGAAGACAGACAGGGCCAACTCATCACACCTGAATATAATATTTCTAGTCTACCTGTAACCTGAAAAAGTAAATATAAATTTGCAGATTTAAGATTTTTTAAGATTTTTTTTTAAGATACAAGCATAACAATTTTGGGTTAAAATTTTTTATAACATAAAGAATTTTCCAAAACTGAAGAGAAACTCTTACAATAACAGTGGTTTGTGCCTCTATAAACAAGAATCACAACTTCCTGAAACTCAAATCTTAGTTTTAGATGTTCTATCAGTGTTACAACTGTAATATGGATTGTGTCATTTGATATTTCCATAATGAGAGTAAAAAAAACCAATGTGACAAGGTCAGCATGATTTGGCTATTTTTCTGTTGTGCTCTGTAAAGGAAGATTATTTTTCTTCCCTCTAAACACCTAAATATGTAGGATTTCACATATTGATAACAGAAACACAGAATCTCAGAGTAGATGAGGCTGGAAGAGGCCACTGGAAGTGATCTAGTACAGCCTTTGTTCTCAAGCAGCTTTCCTTAGAGCTTTTGAGTATCTCCAGGAAAGGAGACTCCACAATCTCTCTGTGTAACCTGTTCCAGTGCTCAGTCACTCTCACAGCAGAACTTCCTATGTTTCAGCTTCTGCTGGTATCCCCTTATTCTATTGATCATCATCACCAAGAAGAGTCTGGATCCATCCCCTTGGCACATCCCTTTAATATGCATTAATGAGATCTCCTCCTAGTTACATTTTCTTGATGCTAACCAGGCACAACTCCTTCAGCCTTCCCTTGTAAGAGAGATACTTTTGTCCCTTAATCCTCTTTGTAGCAGTAACCTGGGCTTGCTCCATGATCTCCGTGTCTTTCTTGTACTAAGAGGACTGCTTAGGACTCAGGATTGCACTTCAGGTAAGGACAGAGTAGACCAGCAGGATCATCTCCCTTGACCTGCTGACAATGATGTAGAATTAATTGTTATATAATTTACTGCAGAGATGAATGGTCATTGATATTAGAATTTGTTGGCTGCAATTTTTAGCCAGTCAACAAATACATTTTTGGTATTTTTATTATTAATTTATTTATTTATTTGTGCCTTTTGTTCACTGATTGGGGTTTTTTTGAGTACTCAAAATCATGTTGTGATTCTCAAAGAATGGATAAAACTAAATGAAACTTCAATTTTTGCCATGGAACAATCAAGTATAACATTTATAATCATATAAAACTCCAATGTCTTGTTGGATCATTGCGTCAGAATGTGTTCATAGATGAACAGACAAAGAGAGGCTCTTAAACTGATTCAAAACTATATTGTGTTCCCTAAGTAATTTATATTCATCAGAAACAGATATTTAAACAGTAAAGAAAGTAATGAAGCACTGGTGACTGAACACCTATTGGTATGTTTCTTATTATTTTTCTCCTTAAATCTTAATGAGGTGTAATTACCGTTTCTTGTATTTTGTCTTCAAGATGCATTATTCTAACAGAGAGCAGTGACAAGTAGTTGTGTCTGACTTCATGAGCAGCAAACTTACTGCAAATATGCAAATGAGGAACAACAAAGAAGAGCCTGGAGATATTAACATCTGTGTGAATGAAGCAACCATTTCACAACTCAGTGGACCTTAAACAATGCAGACATTGAAATCTGTTCAGTACATGGGATAGATTTTCAAATATGTTCAATTACTGCTTGTTGCACAGCTGTCACTAGGGCAGTTTCTGTCACACCAGGGATTCTGCTTTAACATTATCAGCATATAAAAACAGTGTTCATGATAAATGGTTTTTCTAGCATAGCAAAACAAGTATTTTTCACTCATGTGTGAGTTAGAGATCTGCTTATACTTCCATATCTCTGGAAATTTAGATGAGTAGAGATAGAGAAGCAACTGCTAGGAGCAAAATAGCTATTTTGCCAATTGACCTAGTGACTAACTGGCTAACTATCTCATTCCCGTGTAACAGTTAAGAAAATATATTGCTTTTGAGGAGATTATGCATTTTGAATGAGAGATAATTCATGTCTTTATGAGGAAAGGAAGGAGAGAACCACTTTTGTGTTCTATGAAAAGGTAGATTTCACTGGTAAAATTTTCCATGTGGTGAAACAGAGGACAGTGAAAGAACCATTTAATTTCTTAGAATATTTTCATTTAAAATATGTAGTAACATGTACTACACATTGGTTGAAGAAAAAGCTTGAAGATTCAGTTAAATAATATTTTAAATAATTATAATTTTAAATAATTTTAATTATAATAGTATTAATATCTATTATTAATTTAACTACAACAATGGTACTAGTAAAACTTCTCATATGCCATCACAGGGAGTGACATAAATCCTATTTTATGTATTAATGCCATGAATAAAAGTTGTGAATATATACTGCTATAATATTTCTAGTGATTCTTTATTTAGCATAACTGAGAGGCAATCTGTATTTTTTGGTAAGACTCAAGTAAACCCTTATGCTCACCAAATTATCTCCTCTAAGCACCATTCTTAGATATTGGAGGAGCAGTTTGAACCTGTATTAATAATAATTCCTGATTTGGAAAAGCTAACATCAAGCATAATTTATTTGTAATTCTGTCTGACTGCTTCTCTCAGTCTTTTATTGACTTGCTCTAAGTATCTAATATCTTCATCTGCAGAGTATTTCAGTGTCACAGCTGTTTTGCGGAGAAAAGAAGAAACCTCACAACTTCATAAAAGTTGCAAAGTCCGGTATGCTTTATTACAACGCGCGCCGGACGCAAGCCTCCCCAAAAGGCAAGCGTACCCCTGAAGACTTCAGGCCTTCCTTTATCCCCCTTACAAATGCATATGCATACAGTTTCACAATAGGTTCATACATATTCATTTCGCGTGACATTTATCCCCAGTTCTTCTTTATCACAGGAATTCCTAGGTTGGGGGCAGACCGACCTTGTGGTCATTTCTGTTTTTCTTTCTGCGTCGTCTGGCTGTCTCTGGCATTTGACTTTCCCTTCAGCTTTGGTCTCACAGACTTTTCACCTCTCCTAGACACTTCACCCAATTCAGAGTGAATCTTTACCCTGTCTCAACAGCATTGCAGCGCCTGTCACTTGAAAACACAAATACTAAAAATGACATTGGCTAAAGCGTCAAAAATCTGAATACAACATGCAGAGAATTGAGCATGCTGCACAGAATCACAGAAACAATCATACAAAGGGAGGAGCTGCTTACAGAAATAATAAAATTTGACTCAAGAAGCAACTATATTCTGCTTGAAAACCTTTTAGCTTTGATAAAAGTGCATTGTGATTTGATTTGTGTGCCATAAACTACCATACAATAGAACATAAACATATTATTCAGGAGAAAACAAGAATAAAACAAAATTTCTCTCATGTCTTTTAGAATTTGTCTTTAAAGAAATCTATCTTGACTGCTGCACTTCCACAAGATTTTCTTTTGCCTTTCAAAATTCAGTTTGTGATGAAAATCTGCTGCAGTGAAAAAAACATTGACCTGGTCTTCTCAACACATTGGTAGTCTCTGATCAGGCAAGGTTTGAGCTTGATTTTATCACTATTGTACACTTCTCATCAATAACTAATTCTGTTAGGTCAGTGCATTCATATTTCATGACCAGTTTACAAGTCCTAATTGATGAGTTAATGGTTAATGTTTTTTGTTTAGTTTTATTAAATAGGCTATAGTCTTTCAGAAAGTAGAGTAGACAACAGTCTGATTTGTGAATTTGGGTCTTAGAATCTTCTCTTACTAAAACCAGAAAACTACATGTGCAAATATATTAAGATGTGTGAAGAAAATCCAAAAATTGCTTCCTTCTTTGTTTTGCATAATACCAAAAATTGTATTCCTACTTCAAGAACATTGCGAGTAACAGATTGTAGTACTCATTTATTTATTACTTAAATTATATGTTGGAAAAAGAGAGGAGAATGTAAGACTAAATTTTTTTGTCTCGTATAATGCCACAGATTGTCAGCTTAAAGCTGCATCTGTATTCCATTTGTAAATACTCTCAATTTAAGAGAATCAGCATAAAACTATAAAGCACAATGCAACTAAGGATTACCATAGTGTGTAGATCAGTTTCAGATTACTAAACTGTTCAATTTTTATGTTTAAAATGTGTGTGATCATTAACGGTCAATCAATTTTTGAAATGTCCTATGGATGTTATCTCTGTAAGCATTCTCATCAAACAACTATTCATACAGTCTGTAGCTTTTAAGAGAATTATAACTTTATTAGTGAGAACATCCAATATATATTTTCAGTTCTTACCTAACAGTAGCTATTAATGTTTACATTTTTTTCAAGGAACTACCATGCTTCATGGCTCATTATTTAATCCTATAGATTTAATTGCACTAATACTTCCATTTAGGTGGCATAGCACAAGATTTAATTCTGTCTGAATGCAGCTGGTGCACTTGTGTATGCTGCAGGGCTTTTATACCAAATCAGTCAATATGTGAGTCTATGCCACATTTTAAAGTCATATAGGAGGCTTGCAAAAGCATTAAAACAAGACAGATTGATCTAGACAAATAAACATGCATGCACACACACAAACATTTCCACAAACGCATAATTTCCCTCAAAATAGAAGCAAATCGTTGAAGAAGTACCTCAAAACCCTAGGCTGTGTCATCCCATCAGCTTATGAGTAAAGCTCCCTATTGAGAATTCTGATTAAAAATTGATTATATTATATATAGATAGTAGCTTTCAAAGGTAATCACCAAGATTCAAAGTTTTAAATGACTTTGCAAATAAGTGCCACTCTCATGACCCCAAGAGACTTCATGAATCCTGAACAATCTTTCCTGAAGCCTCCAACCACACCTGTGAGGCCAAGGAGCACTTCAGTTCTGCTGGGGCATCAGCCCCTTCCCCAGCTATGCTGGGAGAATGTCAGACTCCAGCTCAGCCACTATCCTGAGTGAATAATCCAATTCCAGGACCTGCAAATATCAGAGTAGTAATGGTAATGCAGCACTAAATTACTGACACAAACTGGACACAATTATACCCAGAATAAGCATTGGAAGTCACTCTCAGATTATTTCAAGCAGAGTAGTTAGATACTTCTTTAGCAAGAAGAATTCTTGTCTCTCCATATTCATGGAGTTTGTAATTGGGAAATCACTGACAGATGCAACAGGTGCCCTAAGCTGGGGAATTACTTGATTATGTTGAGTTTTACAATTTATACTACTTTAAAAATTACATATTCTGAATTTTATTTGAGTAGTTATGGCTATGTCAGCTATTGCTGATGTATCACTTTTCTGTGTATTTTTAAGAAAATAATAACTCAGATGAATAATTTTTCAAGAGTGATAGGGTGACAAATCAGATTAAAGCAATGATTAAAATAATGATAAATCTTCAAGAAAAATTGCTATCTCCCAAGACCTTTCAGAACTCTGAATGGGATATTTATTTCTATATTTCTACCATGAATACTTTCTAAATAAATTCATATTCAAAAAATTTTAATGATAAAAAGAGTTTGAGAAAATCAGAGTAATAGAAATGTATATCATAATTTAATTTAAATTGAAAATTTAATTAAATATTTATTTTGTCCTACTACTAAAACGTTCAAAGTAACCAGCTCTGAAAAATATTGTTGTCATGGAAAATATGTAACAAACTCCATCAGACAAGTTAATCTTTACAACACACAAGTTTACAAGGCTGCCACCCCACCAGAATTGCAAAAACCTCCCCTTAAAGTTTTTCATAATTTTCTCTAGAAAAGGTGATATCAAATATTTACAATAGAATTCTATAGAGAGGTAATGTGAAAATGACTAAAATAAAAATATTATTACTTATATTATTAGTATACCACAATATTATAATTTAATATATATATTTTTTAAATTTTATTTTATTTGTGTAGCTTTCTTGGGGAGTTCTGGTTTCTGAGGAGTTTTTTATACCATTAACTATAAATGATGATATAGCTTAATCTGAGATTTTGAGTGACTATTCGCAGTCATTGTTTCTGAGTTATGGGAAAAAAACAAAACAAGATAAATAATTTATTTAATTTTAACCAGATAAAACAATTTATGTGATGTTTCTTCCTAAGTAGGTGTTGTAAACCAAGTCATGAAGACATTGAGCTATTCAGGAGTGTCCATAGGAGGGCCGTGAGGATGGTGAAGGATCTGGAAGGGAAGCCTTTTGAGAGTGGATGAGGTCACTAGGTCTGCTCAGCCTGCGGGAGATGGAGTAGCCTGAGGGGAGAGCTCACAAGGAGGAGAGGAGGATTGTTGTGGTGTGTTCGTTAAGTTCATTTAATTCCTCCCTCATTTTATGTATCTGCTCCCCCCTATTTTGTGTAAAATGGTTCTGCCCTCCTCAGTTTTCCCGCCACAGCCCTGCCAGTTGTATTGTCAATCTGTTAGGTTATATAATTCCTCCCATGCTTTTTCTCCTCCCTGGGCCAAGTCAATCACCCCCC
>JAHXMQ010012338.1:73417368-73456255 GCA_020466415.1 Ammodramus savannarum pratensis | reverse complement strand
CAGAATTCCTACTTCTTCCTGGTCAAACCACCACAGTCAGTGACATGTTTCATCTCAACCCTGAATCTCTGCAGCACCTCACAAGGGCAACACATGATTTCATACTGCAGTCTTTGTTGTGATTAAATAACTAGTTATAGGCTTGTGTATAGGTGTGGAAACCTACTGCTTTTTTATTTGATGTTGAGTTGTAGGCATGAATGAATTTAATAATCAGTTTCTGTGCTATAATGTAATAGATGACACAGTTATTTTTTCCATACATCTCTTGACAAAGTTACTGTCGAATTATAATGTGTAGCCCAGAGTTTGGCGTGGATTTAGCTGGTAGCAAATGATTGTCTTGATCTGGTGGTGTAAATTGTTTGCATCATTGTGTTTCTATTACCAGAACCTTCTGATATAGTAGCAGAAGGGTTACACAAAACTGAGCACCAAAGAGCAAAACTTTTTGTCATCTCATTATGTTACTTTAATTTTCATGCCTTTTATTTAGAATAACATAGGGCAGTGCATGCTGCTAACACAAAATAATCCTGAGTATATGTAGAGAGAGTGCAAAACAGTGTCAAGAGTAATCCTAAGGCAAAATCTAATACAAAAGCATCTTGAATCATAGATGCACTGCAATATAGTATTTGTAGGTTAAATCATAGGTTACTCTTTATTACTCATTTGTGCTCTATGCAACACCTGCTTCATCTCCTATGGATATTGTCAGCTTTCTTAAAAAGAATTGCGAGCAGACAGCAGACCACCAGCCTGCATTCTATTCTCAGCTCCCATAGCAATCAAGAAAACTTCAGGTGGTACCACGTATGTTCTTCCTTTAATAGAACGAGGAGATGTATCAAGTGGATTAGAAAAAGCAGAAGAACACACAAATTCTATTTTTCATATACACATGTACTTAAATAAAAAAGTAAGACAGTAGGAGAGCAGTAGCTGGAACAAGAGTCAAAAAGAGAAAACAAAACAAAAAAACAAGGCAGAGATGGAGGTAGAAAATAGGCATAAAAGACAATTTGGATTTATCAAATCTGCTTAGCAAAAGCTATTTCTGGCTTATTACTTACATATTATTTTTTATGAGACATTTCAGGATAAGCACTGGTAATTACTGTCTTTGGTATCACTGGTCTATAATTTTCACTTCACAGGATAAAAGTCAAACCTTTCAGAGGTAGCTTCTTTAGTTAGCTGGATTGTTGTAACAGTGTTCTAACACTTCTGGTATTTTTGCCAAGAGAGCATGCCGTGAAGTCACTACTAGGGGAAAGGTGGGAAGAACTTCAAGAGTCACTGACATCTCCTCCACAGTTCTGTACCTGATAAAGCCAATGGCTTTGATATATTGAAGATTGGCACCCAGTAAACACTGAAAAAACTGTAATTAAAAGAAAAGACAGTTTCTTCTGTGCTGTCAACAGAAACGCCAAGGTTACTTTCCAGGCTACTGCTGTAAATTGAAATCGTTGCAGACTTTAGGATTACTTCGAATTCTAACCGTGTGTTCTTTTCTTCATTTTTCTTGAAATTAAAATTCATTACCAATTTTTTTATCTATTTTAACCGCCCCCTTAAATATTTCAAGTTTTTCATAACTCTAACTGGTCTGACGTAACTGAATTTTTTGTCTTCTGTAAAGTTTGCTGAATAGTTTCCTAACTTTCAAACTTTAAAAAATATATTAGGAAAAAAAAAGGGCTTAACATTGATTCTAAATAATACATGCTTTTAAATTTTTATGGTGGTTGAAATAGATAGTTCACATTCCATTTTGTTTTTTAAATTTAGAACACCCTACTCTATAATACTCTTCCTGTTGCCTGTGGCTCTGCTTTCATTGAAATAGCAGGACTCTCAAACTTGGAAGAATTTCTCAAAACCTAGCATATACACTTAACAGAATGCTCCTGTTCTACATTCAAAAGCTTTTAAAAATGCAATAAAGCCTCCAAAGTTGGTCTGACATTTCACAATAATGACACATAATGACCCTGAGATTAGCCCAGCTGTTATTAGCATGTTGTTAATAACACCAAAGTTGTGGGCTCCATTCCCATATGGGCCATTAACTTAAGAATCAAACCTGATCATCCTTGTGTGTATCTAAACAGAAATAGAAAAAAAAGAAACATATTTAAAATATACCTGACTAGTAGAGACTCTACATAAACAGGAAAATCTATCTAAAATTACATACCTCTATTACCTTATCTGCCTTAGTACATTAAATTTTTATACTTTATTGAATATTTATAGAGAGTTTAAAATAACTGTGTCAGTAAGGATGTTTTACTGCTGTAGGTATTTAGACCCTGAAATACAAATACTTTGTGTTCAGCAATACTTTTTTCAAAGCAGTTTCAGTCCATCAGTTTCTTGAATGCTTTCACAGTCCATTTTTCCAGAGAGAGCACTTAATTTCTGAGCTTTGTTTTGAAAGCCCCACTGTACAATGCTGACCCTTTAGTAGCTGTATCACTGCTCTGAGCTGCCTGATAAGGAGAGACAGGGACTGAAGACTAGATTCTGTCACAAAAGATTGTATAATGTCAAAGGCAAGAAGCCGAAGTTTAAGTCAATCTCTCTCTATGTGTCACAGCTGAAGATGCAGGCGAACTCTCTCTAACACTACTGAGAATAGTAGGAAACTACTATTCACACTAGAAAACTTCAGATCCTTCAGGAAAAAAAAATTAAATGTCATAAAGTCATTTCAGCATAGTTCACATAATCTATGAAACCAGAAGAAAAGCTATGAGATGTGAAAGAGACAAACAAAACCCCCAAAGTCTCTGTGGAAAGCTCATGTTGACAAAACCAGCCTCCTCATCTCATTTTTGATATTCTGCTATCAAAGTTTGAGAACTTATGAATATTAGAATCCTGGTCCTACCAGATGAAATCCATAGCTAAGTAAAAATGAAGAACATCAATATTGATTCAGTTTTCATATTGCCATATTTTATCACTGTGTCTATTTTTTAATTATATTTTTTCCAGTTTTCTTTTATAACAGAATGATATATTAGTTATAATATCAAGAATCTTTTAGTAGAAGTGTAAGGATGTATGATAAAATTAAAAATCAAAGGAGAAATATTCAAATGCTCAAAATCTCTGTTTTTTGAAAGGTGTAATATTGGTAATGAATGGCTAATAATGTTATCCATAAACAAATTATATATATGCAATAAAATATAAGAATAAATTTGTAGGAAAGAGGCAATATGCTTTCTTAAAAATGTGTCTTCTTTTGTGAAGAAAGTTTTACCTCCACACCGAAAATGTATTCTATTGCACATTGCTCAACAATAGAAATGATGAATTGTTCCATCAATTTATCAATTTAGCAAATAGTTTTCTAAAAGTATAATATTTGGTGTTTTTCTCTTTTAACAATTTTCAGCAAGCTCAATGTGCATATTTCTGAATAAGAAGACTGTCCCTTCCACAAACTTTTGCACTTAAAGCAAATGTTGGGAATTGCCTTTACAGGACACCTAAGAGTTAGGCCATTCTAAAGCAGATTACTTTTGGATTTAGAACTAGGTGAAGCACTCTCAAAATCGTAAAATCACAGGATATTCTGAGTTGGGAGGGATCAACAAGGATCACTGAGTCCAACTCCTGCCCCTTCCCAGGACAGCCCCAAAGAATCACACCATGTGCTTGAGGGCTGGTCCAAATTCCTAAACTCTGGCAGGTTTGGTACTGGCACCTATTGCCTGGGAAGTCTGTTCCACTGCCCAACCACCCTCTGGATGAACAGCTTACACCTCAGTCAGTGACTGAATTCATAAATGAAATGCAGGAAACAAGAAAAGTGGGAATGACGCTAGTTTTAGAAATATGGAAGTTGCTCTTTTTCAGTGCAAGATGATTATTTTCATAATGGTCAGGTTCAGAAACAAAGTTACTGTAGACAAAAGTTTCTCAACAACTTATGTCAGTACAAAACTCAATAGTAATGGATTATTTTGAAAATTGCCCGCATAAAAACATTTTTAAGTATGTCCTGAAGGTCTGCAAAAGAGGTTATCAGATGGATAAACCGGTGAATCCAACATTGAATGGTTTCACTGAACATTAACTGAGCATTAGTTTTCATTTACTTAAAAATTTATGTATAATAGATAAATATATCTATTATACATAGGTTGTCTTGAAGTTTCTTTTTTTTTGTTTTAATTATTTTTTTTTTACTTGGTGAATAGAGTATTCACACACACACATATATATAGCAGAGCTATGAAAACAAAAGGCAGATTTTCCCCCTACATACTAGTCAGGTCTAAAAACTCTATTCTCCTTCCAATATTGAGCAATGATGACATTAATAATCTTCCTTTCTTTAATGTTTGTGCAAGTAAGTCATAAACATTTATGGAAATTAGAAGTTGGCCCAAAAAAAACGCAAGAAAAGTACAAACACAAATCCTCACTGTCTGGTAATATAGATGAGGAATGGAAAATAAAAGATGCTAAGCAATATAAAGGAAATGAAGAGACTTTTGTTTATCATGGATGCAGTTTAAGCATCCTGAAGGGCAGATTATACCTTGTTTTGTTGCCATAAATTTCACTGCAGTAATCAAAATATCTCATGCAGACATATATTCTTAACCTTTGGTTGAGAATACTGTAACACAACAGTATCAATATCAATTCCTTGTTAAAAATTCAGGATATTCCAACATTAAATTAATTTTGCTTCTTTCAGACATTTATATAAGAGTACAGAAAAGATAACTACAGCATTTAAATTTCCATTAGGAGCATTTGTTCTAATGTCCCTAAACACCTCTTGGAAAAGGTGGCAAAATCTGTAGCCTACATGCCTCATGCAGTGCATCTAACAGAATGAGTATAAAACAACTAAATGAATGCAAGGATTTGAAGGTTATCCCAGACAGTTCTGACTTTGGAAATTATAGTGGCAGATGCTTACTCTATAATTTCTGGCATCATTGAAGCACATTCTTGCTACTCATTTTGCTTCATTAAATGTCTTTTTTCAGGTGATATATGATATATGACATTTTCCCTATCCAAATATAAATTAAAATTATACTTTCCAATCTTTAAATTATGTATTTAATTCAAGAATTACATAAATAACAAAAATTTCTTGGGGTACCTGTACTTTCTGTGTGTTTCATCTGAATAACTACCTGTTGCAGTAATTACAAATAATTAGGATGATACCTCTGAGAATACCTCTAATGTTGTGCTTTGCTACTTACCTGATTATGTGCATTTCTTAGGGGACATTCATTTTAGAAATTAAAGGACCTTTAATTTGAATTATTTCCAGTAAACAAGAATAACTCCTAGTAGGATTTTTTATCTAGTACTAAGGAAGCATAGAAAATCAAAATCATTGACTAATTCCTGTGTTTCATTTTAAGAGAAGATTGATGCTATCTGAATTCAATAGTAATACAGTCTACTGAGAATTTTTTAAGAAGTGGATATTTAGAATATGCTTTTAAACATGATGACATTTAAACCAGACACACAAAAACAAAGTGTACTGGGTACATGTTATCTGTCCTTAAGTATATGTACACACAACAGCTACCTATACATTATTTGCATATAATATGTACACACCTCTATGAGCACAAATACCATAGGAATAGCACATATATATTCAAATATGTCTTTTTCATTAGGTATAGATACAGCATTTTTATTTTCTTGTAGGAATGTGTATGTTCTTTAACTGTTAGTGCTTTAAATGAGACTAGTCTATCACTATGTACGAATATATATTTTATGTGGGCTTTTTTTTGCTTTTTTAAGAGCCATAAAATGCAATGTTGACATTTATAGTACAAATGGCTGCAAATATTCATAAAAAGTCTAAATCTTGAGTTTTAAGTAGGGATATATAAAATAGAAATTCTCTCTCTTCTTCTGGATTTAGCCTATAAACACTAATGAAAAACTTACAAATTGCATATTAGAAAAACAAATGTAAAAAATATTTCTTGCTCCAAATAAGTAAGGAATGAAATCTACAGTTAGCAAGACTTATGTAATGATCATGATGAGATTTTCAGGGTATACTGTAAGACTTTAATAAGGGAGGATATATTTGTATTCCAGAATAAGTAAACAAATTTTCTGTGTTTTTGTTTTTGAATTTTTTAATTATTCCTGGTTTGAAAGGTGCAGAAGGAAATAAGCACAAAACTCCATTGATTTGGAAAATGAATTGCTTTCTCCACTCATCTTCAGCCCCTTGTACTGTAAGACTGACCAGAAGGCCTGGCCTTTGAGTGTGCTTGGGTCTGGTTGCTGTGTTCAAAAGCAAGTCCAAAACTTGGCTGACCTTTATCCAGATGCACTCTGTCACTATCACTATGTCTGCCATGATGCCTAAGTAACAATTCCTTTACTGCCACCAAAGCAAAGTCAAATATTTCTTATCTTCTTTTTAATGCAGATAGTAATTTTTTTGAGAATTGTGGGGTCTATTGTTTGGAGAAGAATTGAGTAGAATCAAATGTAATATTCACAGTCTGTAACACAAAGAATAAAAAACTAAACCTTTTTTTTTTTTTCCCTCTGTCTTTTGGCATAGATTAGGGATAGCCCTAATTATTTTCATGAGAAAATTCTAGTGTATGATGGGATTATTTAAATATATATTTTTGTATAAATACTCTGAATTCATTTCACTTAGCAATTCAATTGGCCTAGTAATTCAAGATTTAGGGTATTGAATTAATTACCTAACACCTGACATTTGATAGAGCAGAAATAAATTAAAGAGCATTAAGGTGATCTAAGTTGTAGGGCTTAATACAGCAAAATTCTTTCCCAGAATTTTGGTGATACTGTTTCTTTCCAGGAAAAATTGGACCTACAACAGTAGTCACCTCCTTAGTTCAAAGAGTTTCTTCCTAGAATGATGACTTTCTCAGTGTGTAAATTCCTTTGAGGAATTTTGGGTGGATGTATTCTCTCTACAACTGAATTTAATGTCTTTTATGTTCATAGAAGCAGTATAACATCATAATAGAATGGGCTGTGAATCCCTATTGTGCATAATTCCCACATTATAATTTCAGAAGACACATTATGTTTGGCACTTGAATGATGGTTATTGCTGCACTGTGGGAAAACTGAAATGAAAGAGTAATAGAGGCAGCCTTTTTGGAAACTATATTATTCAGTCGAGTTTGACTTACAAGGTTTTTGACATTCTCTAGTTCTTCTGCCTTCTGTAAGCTTCACAGTTTTTATTTCTTTTGTTTCTCACAATGTCATGGTTTAATCCTAGCCAGTACCTTGACACCACAGAACAACTCACTCAATTCCTGCAGTGGGATGGAGAAGAGAATCAGAAGAGTAAAAATGAGAAAACCTGTGGCTTGAGATAATAACAGTTTAAAAGGTAAAGAAAAAGCTGGACATACAAGCAAAATCAGGAATTCATGCACTAATTCCCATCAGCAAGTCAGTATTCACACATCTCCAGGAAATCAGGGATCCATCACACATAACAGTAACTTGGGCAGACCCATGCCATCCCTCCAAATGTCCCCCTGCTCCCCTTCCTTCTTCTTTTCCCAAATTTATATTCTGAGTGTGACAACTTATGGTCTGGAATATCCCTTGGGTCTGTTGGGTCAGCTGCCCCAGCTGTTTTCCCTCATAATTTCTTGTGCAGCCTCACTGGTTGGGCGGGATGGGGAACAGAAAAGACCTTGAGGCTGTGTAAGTTCTGCTCAGCAGTAATGAAAACAATCTCAAAACACTGTGTTATCAACAACGTTTTTATAACAGATGCAAAACACAGCCCCATACCAGCTAATGTGAAGAAAGTTAACTCTACCTCAGCCAAAACCAGAATACACAGAGACAGATGCATTCTCCAGTGTTACTTTTTTTCCAGGCTTTTTCCAGGCTTGTTTTGGTTTTTTACATGAAAAATTGCTTTCTTCTGTCCATCAGAAAATTACCTTATTTCTTGAAGCTCTATTCTAAGTACTTCTGATAGAATATTCCTTAATTTTCCTAAGGAAAAAAAAAAAAAAAGCTTTTTTCATTCTTAATAAGTAAGAGAAATGTTGTAATGTTGGAAACCTGAAATTCACAGTGCCAATACAAAAAACATTTTACAGATTACTCAGGCACATTCATGTCCTATGTTGAAGCCAAGCAAGGCAAGTCTTCAGTTCTAGCCAGAAATAGTAATGGAAACTTTACCAGTTTGAAAGAGCCTGAAGAGTGTAAAATAGTAATTATCTACAATAACATCCAAAAAACATTAAACCAAGAAAGATAGTTCTGTATTCATTAAAAAAGTGGAGATGAAACTTAATTTACTGAAAAACTTTTATAAATACAAAGTGCAGGCTGATAGTTCAGCTCTTCCTGTTATCTTTGGGACTGTGGATTCAAACTTCCTGAAGTGGAACTAAATCTGATGTCACCATTTGACTGCATGTCCTGGATCATCAGGAAGCTGTGGAAAGTTCACAAGTCTACTTTATTCTCCACCTATGTTTTTAGGAGAATAATTATTTTAATAGAAAAGGACTCAAATTATTGTCAGTCTCTAAAATGAGTTTCACAGAAATGTAACATCCTATGAAAGATATCAATTTCAAATATATATTTTTGAGGCAAAGTTGAGTGATAATGCTTATTTCAGTACATTACTTGAAGAGGATAACAGCACAGATATCTTGCTTAGCATTGCAAATTCCTTTTCTGCTGCTGTATGCATAGTTTAAAAATATCAAGTAATGAGTGATTCATTGCTTACAATTCTAATCTTTCTACTTTTTTGAGAGGAGAGGTGGTCCTTGGGGCTGATTAAATTGCTACTCTTATCTGTTGTTAAATTAATCCCATCCATTTTCTGACCAGTCATAAACAATTAGAGATGTGTTGATGGATGCTTGTTTAATGTTTCATATGCTTAGTGCAGTTCCTTGCTGTTGTTCAACCTGATATTCTCAAGTGTTTACTTCTTTTTACTTGGGTTTATGGAGTAATTTGAAACAGAACCTTCTCACTCTGGCCTCACTTCTTAAAATTGCCAATAATTTTTATCTACTGAATTGTTTCAGGATTCTGCTATTCTCTAAAGACTATCTATTTTTTCCTAAAATACATTAGGTGTTGCTGAATAGAACACAGTACCCACATTTCCCTTCAGTTCATCCTGTTACTGTACCTATCTATATGTCTCCTACATACAGGACCCTAAAAAATTATACTACTGTGAGAAAGAAAATTAGCAGGAGGGTCCTTGGATTTTCATATCAGCTTTCACTCTACTTGTTGCCATTCATGAAATATAAAACAGCTTTAAAGATAGTAGAGAATTCTATGCAGCTATTTTTTCAGTGGGGCATAATGTTCTAAATACTGTTCTGGATCCTACATTTGTAGGAAATTGTTTATTTGTTTGTTTTTTATTGCATTACACTGTTTGTGTGGTTTTTTAATCATGTTGGTACATTTATGGCGCAGTCTACAGCATGAAACTGCTGTATTTTGATTTATTAAAATCTATTTCATTTGTGAAGCAGGAAAGCAGATACACAGCTTTTTTCTTCAAAAACAAGTAACTAGCTTTTGAAATATGCTTTTCTTTTTTCTTTGGAGTTTTTACTGCTTTTAATGATAACAAAGAATAAAAGACCATTTCCACCTTGTATTAGTATGTTATAACATTCACCTGCTATTCCTTTTCCCCTTAATTGGAATAGTCGAAATTCATCCTTGTATGTCCTACAGGAAAACATAGACAGGAATTTCTTTTGATGTATTTGGTAATCTTTTAGTAAGTGAAAAAGCTCCAACATGAGATGTGACAGCTTCTGAGGTTTGACTGAACAAATTTCCATATTAAATAATTTCTGTCTTTTCTCTTTATAGGTCCATGAACTTTCTAAGTAAGTTACCATGTGCTCTGTTAGCAAAATGGAACTAGAAATTCAAAACAGCAGGGAAAAATATGATACCAATAGATTTTTTAAAAGACACACAATTTATTTTTAGTAATAATTGATATAATTTATTACATGTTGCAGCTATGCTTTTCTTTAAATATTGGATTGCTTCATATTATTTTTTTAATTTTTTCTCATACTCATTGAAATGTATATTATTAACTTCACAGAAAAAGTATTTTTAAGTACTAGTAAGACAAACAAAAATTTGGTGATGTCATTTAGCATAATTTTTTTACAAGGAAATTACCACCATTTTTACCACGTGGGAGGACACAATTTTGTCAAAACACTTTACAGCTGGGAAAAGTGAAGTGTAAACTGTGACTTGCTAGTTTAGCAATTCTTTTACTTCTTCCATGAAGAATGTTTGGGTATTCTAAATATTTTCAAAGCCCATTAGACCTCTTCATCCTCATCACCACCACCACTTGCCATCTGCTTCATCACATTTCTTGTCATCCCTTTTGGCCTTTGGGTGCAAAAATATTTAACAGATAGCATCAAATGTTTTTATGTTTTTCTGACTGGTTAACAGTTTTAGAGGGTACCCTAATACCTTATGGCAATTACAGTATCTAAAGCTGAAAAATCTCTTCAAAAACATGCAGAAAGTGAAAGCATCTGCTTCATTAAAATAATCAGGTCAAAAATAATTTTAGTTGAGAGGCAATAAAAAGTGACACAGAAAAAGGTAAAACACAGAGACACAAACTTCATAAAGAACATAATAGCTACGACTAAAACTCCTCAACCACTTCAGCCACTAATTGATGTACCATTGAGAAACTATAAGCAAAGGTAAGTTTTGGATTTTTTTCATTTTTAGGTAAACAAATCTTTCATTCACATCAAAAATACATTTTAATTTAATTGTCTCTAAGAGCATCTCAAAAATATGATACTAACATGTCAGAAAAATTTCAAAATATGATACATTTTTCTCTTCATAAAATCATAGAGTCATCAGGGTAGGAAGAGACCTTAAAGTTTATCAAGTCCAACTGTCTACCTATCACCACCACTTTAACCTCTAAACCATATCACCCAGCAACAGAGTTTTAAAATAAATCTTGTTGCTTGTTATCCATAGTATTATTATTCTCTCTTAGGGAATATCACTTGAGGGTCTGCTTTGTATAAAATATTTAATTCAAACTTATGATATTGCTCACAGCTGGGAGAACCATTCTCTGTCACAAGTATTTTGAAATACAAGAAGTGGCAATCTTACTGGCGAAGTTGTAGCAATTTCCCTTGGAGGAAAGTATTTCAGAGAGCTATAGAGTCTGACAACCAATTTTTTTTTGCACAGTGGGATTGCTATCAGCAGTCACAATCTTTTTATAAGGGTGCAAAGGACAGCAAAGGCAGCTAAAGCACACTGTCATTCTTGCAATAGTTAGCTCAGCAGGGGTGGAGAGAAGTCCAGAGACTCTGCTCAAGACTGTATGGGGCCATGTAAAGGTCATGCCAAAGTTATTCTGAGCATAATCTCTGGGCAAAAATCTGCCTTGATCTGCCAGAGGACTTGACCCAGATAGAGCTCCCGAGGGAATATGTTATTTCAGGTCTTGAATTCCTGGTGCTGAGCAGCCTCACACAAGGAGGATGTGCTCTGGCCATACTGCTGAACTGCCATGAAGGGGAACTGGAAGAGATGAATGGATCATACACCATACACCAACTGGGAGGACTAAGAAAAAATTTATAGGGTCTTCAAAGAGAGTCTGATGGGGCAGGATCCTGAGTCTGTGGTGCAGGGAAGGACGGATGCACAAAGTAATTTTTCCAAAGATAGCAGTGGATGCTGACTCCCAAACTAGAGTTATCTGGAAACTTTTAGGAGCATGAATGAATGATCCTTTTTTAGTTGCAGCTCTGAGCAACAGGATTTGCAATGTGCAGTAGAAATTGATGGTTGCAGACAAAGCCTATCATAGCAGGCATCAGAGTCTCAAACAAGTGACTGTATAAAAAGAAAAATCCAGATGAAAGTCACTGGGACCCTCCTCCAGGACCAAAGCAAACCAAACATCAAGCTGTCCTATGTATTTTGGGATATCAGATGCTTATGGAGAGCTCAGACCTAGGATGTTGCAGGAAGACTCAAGATTCTGTCTAGCTCTTGAAGCATTGTCCCTTGCTGCTTAGCTGTGATGTGCACCAATTGCACTGTCAGAGAAGACATGAGGTGTTATCAAAAGTTACTTCATAGCTTTTGCACTGAAGAGTAGCAGGCCTGGTGATATATGTCAGGGGAAAGAAGGAACTAACATATCCAGTGGATTCATTCTGCTCAGGACCTGTTTCAAACTGGACTTTGCCTTTTTTATGAGACCCTGAGTCTGACAAGGATTGTTGGGCAAGGACCAATGCATCTGACAAGGTGGAGCATGAATATATTTAGAAACAGGGTTTCCAACCTAGTGAGAGATCTTCAAAGAAGTTACACTGGGGAATGCTTCTCATAACCTGAGTGCCATGAAGGATCTCAGGCAGTGAGGAAGTTGGGTTGTGAACACCTGTCATGAACTGATTGACACAGGATGGAATTCACTTCACCCAACTATTGATGCATAGAAGATAGATGTCTCCTAAGGTGGTTCTTCTAGTTTCTAGTTTTCAAATTTCCTTGTGGCTGTCTAGATTAACACTTGGTTAGGCTGAAATCTAACAAATCACAAGCATTTCTGTTAGATAGTCAATATTCTTTAATATTGCTTATTTGGGAGCTGTTCAGACAAGTTATTTCCGTGTCTACAGAGGCATATTCACATTTTCAATGGGCTAACTTTTAAACAAGGTTGTATAAATGGGCTATGTTTCTCTTCACTTATAAAAAGAATAATCTAAATTATTATTTTAACTGTAGGCTTGTATCTTATAGATACTTAGACTATAATTAGATGAGTCCCACAACATTGTTCCCCTAATTTCGCAATCAGTAAGTTATACAAAAAATGAATACAGTAGTCAGTCCAATGAAATTAACTGCAAGTAATACAAGAAAAGAAAATAAAAATAAATCATTGCCCACTAACAGAGGAAAGGAGATCAAGGTCACCAGACAAATAAAAAGGAACTGAGGCATGACTTATTCTGTATCTAGTTATGAAAATCCACTTCATATATCAAAATAAGAGGGGGAAATTCTTAAGCATATAAATGTATGGCATTTTGTTTTGTTTTCATTCTCTTGTTAAAGCATGAAAAGCAGAAGAAATAAGTGCAGACACCTGTATGTGAAGACAGTTCTGCCATTCATATTACTCTGAAATACAACACTAGTGTTCAGAATATGAATATATTCTCAAGAAAAAAGCTCTCAGAAAAAGCAAATGAAAATGCAAATATTAGTCCGTGCAGAGAGTGGAGAGAAGATCAACAAAATTCAGACTGAACCCTTATTATAAACATTGATTTTCTGTGAGATAAAAGTGCTAGGTGAGATATTTTTATCTTTCTGGAAGGCCCTAATTTTCTGGAGTACCTAACATTTACCTGAGCAGATGATGTGGTAACAGCATAACGAAAAAATCAAATGAAATGTTTATTGATGAGAAACAAAAATTAAATCTGCTTTTCAAAGTAAGAGATCATACGTCCTCTCCTTTTGCTTACCAGAGGAAAAAAAAAATTAAAATCTAAGATTTAAAATGTATTTAAAGTAAGTAAATTCCGCTCTCATCACTGCTGTGATTTTAGTGAAAGAATTTGAATCAAATTGCTTTGCTCTCAGGGGAAAAAAATGGCTCTTTTTTTTCCAAAGGCCTATGTGATTTACATATCTCACTTCAATATATGGGACGCTCTGCTCTCAGGTGATAGAGATAAATGTGTTCCATTATCCACAAAAAAACCTTTCATCCAGGAAGAAAATGTGTAGGGAGTTCAAGAACCTTTGAATCACTTGTCTGCTTTTCCAAGTGGAAAACTTTCAACATTTTAATACTTTTCCTGATATTTCAGATATGTATGTGAAAATCCTTTACTATCAGTTTGTATTACATAAGAAGAACACTCTTTAGGATACTTAGGTAGCCATTGCTTTGTAAAAAAGGTATATCTCCAAATATATATCCCTTCCCTAGAAGTAGATCTCTGCATTTAGACCTAATTTGTGTTCCTCTGAAGAAACAATATTGATTCTGAATATTTTTACACACTGGCATTCAAAACAAGTAAGTTCTCATCATCTATATTGTCCTAGGACATTAAAGCCATGGCAGCAGGGGGAATGTCCCCAGAGCAAGTAGCAGTTCAGCTCACTCAAACCCACCTGCCCACCTCCATTTCACTTCGCTGTAACTCTCTCTCTGTCACTGCCCTCTTTTAAAAAGATCTCAGATCTGCGCTCTCTCCCTGCCTGCCAAGACCTCTGCTCAAAACTAGTTCAAGGAAATAAGGCAAAGAGCTCTGTGAAGACAGGAAAAAAACCACGTATCTTTCAAGTAGCACTGGAGGTAGAAATGGAACCTCCCACACCTGCAGGTCATTGTCAGAGCATCGGCCACCTCTGTCCCAGGGGGCACATGGGAAGCACAGCCAGCTGTGGAGTCAGTGCAAGACACACAGCACACTCCTTCAGGCACATGGCACACTGGGAACATGCAACAGGAGGCAAATGGATGGGAATGGAAAGGGTTGGCGTAATTGCAGTGGAATTAATGTTCCTATTAACCCTAGACATTGCAAGTCTTTCTTTTTTTCCTATATTTCTTTTCCCTGAAAAGGTGCTCTCATATGTGAATTTATATGGCCTTCTATGAATTCATATTCTCGTATAACTCAATTTTATGAGCATTTGGAGGCAATGAGGATCAAAGTAATCAGATGAATTGAAAATATAAAGAACATTTTAGAGAATATTCAATTATAAATATGTGTTTATTGCAGCACTAATTTTTGTGCTGACAACCATTTCAGTTTAAATAAAAACTTTGCTGGCAATACTTGCATGAAAACATAGTAGGTATCCAATTTTATTGTCTTTAAAATAAAAACATGTGCTGAGAGTCTGAAATAACTTTTGGGTTATTACTTACTCCTATTTTTTTTTAATCTTGAAAAGAAATAATACATCGGGTGCTTTCATGACTATTGTTGCTACTTCTTGTGCTCTGAACTCTTAAAAATAGTTTGCCTAACAGGCAACAATGATCACAATCATATTCTAAAGGAATTTGGAGAAATTCTTTGCTATAGTCCCTGATAGCAGGATGGTTGATTAAAATATTTCTGCTTTTATCTTTTGTAGAAGACATTAACGTTTACAAACCATGTCTGCTGTCTAAGAGCAATCTTTTAACAACTCTTTTTCTTAAGATTGTGAGTTGTTTTTAATCCTCTCCTTTGTTCATTTTTGGGTTATTTATTTATTTATTTATCTGATTTTTATTATTTATTTACACACATTTATAAAGTATCTGCAATTATGTAATTATCTGCCTATGTAAGTAATGTGGTGAGGATAAGGAGTGAGTTCTTCTCAAAAGAGTGGCCCATTTCTCTGCTGAATTATGCAGCCCAGATTATTTTTTTTTTCCAGGAAAAATCTAGAGGGAATCTTTTGGTCCTTTTCCTCTCTTTCAGAGAAAACATGTAGACTAATCTCAGTCTTTTTTGTCCATGTAGAGGAAGGTTCTCATAAAACAGGCCTAATAAATCATAACGATCATAACACTGCCAGGCTGTCTTCTTACTGTTGTATCTTTTAAACAGTGGCTTTATGATTCCATGGATTTCTGGAGATATTTCAAATTAAAAAATCCAAACTTAAATGACACAAAACATTATTTTAAATATTTTTAGTATTCTGCCAGTCCACTAAATCAATCCTTAATTTTCACAGGGTTTTTATAATTTGGTTCTTACCCACCTAAATATTTACATGTAAGATTAGCTTCCATTATGTATGCAAATGGCACAAAAATGAGTCCATGTAATTTACGTGATTACACATTTTTAAGTGCCGAACTGGAAAAAAAAATCTATGTTTTCCCAAGTTGGATTTGATACAAGAATAATTCAATTTGATTTTTCTGTGGCCTTTTCCATGAACTTTCAGCTAAATATTTTAAAAAATAACAGTACTTCATTAATAGAATAGCCTTTCAGTTGTGAGGGGAGGAGACTTTGTGTCTCAGGAAAGGCCCATGAGAAACAAAAATATCATTATCTTGGTTTCAGTGTTGGAGACTTGCAAGAAGAGAAGAAATTTTGATTATGTAAAAGATACCAGGATTATGATACGAATGCCTGAGTTATCCTACCATTTAAATCATACCTCCATGAGTAAAAAGATGGACACTTTTCCTGAAGTCTATTTTGATTTTCATCTGAAAAAAAGGTGTTTTTCCAACCCAAAATATATGTGTTTGTGCTTGAGCTGATAGGCAAGATAGTGCTAGTAGCCAGTGGTCAGAGAAGAGTCTGTGTACTACTAAAGCAACAGATCTGCTCTTTCTCTTTCACATTATATAACCTACATCTTATAGGTTATATAATGTGACTATCTACATCATAGTAGAGAGCTGAAAAATATGAAAATTTACTGTGCCAGTCTTCAAGTCTGAAGGAAGAAGACGGCATGGAAGAACATAACCTCAAAACACATAATTTGAAATTGGCTTGCAGTCATTGTCTTGCATAGATCTGCAAATATGAAGGGCAAGACTTACTATCTTGATCTCATCAAAGGAAAATAAGAAAAGCATGAACAACTGAATAAGAAACTGAATAATAAAAGCACGAACAACATACCATTACAAATTTCAGTGACAGAGATGGCCATTCTGAACACTCAGCTCCAGCGCTTTCTTTTCAAGTTCATATCATACATAACATATACCTGAAAGGCTTCGGGAAATCATTATATGTTTAAAGACAGCTCAGCTCATTTTAAAGACTGCAGGCACTGGTTGCCTCCTGTGGAAGTTTTTCCACTGTTTAATAACCATCACAGCTAGGAAAATGCACCTTATTCCAAGATTGATTTTTTTTCTCATTTCAACTTCGAGTCACTTAATCTAGTTTCACTTAAGTCAGCAATATTCTACCACACTGCTATAACATCACTTTGTCTATGAGGAGCAAGCAATTCTCAATGCTATCTTCAGTGAAATGAATGTTTTACTTATTTAGGCTACACATTGTAAAGCTAGTTTCCTGGCTTTGAATGACTTGTTTAATTAATACCTAATACCACAAAATATTCTCTGCCATCTGCATGGTGGTTTTACTGTTGGCCTTGACATGGGATACAAATGTCAAAAAAAGGATACTGACTGCATTGATCCATAGGGGAATTCTAAGTGGAGAAGCGTTTATTTGACAAGAAGTCTAACTATTTTGAACTGGCTAGTCTGAATAGGCCGCACAAGAATAATTCCGTCCCTCACTAGGTAAGGCGTAACATGAATACATGTATGCTGTTTTGATGTATGGCAGTAAAAGCTAATTGTTGGTTACAAAGATTTCTATTACTAGTCAATCCTTCATTCGATCAAGTACTTTGAATAACCTGTCTTGGAACTGGTCAAACAGTATTAAATGAAGAAAAAAAAAAGAAAAAAACTTACTCAATATATTTTTTTCATGTCTGTTTTCCCTTCTTTGTTGTTTAATGAATTTTTAGATTTTCCTTATGTGTATTCATTGATGCTTAAGAAAATATTGAGATGTCTAGGAAGAAGGTTTCGGAAATAAATATTTTATTCTAAACTGCTGTCACTGATACTCAGTGACTCTCTTGTCACAGTGACAGTTTATTTTCTTCACAGAATGACATATTCAGAGAGTGAGGTGAGATTTTTCTGTCATTGCACAATAGAAATGTGATATAGGAAAAGTGCTTTTCTGGAAAGAGATTGTTCTTTTCTGCCCAAGTTCTATTGTGAGCAATTAACTAGCAAGAAGTTATACATCTGTTGCAGAGCAAATGTTCCTTCATTCCAATCTACAATTGCAGTAGGGATGGAAAGCTCAAATTCTTGTCCTTTTAAGAACAAAATAAAAACTATTAATATATTTAAAACTATTGACGGTCCATCTAATTATACTTAATTGCAAACTACCATAGAAAATTCAAAGGAATCATTCCTTTCTTTCTAATTTCCCCCCCCTGCAGCAATACTACTTTTCTCTAATGATAGCAGGCTCACATAACATAAAGCTATTTTTCCATCCCTTTAAATATGTTGACACAACTTACCTAAGATGGAATTTTAAGAGATTTCTGAATTATTAAGAACTCTACTTTTAATAAAAGCTGTAAAGACCCAAAAATTAAAATTAATATCACCCACAAACCAGATTATAATGTACATAGACCAAGTAGTCTCCTTAGTAACATTTCAGCAAGGGTGCCAATCCATATAAAAGACATTCTCACATATGCACAGTCACATATATCCTAACCCAAGCACTGTAATTTGTCAAGATGTTCTTTTTCTAGAGACTTTGGCACCGAATTATAATTTTGATAACCATTACTGAACTACTGCAAACATTCTCAATCAGTTAAGAGTATTTTGAAAATGGTATTTATATTTTTGTTTGACTGTGGAGAAAGACTAGGAAGCATAGAGTAGAACCATCATTTGAAAGTAGAAATATTTCCTGGCACTGAAGCCTTTTCAGAAGGGATTATTGACATTACTTATACTGTTTGCTCTTCTTTTACTATTTACTTACTGAATAGAGGAGAGTTTGATAACATTGAAGAAGTGATAAATTAGTCCTTTCCTTATGATTAACTAAATGTGCTAAGAATCAGAATTTTCCATGTAAAAGAACACATTAGAGAAAAATGTAAACCCAAATTAAACACGTAGGTCAAGCAGAGATGTTTCTGTGAAAAGCAGGCTGCTGGCAGGATTTAGGGAGACAGAAATGAACTTTTAGGTATCATAAGGGAAGAATATGTACAGAGGAATAGTTAAAGTGATTTGAAAGCCTTTTGGTTTTCTTATCTTATTGTTTCTTTGAGGCTTCTCTCCAAGAAGAATTAACTGCTTGAATTAACATTCCAGTAACAGTTGAGTTCCTACATATTTGTCTTTGTAACTTTTGAAATCCTTCAAGAAATGGGTCTGGACAGATTCAAAACCAGATCTGATTTGAAATTCTGTCAGAGAAAGTGATATTAACTCTTATCAAAAGATTCCCTATTACACACCAACAAAATATACTTTATTATATTGCTGGGTTTTGCTGTGTTACTCTAGGGCTTTCAATTTATCTTTCTCAGATTTTTGGAGATCAATATTCCCTGAAAATAGTTTATTTGTGTAAGATTAATGAATTGTCCCAAAAACAGGAATATTCTGAAAGATTTAGTTCCCAGAATATTTGAACTGGTGTGTGCTTATTCTGGATTAAATAAAGGTCATAAATAAGAAAAGAACATTTATTTCTTCAATTAAATTACCGTTTCACACTGTTTTATTATTGTTGGTAATTTACCTGCAAAGAAGCATAAAGATTCATCTTAGCTAAATGCATTCACAAGACATTTTAATGCATAAAATTTTTGCTACAATTGTCAAACAATTTGCTGTAGCATGCTTTTGAATATAAGTTGCCTATAAATAAACATAGCCTTGTACTTTAAATGAAAAGATTTTGTATATTTGAGCCTGTAGACAATCCTTTTTTCACCTTTAAAAGTGATTTAATTTAGAATAAAATAGAGTTTTGTTGGCTATTCTATTCAAGGCTTGATATAGTGAAACAGATCTTGGTATAAGTCAACACAGTTTCTTGAAAAGCCATTCTTTTGCTAATGTGCAGTAGAAAATAACTTCTATTTTTCACATCACTTAAAACTATTTTTTGGTGTAGAATTTAAGGAAAACTTCAAAAAGATACATTTGTAATGTCTGCACGGGGGTGCTTTTGAGGACATTGCTTATGCCCATTATAAGTGCATTTTTGTGACTAAATATCTTTGAAATATTTTACTGCCCACATAAAAATATACTGATCTAAATATTTGAATCATAGTTTAAATCAAAGCTACTTTCATGCATTTGCATACATAGATATCAAATATTTTAATGTTATCTTTAAAAAGATAAAACTATAATCAGTAAAATACTGAGCTGTTGAAAGATTCCCAAAGAAAAGAAATGCTCAATTATAGAGTAAATATTATCATTTTCCTCCACATTGTGTATAGCTATGGAGACAAAACAAATAGATGAACTTGAATACTGTGTAGTATATTGCACTTGAGTATTATACAAACAGTCATAAGGAGGTAAAACAAGTATGATTTAAACCTAAACTTCAGTTTTCCTATTTTTATGGATTTAAGCCTGACCATTAATGCCCTTTTTGTGATTTAATTTCTTCCACAAATAAACTTAATTGCTTACTATGTGGTATAATGTTCAATAAAGCAAAGCAATGAAGCAAAAAATGTAGCAAGACCTCTTAAAAAGGCAAAAATGAAACTTATGAAGATAAGAGTGAGTAATGCCTTGGTGCTAATTACAGTGGTATAGCCAGAGCATATAAACAGTGTGAAACCTCATTAAGCTCGATTAAAATGTGGGTTTAGAATTTATCTGGTCAGACACATGAATAAAGAAGTGTAGTTTTATTACCCTCCACTGTCAACCTTTGCTTCTCAATGGGGAATATTGTCATAGGGTTGGGTTACCAAATAATGTACAATGAATGAAGGTTCCCTTTCAAGCTTTAAAGAGTAATAGACATTTTATTACAAGAAAAATAATATGTGTTTTGATGTTTGTATACCTTTACAAAAAAACTATTAATAATGTTTGAAATTATAAAAAAAGAAGAAGAAATATTTAGAGATATTTTAATAGTATTTGAGCAGAAATTAGGAATTTTGCTTGTTCTGTGGCCTAATAATTTCTGTACTCTCATACATAAAAATATACTTTAAACCTTTGTTTCTTGTCAGTCTCTGCAAAATATATAGATAGGTCAAAATCATTGCACAAATTATAAATGACAAATATTTTTATCATTCTTTTATTTAGTAACTGGGTGGCTCAGTGGGTAAATTAGACATAGCTAAACAAAGTTATGACTGCTCTTATTAATAGTACATTATTGTGCATTAAACATCTATTTCCTCATTTAGTAAATGTGATGAGACACTGAAAAAATGGGGCAATGGTCAAAGGGAATGGATGTGTCCTCTGATAAATGTTAATGAGAACACTGATTGCAATAAAATAAAGGTAATAAATCAAGAATATATGTCCCCCTCTTGGCAAGGCATAAGCACATGTTTAATTTTAAATAAGTAACTCCACTGATTTTAGCAAATTTAGTTTGCAACCTCTTTTCTGCACCCTCCTTACTCTTCTAAGGGCAAGCAAAGCAGGTGACTCCACCTTCTGAAACTAATCCTACATTTTGTTGACAACCGCAGTGATTTGCTTTTGTCTTTGAGAGAACTAGTCCAAAAGCTGCAACAATGTCATATAGAGTGCAGAAAAGGCCAGTGTTGTTCTGAGCTCCAGCAGTCATTTTGAAGGTATTGGCATTCTGCCAGCTGCTAGAGACTCAATGTTTTCCTTTTTCCAAAGGTGTGTTAAAGATTTTGATATCTGAATGAGCCTGGATATACCTGCAAGGACATAACTCAGCTTTCAGGTGATTTCTGTGCTTTACATTTAGTGCATTAAACTACAGTGTATGAATTTATGGAATAAACCTGCGCCTTGGCCTGGTTAGATTGCAGATATTACATGAATATGAATAAAGGAACTAGTCAAGTAGTCAATTAGTAGTTAATGGCAATTCTTTTACGGCTGTACTTTTAAATAATGCATTCTAGCTCTACATTCATTTTAAACAGAAATAAATATAGTTAAAAAAAAAAAAAACTAAAGCAAAATATTTTTTTTATTCTTTGCCTCTAGGTAAAAAAGTTTCTTATGTTTCTGTGCAAGAAGGAATGACTAGCACTAGAAATTTCAAACCTAATATCTATCCAAAGGAGATCAGAATACAAGTGGAAAGTATGACTGTTGTACTGATGTTAAATGTCTCTTGAGTCAAAAAAACCAGTGGAAAACAAAGCTAATGTATAAAGAATAAGACTCAACAGTTACTTTGTTATTTATTTATAATGGCCTTTTTTATTTTCCCAAAGTATTCAGGATCAATATTTTTAATAAGGGCAAATGTTTATATTTGGTACTCAACTAGTCTGCTTGAGACCAACTGACTTTCAGAACTGTAGAAGTCTGTAGGTATATAAATATTTATAAATTAAAATATTAAAAATATATGCAACCATTTTTAAAAACTGTCATGCACATTTTAGAAAAAAATTACAAAACTAACAGCTTCACTCAATTTCTTGATCTCCACTAAACATCTCTAGGAACTGATAAGACAGTCTGAGGATATACTGCTTGAAAACTGCCTGAGGAACTATCAGATTATAAAAGGTGGTACACATCAATGTGAGGTTCTTCCATAATTCTGCGGTTGTCGAGTCAGTGCCACCATTAGTTAAAGTACTGAAATCTAATATTGACACTGTGCCCAGAGCCAGCCATACTAACACTGAGCTGAGCTCAAACTACTATTTGGAAGACTGGAGTCTAACTATAAATCTTCTCATCTCTCTCTGACAGCATATTTCAGTATTATCCTACTTTTTACCTGTACATATCATGAGTAAAAATTCTGGATTTATTTCTAAGAGAATTGTTTTATAGATGTCTCTTTTTAGATGTTGATTACAGTTACAATTTGGGTTTTAGCATTTTCCTATCAGTATTGAAATTGCTGGGTTTAGGTATGCTTCCTCATTTTTAACAAATACTTCTGCCATAAAATAATATTAAATTCCTTTAGAATTTTTAGGCTGGTCAACCTTAAAGCTGCCTTCTCATAACATTAACCATATTAAAACAAAACTAGAGAAGAAAAAATTTTATTTTCACATTAAGGCGCTCTAGCATCAGCAATGACTGTTGAAGCCAAAGAGTGCAGGAAAAGGAGCCCCTTCTGATGAAGGGAGAAGGAAAAAAAGAATCCAACCTTTGCACTGCCACTCTGTGTTAAATGTGGGTGGAAAATGAGACAATGGAAAATAGAGGTTTGGTCTTGCAGAGGTCTGAACAGCTTCTAAAGGTGCTGACTATGGCCCTTAGTCTATTCAACACAATGGATTTAAGAGAGGTCCTATGAAAGGGTTCTTGGCTGAAAGTACTGTGTTTCTAAAGGTTACTGACAAGCCAACTCAAGATAATTTTTTTTTTTTTTTTTTTATTACATCTGTTCCAAAACAGCTTGTATTTGATCTCTGTTATTCTCAGGGCCCTAGAGCAAATCTGTGTCCAGGTATTCCATTCACAATGAATCCTCTAGTCACAAAACTGCATTGTGAAAAGTAAATCTCTTTTGTTTTTCCTATCATTTTTCTTCCTGTTTTACAGTACAACCTGATAAATATGAACACTAAACAAGGGCAATTTTTTTTCCCCTTCCACATAGAATCTCAAACATCACTGCAAAGAAATGTTTGGCTCTTGCTTTATCATCACAAATAGAATCTGGCTGAATGCCTACATAATCAATGCAAATCTTTTCAAAACCTCTTTGTGAACTATATCAGTGTCTTAAAGTTTAATAATGAGATCAAAATATGAGAAGCTACGCTGCCATCATAAACAATGTCATTGATGGATGATTTCCAGATTTTGTATTTATTCCATCCTCACAAGTAATCTCACATGCTTTTCTAATTTTCCCACTCTTCACCTGTGTGTCGGGTCATAGGGTCACTTGCTCTCAAAATTCCTGCAATAATGTTGGCTTGTTTGTTTTTTTCATATGTAAATATAATATTTGGTAGGAATACCAACAACCTGCTTTTCCTTAGCTATAAATTTAAAGTGTATAGATGTGTATTCATAGCTAGGATTTTTAATCCAAGTAATGCAACTTATTATTAATATTAGACAATAAAAATGGGTAGAATTTGTTGGGTTTTGTTTTCATTTCTTTAAGCAATGTCTGTATTTGTTTAGAAGCAAGAAACAGCATGCTTGTAGTGTTATAGAAGAGGTTTGCATTTTTTATTCTGTTTTCATTTTTATCTTTGTCTTTTTCTTTTCACAGAAACAACCTTTACACCACAGTTTACAATTAGTGAATATATGTATTAGCAGCAATTAGACCCAACTAATTATCTTATCACAGAGGAAAAGGTCAGAATTAAGTTTCTTCATTGGACACCTGCTGTGTAGATAATTAAGTATCCCTATGGTTTCTTTCATTACTGCATTCAATAATAGCTAAATACCAGGGAAACTAGCCATAATCAGACATGATTTGAGGAGATATGAGGCAGAGAGAAAAGATAGAGACAAACAATGTATTCAAAAGGAGGTACTAGGGCCTAGATTTTTTTGTCTTAAATGCAAACTGTCTCAGCTAGAGCTGTGGAGATAGCCAAACAGTAACATCATCAGGTAGGTGCACCTAAAACATGGAGACAAGGACATTCTCTAAAGGTGCCTTGGGTTACACTGTGGGGGATTTTTTCTGTCATGTCTTACTCTATCCCTCTGTCCTTTCCTGATAATTAGTCCAGTGGCAGAGTCAGTATCATTGTCCATACTCTTGTGCTATCCTTCCAAAATGATTTTTACTTCATGCGTATGTATAGATTACTTGTTTCTAATTAAGCTTCCTATTTTTCCCAGAGAAATGAACTGAGATGAAATTTGCTATAAAAATATAATTTACCATCTATTATAGACTTTTTCCAATCCCATGGTCATCTAATATGTACCAACTTTAAACTCCTTAGAAAAAACACCAATCCTCTTTAATATAGATATACATATACATCTGCTATATAGCTGAGCAGCACACTCAGCTACCCACAATGATGCAGGTCTCACTAATTATAAGATTCCTGAATGGTATATTGAGATAGGCAGAAGTTTTTGCATACTTTTCTTGAAAGTGAATCTTCATACCTTAACCCAAGCCTGAAATTTAAATAGATGAGGTCTTTTTCTGATAATTTTCAAAGACACCTGAGGAAAGTGAAGGGAGACTTGCACATCCTATTGATGATCATTGGTCTCAGATTTATTGATCCAGCTTACGTACTTTTATAGTAGTGTTAATTAAGCTCATACATATTGCAAAAACCGAGCTCATCACTGGTTACAGATTACATGCCAACCCCTCCTTTGCTGCTAATACCTGTGGTTTCTTGTTGAGGCTAATACTTGTTTTTTATATCCTGCTGTTGACTCTTATTGACTACATTCAAGGACTCCATGTTTTTCACCCTGTGTTTCTCAGCATTTGATCAAGGACGCAGTGTTTTTGTTTTTCTCGTAATCAGAAGGCTGAGAACTTACTGCTTACAGCTGCTTTTTACTGCTTAACCAGCTGTGTATGATCATGGCCTTTTTCCTTCAAGCCACGTCTGCACAAAAACTCTCCAACAAACACCAATGTCTTTCCTTTCCCTGAGTAATTAAAACAGCAGTCATAGTTTGCAGCTAAAAATTTTGTTGAGGTCAAGTTTCTAAAGTATGTGTACTGAACCTTACACACAGTGAGAACAATTTAACACCATTCTAAGTTGATATTTTATTCTCCAGCATTAATATATATGAATAACAGTAATAATAATTCACCAAAATAACTTGAAGAATTATTTTCAAGTAACAGTAATACTATCTGATTGCTTCAGATTGGATTCTGCTTATTTTACTTCCTCATTATTATAACTATTTTCTTAAATGAAGATAAAATTAGCAATCTTTTAGGCTGGAAAATACCTTTATGGTTATTGCATCCAAATGTAAGCCCAGCACTGCCAAGCCCAGCACTAAACCCAGTCTCTCATCACCTCATATACATGTCTCTTAAACATCTTCAGGGATGGTGACTCAGCCACATCCCTGGGCAGCCTGTTCCAGTGCATGTAAAAACTTACCATTGAGAAACTTCTCATGTATGATCTAAAGCTCTTCTGAAGCATCTTGGGGTATTTTCTCCCTGTCCTGTTTCTTTCTATTTGGGAAAAAGAAACACACTCCCACATCACCACAACCTCTTTTTGGGTGGTTGAAGAGAGTCATAAGGTCCCTGAGCCTCCATTTCTCCAGGCTAAACAACCACAGCTGCCTTAGCTGCTCCTATAAGACTTGTGCTCCAGAAATTTCACTAGCTTTGTTTCTCTTCTTTGAACGACCTTCAGCTCCTCAATATCTTTTCCATGGTGAAGACCAAGTATGGGATTCAAGACGCCATGGGATCCAAACTGACCGGTGAGGAAGAACCTGCAAGTTTCAGGATACAAGTGAATGTAGGATTATACTCCTACAAATACAAGACACCAAAGTTCAGTTCTATAATTTAAAAAAAAATCCCTCTCATATTTTTTTATTGTCAGTCCACCATTGTGATTTAAAATTAATAAAAAGGAGAGACCTTTGGAATTTTTCACTGTTAGTTAAGGATAACTTTGCATAGTGCTTAAAAAAAATCACAACCCAACATAATCTCATTAGATTTGCAGTCAGAAGCAATTCCCTAAAAAGATTAAATATAGCCAGAAGCTACTGTGTGATATAAATTCCATTGAAGACAGATAAAAACTAAGGTCAAAACTTTCAAATCTTAGTTTCTAGGACAGATGCCTATAAAATTTTTACATCCAAAAGAAAGTTACTTGTTTTTCAGTACTATTCCACTAATTTTCCAAATTCAAAATAAAGTGAAATTACCAGCTATGATTTCAGTTACTTTTCTATTCAGAGTGCATAGTTTTAGTGTCTCCTTTTTGCAAAAAATCACAATAATTCAACATGATTTCTATATACAATGTGAATTGGACTCAAAAATTGGGATACCACTTTAGTACCTTGTCATTAATATTTAATGGCCAGCATCAGTACTACTTGTTAAAATTGCACTTTATTGAGCTTGATAATCACTGCTATATATGAGAGTCCCAATTATATTCTCACTATCAGTCTTTCTATCCACAAAGTCTTACATAAATTTTGAAAGTAAAAAATCCATATAATTGGCCTAATGTTCCCTCTTTCTGAAATAGTAACTGGTGTGGAATCATGCAGAGATACCTGAATTTCTTCAGAACTAAATCAACCTGTTCATGAAAGCCCCATGGACATGCCATTATGGTCAGGCAGCGAAGTGCTTTAAAGAAAATGATAATTTGCCTGTAGGATACAACATCATTTGATATTTTCATGTTCCTGTTAACAGATATTAATATGCCTGTATTTAACGCCTTGCTTAAAAAAAAAATCTTGCTCTTCTACAGAGGCCGTAGGTATCTACATTGGAGCTTAGGAAGCAGTAAAACAAAACAGTTCAGATGTCATAATTCTTAAGCCTACAATACATCTGATATTTCAATTCTACAAGTGGCTTAAATTCTGGCTAGGTTTTACACTGAATTATTTCAGTTTGTTCTCAGAAACAAGGCTCCTGAGAATAACAGACATATAGCTACTAGATCAAAATGCCTGAGCCAGAGATGACCCTCTGCTCCTTCCACAAGACAAACATCTCCTGATGAATGCTCTAGATCATCTAATGTGTGACAGCCGTCACTGTTTTAGGCACTCTCAGCTGCAGCACTGCTATGAGATGCAGGCTTTGCCCAGTGAAAAGTGAGTAAGAGAGATACATTACACAGCTGAAAGCCTGCAGTGAAGTCAGCAAGCATCATAGCAATGTCACTAAAGGTGTGGGCAGTAACAAATAATTACTATAGCCAGAGGAATACAGGCATACTACAAAAGAATTAGCCTTAATCATTTTTTAGTCTTCTGAAATATATTTTCAAAAATAAAAGGAAATACAGAAAATCTCAGTAGAGTTTATAGCTGCTCTGTACTTCAAGCATTTCAATCTCAGTTCTAATTTTGTCTTGTTCCAACAGACTGTGTTCACAGTCCAGACTACACACTGACCTTCTATTTTCCTATAAGTCTGTAATTTGGGGTTTGTGTTTTGGGCTTGTTTGGGGTTTTTCCTTAGTAATCAGGTGATGCAAGTAACTTAATAACATCTTCATTCTTTAAACAATATTTGCAGTTTTCAAACATTGTTATATGAACCAGTGAAAAGAATTTCAAAGAACAAAGACAGATTTTCCCTGATGAATTATTGTTGACTGATTCTATCAATAGTATGATCAGCTCCTATTGGAAGATTATCAAAAGTCTTTTAAATTGAAAAGAAATTATTCTGCTACATTTTGAGGGTCATTATCAGTTCCCACAAGAATGAAGACTCATGTTTTTTCTACTTTGAAATAAAACTAGAAGGATAGAAGTCCAAGTCTTATGTTTCAAGTAATGAAAACAAGCATACTTTCTGGGGAAAAAATATAACCAATCTCTAACTGACTAAAGAAAAAGAAGGAAAAATAATGCAAATTTGCAGCACAACAACTGTTGTAGGACACCTATATCTGTAATCATTCCTGATTACCTGCTTCACATTCTGAAAGTAGCTTATTAATAAAAAATTATCAAACTACATGGAATTACATCAATTTTCTCTGGAGTTCGGGAAATTTCTTTGTCAATAAACCAGTGAAATAGAAACAGGACATATTTCTTCTAGTTTTTTATTATGTAAAGCATATTTTTGTCATCTTACTAAACACATCAGAAAGGTTTCTAGACAGTGGTTAACCCACTCCCCATATTATGATTCAGAGTTTTGCTAAATATGCTACTCAAGGTGAAAAAAAAGCCAATAATTAATGTTTTCAGACACCTTTGTCATACACTGTTGCCTTGCAATAGTTATTATTATAGAGATCTCTTTACCAGTACTTCCAATAATCTTTCCCAATCACTAATTGGATTTTTTTGTATCCTTGCATAGGAGAGGACCTTAACTCAGATATTGTTCTTCTTGGTTTTGAAAACTGAGTACATGTAAGGCCTTGTGAAGCAAAAAAACTAACATTGCAAAAGATGAAGGACATTATAATTTGATAAGCAATGATCTGAAAAACTTAAATTCTATCCTAGATCAACAAAAAACAGGGCCTTTCATGAGTTTTAGATACAGGATGTTCTGAATGGCTTTCTGAATGATATTTTAAATCTCTCACTCTTTTAAATAAATTTGTTGATTGTAAAGTTGCACAGTAATGCATTGATTGAAATCTTTATTAACTTACTACTATTGGGCCAGTAGAAAAGAAAAAAAATTATAAAGACTGAACATTGCATTTCGGTAAACAATCTCTATATCTGTGAAATTGCTGAACTATTTGAAATGGGATGTATTGCTTTAGGGTCTGGCTGTATTTTTGTTGTTAGTGGTGGGGTTTGTATATTTGTTTTATGTTGTTGTTTTCTGAGTTCTCATTACAGCAATGCATGGGAGATTTAAACATAATCAGAGAAAACTAAAAACAATTAATATTCATTTATGAACTTCTGGCTCTCCACAATCTATCTAATGACTGATAATAGAAATTCAACTTTAATTTTTATTTTTTTTTTTATAAAATGGGTATCACAGTGCAACAGCAATAAATTTTCTTGAAATATTTTAGTTATTTCAAGTTCAGAAATAACTGAGAAATTTTGGATCTTTTGTCTAATTCAAACGTCATTAAAAGCAAAATCTTGCTAGTTTCAATATTATGTGTCTTATAATGTTATGTATGTAATCCTACAAGTATATAGCAGAGAAAATGAGATTACTCAAATATATTCTTCCACTTCAGTAAAATTCACATGCATATTACATATACAGTTACAGCCATGCTGTAGAAATAATAAGATTACAAGTAAGCTACTCCCTCTAAGGATAATAAGAAAAAATGTAGTACTCTACCTGATTATATTTCTTAATTCATTGTAAAAGACAACAGAGAACATTTTTTATGTAGTAATAAAAGTGCAAAAGTGTCACTATTAATTCTTCATGAATCAGCACTTTCAATGTGTTATCAACATATATAAGTAGGATAGAGAAAATAATTTTTATTTTACTAGACAAATTGGAAACTATATTTTTTAAAATAGATAAATTTTAATTATGTGGGGAAAAAAACTTGAGGAGACAATTTTTTTATGCTTCTACTAACTAGGAGAAATATTTTTAAAATTTATTTATTTTTCATTTATTCAATAAATTAGCTAACCTGTTTCAGTTAAAAGAAATTCACTGTGGCTGCTTTTAGTGACAGATATGAAACATAGACTTTTAAACAAAAATATCTGTTGGTTTGGTGACTGTGGTAATCCCCTGGGATGTGAAGAATGTCACTGCAGAAATTTCAGTCCAGGTCTTCTTATCTCCTAGAAGATGTTCTCCTTGAAAATTTATTCAGAAGCCTTTGATTTTAAGTGAAGTAACTGAAATAACAAAGCACAGAGTTATGAAATGCAAAGTACAGATTGTTCTAAGCATACTGAATACATTAAGTCTCTTTTGCATTTTGTTGTATTTTATCTAGACATTTGCAGCTGTAAATGCATGCATGCTCACAATCTTCTGTTTTAGGGTCTGTAGCATCTTCAAGTGACTAAGCAAGTTTGACAGTGTTTTTCTATATCATTCTCCAGGAACAAAACATAAATTTTATTTACATGTCCTTTTCATCTAGAATTTCTGTTGTGTTTAGAAACAAGCTCTGATTTTGAACGAAACCACACTGTTTTGAGCCTGATTCTGAATGCAGTATTTTGTATGTGGTTTTTAATATTACTGAAAGAAGAAATATTGGATGCTGAAAAAATGTATGCACACACGCATATACATAGATCATAATGCAGAATGTGGAAATTAATGCAGGCTGACTGAAAATACCATCATATGCATTAATAATGCATGAAATAATTTCTCTTCAGGTCTTAAATTATGTATTCACAACAATATTCAGGGGGATTATTTGATAGATACATTACACCTAGTATAACTACCTCTTTTAGCAAATACTTTCTAGCATGTCTCACCAGACAACTCTCTTCATTGTTGTTAAAACAGAACTTCTATGTGCATACCTGTAGATCAAAGTATAAATATTTGGATTTAATAGAAGATTGTATATGAATTTTGGCACAACTAAGAGAATAATAAGTTTAAAAATCCAACACACTTTAACAATCTTGTGGCTACTATAATTTTTTTTTTAATTTTAGCAAAAAAAGATTGACCTACTATTACTAAGGAGAAGAAATGAAATAGCTATCTATATCTGTCAAAGACTAATCCATACTAGAGTAGGATTTATTTTTCATGTGTTTAATATCTAAGTAGGTTTGGCTCAGTCATGACTATCCTTTCTATTTCTCTTCATAAAGTGAGAGTACTGCTAACTAATTTTGTTAAGTTCCTTCCTTTTTTCCTCCTCAAAGTTTGTTTCTTTATGAGGAAATGCCTGCAGTACTAAACAACAGAATTTCTCATTATTCAATTCTGTAACTAATTCTTCTCATCATATTAATAGAGACAAAGAAGGGGTTTAGGCTAGTGGTGTTTTGGACCCAAAGCGTTTAGCAGGCAGAGATGTAGGTCTAGGCTCAGACTAAACAGTTTGCTTAAGACTAAGAGAGCAAACTGTGATCAGAAAAAGAAATTCAAATTGACAATAGTCAGAGTTTAAAGTGGCTGAATTAGATACTTTAAAATGTTACAAAGAGTCTTTTTTAAAAAGAAACTAAAGAATCTGCACATTGTCTACAGATGCAGACCTAGATGAGTAGTCTGAATTAGATGCCCAATTTTAAGGTAATGATTTTAAGTTGATTAATGTTGGGTGAAGAATTAATAATAACCCATTTCTGGTATGTCTAAGCAAGCTGGTCTTCAATATAAATATATGTGAGTGTCTCAGGAAACATCCACAAATGTTGGTGTACTTCCAGTAAAATTCAATGGTTAGCTTTGTAACAAAATTTTTACTAATATATCTGTAAAAATATAATGCTTATAATGTTTCTTTTGTAATTTACTGAGGAAAGTGAAGGGAGACTTGCACATCCTATTGATAATCATCGGTCTCAGATTTATTGATCCAGCTTACATACTTTTATAGTAGTGTTAATTAAGCTCATATATATTGCAAAAACCGAGCTCATCATTGGTTACAGATTACATGCCAACCCCTCCTTTGCTGCTAATACCTGTGGTTTCTTGTTGAGGCTAATTCTTGTTTTTTATATCCTGCTGTTGACTGTTATTGACTACATTCAAGGACTCCATGTTTTTCACCGTGTTTTTCTCAGCATTTGATCAAGGACGCAGTGTTGTTGTTTTTCTCGTAAGGAAAAAGGCTGAGAACTTACTACTTACAGCTACTGTTTACTGCTTAACCAGCTGTATATGATCATGGCCTTTTTCCTTCAAGCCATGTCTGAACAAAACTCTCCACAATTTACCACACAGATTTTGTGTTTAGCTTTTTGGGCTCTTTTCCCTTAAATATCAAGTTTCTTTACACAGGGATTGACAGTCAGCTTCCTTGTTACATGTTAAAATAGAGCCAGTTATTACTGAGAGCAACAGTGAACCTAAAGCAAGTCAAGAAGACTTGAAAGACATCTTTTAAGGTCTTGGTGCTGGAAGTCAATTTTTTATATATACACAATTGTAAAAAATATTACATTAATATCATGAGGGGCATTCATAAAAGATCATCCACAGTTCATAACCCTTCAGTGGTTAAAAAAACCTAAAAAGAAAAATATAGTTCAGTATAGTTTATTTGTAAACACTGTAAATCTATGATAATAGGTAAGTTTTCTTTTGACACCAACCTAAAAGTATCCCTGAGAAAGGAACTATTCAAGTGGTTTTATTCAAGCTTTTTCCCCCTTACTTGGGTAAAATAGTTGCTGAAAGAGTACAACAGGATCTATATTTTTTGTATCAGAGGCCTCTGTTACTACCACGAATAGCACTAATATTAAAAAAAACAAAACAAAACAAAACAAAACAAAAAAACAAAAACCAAGCATATTGCCACTGATATAATGAAAAATAAGATAAACTTTCCTTTTGGAAAAAAGAAAAGCTTTTAGTAGGCCTGATTCATGCAATAGAAAAGAGCAAGTTCTGTTCATGGGTGTTGGTTTTAAGTGGTAACTCTTCAAATTGCTGCAATTATTATTTTGTCTAGAAAACAGACCAGTGCCTCTTCTTGGTGGATGGAAAGGATTACCAGTGTTCCCAAAAGAAGGTAGAGCACATACAGTAATGTCAAAATATTACAAAATTATAAACTAGCATAATGTTAGTATTGCTCAAAATAGACATCATAAAGTGTGGGAGTGTAAGAAACTATCTTTTGACAAAACTGGGTTTATATTTCTTCTCTCTTCTGAAGCCCTCTCTGAGCATAATCTAGTATACAGTGCTCTTGATAAAAAAAAACTACCTTGATATAAAAATAAGAAAATTATATTAAAAGACACCTTTTCAACAGTTCATATAATTGCCTTGATATTAAATAAATTTCAGTTTCCAAAAGTTTTCCTTTGTCTTCTGACACATATAGAAGTTTCTAAGTTAAGGTGTAAATCCAAGAAAATTTTTTAGGTAGTATAAAAACACCCAAACTTCTGAAATTTCCGCTTATTTACAATAAGTCACTTTGTAATACAGAATATTAGTTAAAGATTAATTAGGCAGCAACAGTTATTGAATAAGAGACATTGTAAGCAATTCTCATTTACATTAAGAAGTTTATTTTGCAATATGAACTGCAATGGCAACTAAATGAGGCCTTATTCCCCTTCTGTTATCTCGCTGAGTTGAAATATTTAACTACCTTCTGATTTGTAAAATTATTAAAATAACTGAAATTAGACTGGAAAAATGCTCACTAAGTTGAAAGTAAAAAATGAGACTGAATTCTTAAACCACACTGGTCTGCCACAGCAGCATTCAGCTTGACCTGACCTTCAGTTACCTATCCAGCATTGGATCAAGAAGATAATTTAAAATATCACAAAGAATGACATGTACCAGCAAGTGTGGACAGACACTGATAGTCAGTAATAAAGCAGAACATTGCCACTCAGCAGAGTGAAATTAAGGTTTTAATTGAAGGGTCTGACTGAAGGAGATAGATTTTATTCCAGGGATAAAGAAAATCACAAAAATCAGACTCTTGTGGAGGCGAGTGTTAGGGAGGGTCTTGGTGAGATGACAAGGTAACAACACGACTGCCTCAATGCTTTTCCAATCTGGGCCATGCTGATTGAGACCTCAGATGCAGCATCAAGAATGCATTGGTGTTAGGGTCAGGGCTAAAGCCAGGATTAGGATTCAGACACCCACAGAGCCTATGGCTTCAGGGACAGCTGGACCAGAAAAGGAATGCCAAAGTTATCATGGTGGAACGTCTCACTGGCTGCCTCCACACTTTTACAAACTGTGCTCATATATGTGCTCAGTTTCTTTTAACTTACACCAATCATTAGGTAGCATTTTAGAGAATATTGGAAAGTATTAGGGAAGGAAAACAGTTACATTTCAGAGCAGGAGTTTCAAGATAATAAGAGGTGACAAGACTGCAATTTAATTCAATTAATTAATCAAACATATTGAAGTTGTCCCTGAATGCAATAATCTCTGAAAGAAGTCTTCTTAGTATTATACTACTGCTATTGCACATTCTTTTTCCAGGTTCAAGAGGTTGTGGTATCTTTTAGAATTCTCGAAACTATTTCTGTGCCTGAAAATATACTTTCCAGCCCTGCCTCTTCTTTGCCTTAATGAAAAAGAATAGGCTGGTAGCTGGTTGTTCTACATGCCATAGGTATTAGGAGAACAGAAACACCACAGCTTTAAAATATAGTCATAAGAATTCACACTGCTTAATTCACTTACTCTTATTTATTTATTTGGCTTTTGAAAAGTAATTAAAATATTGATTATGTAGGGCTTTTGTACATAGTGAAAATTTTGTGTTTTGTTGTAGTTTTTTCTTCTTACAACTTGTTAAATGTACAAGCAAATGCTGGAAGTCTTAGTCATTTTCAATTCAGGTACACAATTGAAAAATATGCAAACACATGCACAGAGGAAAAATTGCATTATTGAGTCACAACTTATATATATATAAGGTAGAATAGATGCATCTTCTGAAAGTAAGTGCATGCATTCCCTATGTGGTCAATGAAAATGAGTATTTCTGAAGACTTTCAAGTGAAAGTCTTCAGAAATACTTTAAATATCTATTGAAAGGAAAATAGCAGAGGTGAAAGTTTTATTGACAAACCTCAAATCTCTAAAAGACAACTAGCTTTAAAATATAGATATCCATATATATGTATGTATGGTCTTAACTATGAACACAGAACTTTTTACTTCATCTGACCTACTTAGGGTATTCGTTTGGACTGAGATAAATTGCCATCCTGATGTGACATTCCTGAGATTAAACAAATTTCACTCAGGATGCCAACTATGTAAGAGGAAGTCAGATGCTGAAGTTAGTCAGAATAGATCTTTTAATGGAGTAGTATTATAGCTACCATAAAACTACATTCCATCAATAGTGTCTTCTGATGAAGCCCAACTGAGGATGTTGAAGGTACACTAACAATAACCTTAATGACTAAAGCCTAAGTCAGACCACAAGTAAACAAACAAGGCTTTATAGAAGTTATCTGAATTATTTATTCAAAGCTCAATTAATTGTGTAGTGGGCAGGAAGGGAGGGGAGGTAACTCAGTATTTTTAATACCCTATTTAACTACTGCTAAACACATGTAAAATGAACCAAACATAGAATGTATGGAGTACAAGGGCAGAGGAATATTCACATAGAATTTAGATTTGTCTATTTATCTTGAAAAAATGACACAAATATCAAATGCTTTATTATATTATCTCATGAACAATTTTACTTTTTAGAATCTCACCCAATTGTATCATTTTTTGTCTTGGGTCTCCAGTTCCCCTTTCCTCAGTTTTAAAATGAGATAAAGTGCTCTTCTTTCTTGAGAGCTTTAACTCTATAAAAATGGAATATCATCATTAGTACATTTTGTTTTTTAATTTAGAGTTACTTTTTAATGTTAAAAAATTTTGTTAATTCAAAAACCATCTGGGAGTTAATGTGCGTCATTTTCTTCTTCACTCAATTCATTTAGGCAATTACAGATTTCCAGGATGTGTAACCAATCCTTCTACAGATAATTGATTTCTTTCGTTCTGACAAGTCATGCTTGAATCCTTTTAGGGCAAAAGATTAGACAAGATACTTTAGATTGTACAAGAGTGCTATGAAGAGTAGGAGATGGGTCAAAAATTTGTAGCTCGTTTGGATAGCTGGTTTTTAGAGACATGGGTCAGTGAAAAGAGCTAAACCAAGGACATTGCTCATGGAGAAGAGATCCAGTGGTGAGCAGCCAAGGTGGACAGCAGATCACAAGACTGTGACTGAGAATGTGTTACTATTTCATTTCTTTCCAGTTCAATGGCCTTGATACTCTCCTTGTGTGAAATATTCACAGTATCACATAATATTCTGGAGAGGAGTACCACAACATTTACCCTGATTGCCACTTCTGAGCAATGTGCATAATGCATAAAGTATTAGCACAAACAGGTCTTCTTCTTCACACACCACCCATTTCTGGAGGGGGGTTTTTAAAAGGCATGAGCTGTTTACCAACATTGATTTGATCTTTTAGGCCTGTGCATGCTAATTATCTACACTCACTTTAACATTACATTTAATGATACATTAATATTGTATTAACATCGGTGATCATCGGCAATATTCTTCTACTGGTAGAAATCTATGTACATTTATTTTATTCAACATTATAAAACAATTGAGATTGGTACCATTAATTTCTCATGGCTTACGTTTCCATTATCAGATTGAATAAGTCACACTTTCAGTACAAAGGAAAACAGGCAAAAACCCCAGGATTTTTCAATTAAGAGGAGGAAGGGGAAGGAAGAGAAGATAGTCTCCTAGGAAACCTCCAATATTTTTGTATTATTTTGAGGAATACCCAAGTGGTGTAGGGCATCCCATGACTTATATATCAGAGGAATGAACAATGACTGATTTGAGTATTTTCAACAACTGTCAGAATAGAATTTAATTTCAGTCTTTAGGTTACATGACTAAATATCAATGTAATGTGCTCAGTGGCAATGATTAGTCTATGAAAGACTAAAGATTGATCTGTTTAGCACATTTTTGTTCAAGAAAATTGTTTTCAATAAATAGTTCAAAAGTGAGAAATATTGTAGATTTATTGAATGCTTTATGCTAACAAAATCCAGCAAGAATATAATGTTCTCTTCAATGAACTTTGAACCTGTAACATTTTTATGGGTTTTAATATTAAGTGCTGTACTCTATGGATGTTACACAGAAGTATCTGCAGTTACTGCTTAGGTATATTAAATGATAGCTCCTTGACCATTAGAAGATAACATGTAATTGGAAGTATTTTGAGGAGAAAAAACAACTCTAATATTATTCTGTGTCACTCAACTTCTTTAACTTCTTCTGTGACTAATAAAGACACAGTAATTAGAAACAATTTACAAGAATAAAACCCAGATTGAATGATCTTATACCTAACTTCTTGTATGTAAGATACTGAGGATGAAATACACACATTTCCTTTTCCCTTCCCCTTCTACTTCCCTTCTCCATTTTGTTATCAATTATGTTTGTATTAACATTGGGTCATACAGAGATCAAAGTGATCTGATTAAACTGCTGATCAAACTATTGTTTTTTTTTTAAATGGAAATAGCCTTCTAATCTACCTACATGGATCTAAGTATACACTTTGAGAAATGTAATTTTTTAAACTACCTTAATGTCAAAAGTTTTACTAGAGGCCAAGAAAAGTAATTGTATCGAGGCAATAGCTAAAATTGCAAACATGCAAGAAATTCCTTCTCTTTTTACCGTTTTGTAACTGAAAGCAGAATTACTAAGTCATAAATAGATTTCATTCCTACCAAAGAGGTAGAAAATACTACTACTGTCTCTGGTTAGCTACCCACGTTCTTTACATCATAGGTAAAACTCTGGAAAGCCTTTAAATATGTTCTTATGAAGATATTGGCTCAGCTATAGAAAGACTGCATTCAGGCTTTTTTCTCTGAAATTATTTGTTCCACATTTCTCCCAGGATGAAACAGTTCTCTGCCTTGACTACTCTTCTTGAATAGTATTGGTAGGTAGGTTTTGAGTTTTTGAACCTGTTCCATCTTTTGAAGATGTTTTGTAAATGAAAAATCAATATTGAGTTTGGTGAGGAAAAGAAGCAAGAGACGATGACTTTCCAATGTACAGGTTTTAATATTTGCCAGGTCCTTTATTCAAGAATTAGGACCAAAAAAAAAAAAAAAATTATTGCCTTATATTAGGTACTAGAAGCTAAAATGTTCAATATTGTTTTTTCCTATCACATTTTGTATTTATAACCTTGAATTCTACTCGTTTTAGAATTAATTGTTTGGTTTGATGTAAGCAGTACTTAATCTGAATTCTGCTATAATCTTTTTGCCAGTAGTTAATGACATCAAAGGGATTCAGAGTCCTTCCTATACAATGCATTAGACAGAAATCTTAGAATCAGTATTAGATCTCAGAAATAATTTAGGAAAAGTTTTGTATTCTATAAATTGCATGAAAAAAGTGTCATTGGTATTTCTTCAAATGAGTAGTATCATGAACTTTGCAAACAAGATTAATAGGTTTTTATTTTAGTGTCATATATAAATTTTGAAAAGTAGCTAATAGAGTAAAATAAATTCATATAAATTTAAGTGTATGAATTTAAAAATATATGTTAGAAATGGATGGCTGGACATGAAAGAAAGAGAGAGAGAAAGAAAGAGAGAGAAATAGAAAGAAATAGAGAAAGAGAGAG
>JAHXMQ010012338.1:73390426-73417180 GCA_020466415.1 Ammodramus savannarum pratensis | reverse complement strand
AAAGAAAGAAAGAAAGAAAGAAAGAAAGAAAGAAAGAATTCTTCCTGTCTGCCATTTTTACCCTATGGATTGACTCCCCTTTGCAAGGAAGCTTTGTTTGCAAATAGTAATTGTCAACTCAGCTTTTGTTTGCACTTTTGAATAGTCATTGCTGAGGTTTTTTGCAGATCTATCTCTATAGATTCATGTCTCAGTCTGTTTTTCTGCTGGGTGTCATATCTGCAGTTTCTGACTGTGCCCTTGATGTTGAATACAAATTGCTGGCCTTGATGTGAACTTTTCTGATAGCTACTCTGAAATCAGATGGTAGTAAACACAGGAAACACAATGAGTGCACAGCCATTTTTAGTGCAAGGCATTAATGATACAATTCTTTCTTTAGTCTGGATTTCTTCTTGCTCTTGGTGAGGTTTTTTTTGTTTACTTGGTTGATTGGTTATTTTTTCTTAGAAGGATATTGTGGCTTAATTCTTATTATAATGAGTCCTTTAGCTGGAGTTCCATTAGCTGAAATTTATCCACATAAAGGGAATCATTCAGCTTAGTTATCTTTCAAGACTAAGAAAGTACATGTAACTTAGCAATTACTCTCAGAAGAATACTTGGTATAAAGTGCTTAAGGGAAAACACAAATAAACAAAATAATTGGCAATTTAAGCTTCTTTATGTTCTTATTTGCACAATAGATTAAAAAGAGTGAATGACATTGGCAAACTGCTGATTTTGGCTGGAGTGGAGTAAATTTTCTGAGAGCAAGGGGTAGTGGGACTTTCAAATATTAAGATGATATGCAGCAAGCAGAAGATACTGTGCTGCATCTGTGACAGCTGTATCTGGAAAAAAAAAATTGATCATTTAGACAAACACATTCATACTTCATGTGTAAAAATTGTGTTGTCAAAACTATTTGCAATTTTACCAGAATATCCATAATTTGGTGTTTTTCTAGTTAGTGATATCCAGTAGTTCTGAAACTCCAATTTTGTATATATTTATACAAACAAATATTTCAAGGCTATGATTAATTCTGATCTGTGCATAATATTAATAAATTTGTCATGAAAGCTAAAATGAATCAAAGGAATCAACTGCATTATTTTCAGGAAAATTTAGAAAGTACTATTGATATATCCATAAATTAAATATGCTGGGTTTGTTCTTGTTTGGTTTTTTGGTGGTTTTTTTTTCCTCTGGGAGACTTTTACAACATTGGTATCTTTATGCTAGGTACTTGTATTAAATTATATAGTTAGATGATGTTGTTGGCATTGTCCTGCCTGAAATGCCTATCTGTACTAAATCAGTATTTTCTTGAAGGACTACAGTATTTCCTTGCTTGAAAAAATAAACTTTTTAGGAAAAATGCATGAAAAATTTTAATGGAAGAAAAATAAGAACAACGGCAGCTTAAGCAATTCAACAACCACATACGAATTCAGTGCCATCTTGCCAAACTGCTACAAGATATGATTTAATCAGAGGAAATCACTTTATAGGCATCCCATGGAAAACCAAAGGTCTGTATACATTTAAGGCCTGATTAAAAAGCTAGTTTAGCAATGAAGACAAATGTGAATATTGCTGTTGCTAATACTGGGTTTATTCTACTACAAGGAGCAGGCACATGTTTGAAAAGGGCAGGTGGTAGAAACAGACTTTAAAGCTTCTGGAAGTACTATAATTTCTACCATATCAATGTAAATCTAAACGTAAATATATGCTCACTCACATTGATACAGTTATATATGTATGTTCAAGCATAGGCTACTGATTTTGCATACGTATGAAGTAATATTCAACACTGGAATATAAAAAAAAATCAGATGATTTAAGATATTGCCTGAACTAGATCTAAGTTCTGTAAAACTGAAGCACAAAATAGAAAAATAACACTTTTGATACTTTCATTTAAAGTTATCTCTCTGTAGATTTAAAAACAGCAACTAAGTGGTTGGAGGAAAGAGGTGATCTTTACATTGAATCTAGCCGCTCAGAAGCAAAATTATGCACTGTTATGGTTTCATGAAATTTTGAATATATTTTAACTGTCTTTGAAGAAAACTAAAAATGTGACAATAAACTGAAAAGGTTAATCTATAATTTTACCCTGTGTGGCTAGCCAAAATTGTAGACCTATAGAATCATTTGAACCAATAAAGTCGGAAAAGGCCATCAAGATCATAAAGCCCAGCCTTTATCTGAACACCACCATGTCAATTGAACCACAGCACTAAGTCCCATGTCCCATTGTTGAACATTATCAGGAACGGAGGCTTCACCACTTCCCTGAGAATCTCCATTCAGGGAATATACTCTTCCTGATGTCCAACCTGAATTTCTCTTGGTGCAGCTTGAGGCCTGTCCCTCTCACCCTGTTGCTGGTTGCCTGGGAGAAGAGGACAATCCCCACCTTAGTACATCCTTCCTTCCTTTAGGGAGCTGCAGAGAGCAATAAGGTCTCCCCTGCGTCTCCTCCAGGCTAAACACCCCCAGCTCCTTCAGCTGCTCCTCATAGGACCCACTCTCTAGACCTTTAAGCAGCTCCAGTGCCCATTCTTCTCAGCATACTCCAGCCCCTCAATGGCTTTCTTGAGGTGAGGGGCCCAGAAATGGACACAGGACTCAAGGTGTGGCCTCACCAGTACCGAGTTCAGGGGAACAATCACTGCCTTAGTCCTGCTGGCCACACCAGTACTGATACAAATGCCAGTGGCCTTCTTGGCCACCTGGACCCACTGCTGGCTCATGTTCAGCCAGATGAGTAATTTAATCTTTAGGAGATTCCTAAAGAAAAAAGCATAACTTGAGAACATTATTTGGGGTATTGGATTGTGAATTCTACTAAAGGGTCTACTTTGCTTAATTTAGGTTTCTAGTTTGCAACCTAATTTCAGCTGTGTAATGAACAGAAATTCCTAAATTAGGCACCTTATTTTTGCATACAGGTGGGTGGACAGGGCAGGATGAGTTAAAAGCCTCAACAGGAAGATTTATCTACTTGTGGTAGGTACTGCATTCACTATCTATATGTACATGACACTCAAATCACAGCATACTGAAACCTAAAATAGGAAAACTGAGTCACAAAACGTTTCCAATAAAACTTCTTAAAAGCATATACTTTTTAAAATCAAATATTTGCTCAAGATACTGTGCCCTTTTCTTAGGTACATAGTTAGACAGTGTAATAACATACGGTGAAAGTGAGTTTAAGTTCTCCTTTAGTTAAAATTGTTTCACAGGTTCTTTTTTGATGAAGTTGGTGTTGAAGAAATAAACCTGTTGTGAAGTAGGAGCTGCCATGACCGCGTAGAGCGAGGCATCCCTGTGGAACAGTATGGAACATGGTCGTGACCAGAAACAGCTGGAAGGGAGCCATGGTGAGCTCTGCACATTCTTTTGTGTGACCACTTCCATTGGTAATTGCAGCAGAACAAATGGTGACTGATGAGAATCAGCATGTGCAGAAATTGTGTCTTCAAAAGCTTCACACAGTTCCAGTCTGGAAATAAAAATTATCCCTTACAATATTTCTCTATTATGTTGTGGAAAGCTTATCCTATATTTCCCTGTTTTCGCTCATGTTCTCAGTTTGGTTTTCTTTGGTACATCTGCAGGTTTCAAAACAGATTTGAAACATTTACACTGCTTGTCTCCATTCTACACTACTCCAACAATAATCTACTACTTCAACATAATTGATCTCCATTCCATACTATATTCAGTTTTACTGGGAATCTCTCTCTAAATTTGGAGGCTGTAGAGAGTTGATTTTTCTTGTGTATTTTTGTTTGTTTGTTTGTTTTCTGATAGAATTCAAATGCCATGACACGCCTTTGAGTTTCTTACTGTTTGGTCCCATCCAAAATCTGTGAATTTCTGACAGCCTTGTTCAAAAAGAGAAACACTCAACATTTGGCAGATCCGTAGTTAACTAAACTCTAAGTTATATATAAGTTTAAAGATCAACATGAATACACAAAGGAAAAAGTATAACATATTCTCATGTTTTAACCCCAGCCATCAACCAAGCTCCGTGCAGCCACTTGCTCACTCTCACACTAGTGGGAGTGGACTGGGGAGAGAACCTAAAGGGTAAAAGTCAGAAAACTCATTGGTTGAGATGAAGACAGCTTAGTAGGAAAAGCAAAAGCAGCACCCAAGCAAAGCAAAGCAAGGAATGCATTCACCACTTCCCATGGGCAGAAAGGTGTTCAGCAATCTCCAGGAAAGCAGAGACCCATCAAAGGTTATGGTGACTTGGCATGACAAACATTATAATTCCAAACATCTGTCCTGCTTCCTTCTTACCCCATTTTATATATTGAAAAAGATGTCACATGGTCTGGTTTATCCCTTTGGTCAACTGGGGTGACCTGTCCCAGCAGTGTCTTCTCCCAGCATCCCATGTACCCCAAGCCCACCCTTTGCAGGTGTGGCAGAAGGGAAAGCTGAAGAGGTCTTGGCTCTGTGTAAGCCCTGCTCAGCAATAAAAGTACATCTCTATATTATCAACCCTGTGTGCAGCACAAATCCAAAACACAGCCCTATACCAGCCACTGTGAAGAAAATTAACTCTCCCCCAGCCAAAACCAGCAGATACATTCTGACTCTGCCTGCCTGCAGTTATTGACGAGGCACACAGATAGCACTGGAAATTTGTCTGCCTGTAGGCACTGAAAAGGTATATAGCAAGCTACACATTCTGCCACATACTGCTGGCTTGAGATAATTGTAATACCAGTTTGGGAATATGGGGTCTGAGGTTTCAAAAAATGAATCTAAAATTACCTGCGGTGTTGACCAACCTTTCTCTTCAGGCAAATAAGAAAGAGCAAAGGCCAGAAAAACAGAGAGCAAACAATAGAAGCAGAATGATGGCAGAGCAAAGAAGCCAGAGAGAAGGCAAATTCATACAGCTGGACACAACAGGGAGAGTACTGGTTTATGAAAGAGTCCCATATCTGCAGAATTAACACATTGTGTACAGATATTTGAGTCATGAGAGTGCCATGTCTGAGCGACAAGCAATACAAATGAAAGTTCTCTTTGGAATAGAAAGAAAGCAGCTGTACCATTGAGAGAAATATTTCTTTCTGATGTATTATTCTCTTTCATAAAAAAAACTGCTGCATTGAATATAAGCTGTGTGGTGCTATTCCACCATGATCCATGTAAAATATTAACACAAAAACATCATATAAATTTTTTTCTGCTGTATTAGTTTCACTGTATGTAAAACAAATTCTTTTCCCTTTTATGATTAAGAATAAAGAGATTCTCCAAGAGTTAAAAATCTATGATAACACTTACAAAAGAAAAAAATATTTTTTAAATGAAGGAATACAGTTTAGCATGAGTTTAAAATCCTATCAATAATGGCCAAATCACTCTGAAAATACTTGCATGATGTATGAATAAGTACATTTAGTATTAAATGTATATTAATAAAAACCAAACCAAAACACAAAACGTCAAGAATTCAATCTATAATGATGTGCAAGATATTCATAAGGGAAAGAAGTGTTTAAAAGTGGCAGGTTTTCCCCCCAAATATAGCTGGAATTCTATTGAATTTGTGGAGCTACTTTTTCACATTGGATCTGCTGAATATGCTTTGTTTTCTAGAATGACCTGTTTTATCACACTACAAATAAGCCTACAATTTTTAACATGATGAAATCAGATTAAATATTCTCCACTGTACTTCTCCTCAACCATGTAAAAGATGCTTATAATCTAAAGTATCATCTGTGGGTTTAGTCAACTTTAACTATTCTCATCCCATGTCCTCTGTCACTTAAGCCATTACTTTTGTTCTTTTTGTATTTATGTTCATTCAGCTGTCAGATTTGTTCCTTTAAAACTCTACTGAAAACTGACCGTGTTTAGTTTAGAGACGCTGTTATGAACTGTCATCTCCTTACTGATCATGAGACTAACTTACCCTCTATTTCATCCTTTTCTGAGTCTATTGATCATTCTATCGATCTATTCATTATGTGCTTGCTCCTTTGGACTTGTAACAGAATGTGCCTTTTATTCCTTGTTTCCCTAGGTTTGCTTTAGACACAAGCAATAAAAGCTGGCAGCATTCCTATTGTAAAGTCCACCCTTTAGATTTTATTCTGTGATAAGTAATTGATCACCAATAATGATTGTTTTATCTTTGCCTAAAAGACAAAAGAGATTAAATTTGAAGGAGAAAACCTGTGACATTGTCACTGAAAGAGAAAGAAGGAAATGGAATGAGGCAAGAACACTCTATAGAAAATATTTATAACACCAGCATTTAAAATGGAGTCTTGGATGTCATAAACTATAATTTAAAATTATGAAGAATTAAAATTATCCAAATTTGAAATATCAGCTACAAGTCATACATCGACATTGTCTTCTAACTGTAGTCAAGAAACTGACTAATGCAATATGTACCAGGCACAGCAGATGCTAAATGGTATAATGTAAATAAAATACATGGGAAAAGAACAGAGATAAAATATATAGTCACTGATGCTACAGAAACAGAACAGGAATGCCTTCATATGTTAAAAGCCCCACTGAATTCATGAGTGTGGAGAAAGATCTTGAACACAGCCAAAAAGTCTCTGAAACCTTTTTCCCTTTTCTTCTCAGAGGAGATATTATTAATAGCAAAGTTTTAAAATATTAATGTTTAAACCAGAACTTGATAGGAAAGCAACTTCCTTTAAAAATGTATCTTTTTTAGTTTAAGTATGCTTGAAATGTTCTTAATGATTTCAACTGCTGCTCAATGCAAGTGGTAAACTTTATGAAGCCTTTTATCCCCTCTCCTCTTTCAAATCTTCCAAATCATAACCAGGTCTTTTGGTTTTTGTTGAACAGTTGCCTATAGTTTTGACTGTTATTTCAGTTACTTTCAGATAGAAAAGCATTAAACCATCTGACTCTCAGATAACCTAATTAAGCCTAAAGAATATTATATTATTTAAATCCCCTGTCTAAATATTTCAGAAATAAGCCAGAATAAAGAAAAAAAATGTGATAAGCAGAACAAAAAAAATTTTGTAATTATTGCACTTGAATAAAAAATTGCATCTTGATTTATACACTTCATATATAAATACAAGATCAAGCATAATTATATAATAATTATGGTTATGACAGCTTCTGAAAATTCAGTCTCAAAATTTTTACAAAAACTTTAATTTCATTTCAATTAATCGATTCTTTCCAGAAGGATGAAATATTTTTCACAGACCGTATATTTAAAACCCAAAAGCCCTAGCCATTAAGAAGCAAAAAAAGATTGTGGAATTTCCAAATCATCTTGATTTTTTGATGAAAGAGAAACAAATTTCACAGGCTCAGAAATCCACTGGGAGAGTAAAATTCAATAGAGTCTGCTTTCAATGATCAGCAATAATTTCCAATGGACAGCTCAAAACATTCAATTATGTTTTGACCATTACAAGACCATTACTAGACAACTATTTTTATGTAACTTTAATACAGTTTATAAAGTTCATAAAATAAAGCTGTAAATAGGTGCACATAATCAATAGAATTAATATTAATAAATTTTACATTTCAAAAATGAATAAAAGAAAGACACTTTTAGTAGCTTTTCTGTGTTTACTATATGAGCTAGTCATAACAAAAACATGGAAGAGTTAATTCTTTTCCCTTAGAGGAAACAATCCAGTTTTTACAGATATATATATATAAACATTTACATACACACAGGTAATGGTTTATAGAAAACTTGTTGTGATCTCCCAAAAAATGAACCATGCTTCTAGAGGGTTGGTTTTTATGTTTCTTTGTTCAACAGATATTTTACATACCATAAACAATCTACAGGTGGATTTTGTCACTGTAAGAATCTTAAGATTTTGTGTAAAAGGGTATTTGCCACACAAACATATGCTTGTTTGTTTGTTTTAAAAGTGGATAATAAAATTAATATTTAAATGCTCTAGAATTCTCTAATTGTCCACATTTGTCTAATTAGTATAGAAAAACCCTGATAAGAAAAGGCAAAAATTTATTGACAGAACTTCCCCAGTATCTTCCTCTTTTCTTGAGTAGTACCTTTATTCTCACAGTCCCTTTTAGTCCTAAAGTCAGCAGTTTTGGTGCTCCTCAGGAAGTGGGATAGATGCAGGAATTTCTGATTCAGCAGCACTGCCATTTCCTTGCTGGGAGGAATTTTATGCCCACGGTAGTAGAATTTTTTTCCCTAGTCCTACAATCAGCTTGCTTTTCTTTTTAAATGATTCCAGCAAAAATAATCTTCCTTCCCATGGGATCTATCTAAAGGCACAAACTAGTCTCCTCCAGAATCAGTCTGGGGCTATTGATGCGCTATTATTAACCAGAGACATAATACAACACAGAAAACACATGACCACATACATACCATCATACCATGCACAGTACATGAGAACTGCTACAGGCTGGAACCAGCTCAGTCCAGTACAAGCTCAGGCAAATCCTGAGACCTTGTGGTGTCAGCCAGTGTAATGTCTCTGGCCTCTTATCAGTAACAATAAAGTGATATTTACTGGGCTGGAGCCTGCTCCTCATCTTTACCTTTCATAAAATACAAACATAACTTAATGCTTATAAAAGGTCACTGATATGGAAAACATGAATAATCCCACTAAAAGAAACGATTCAGAGACTGATCCTACCCTGTCCTGTTTTTTCACCTCTGTATCTCACTATTTTTTTTTTATTTTGTGCTCAATATCCAAAGGTCTTGTGTTCTTATGCTCTTATTAATTTTTATAAGCCTCATCCTTCTTGCTTTTAGACAGCAAAATCCTGATTTGCATTTGTTTTGAATTTTAGTCTTTTTCCTGATGACATTTATGTGGGTTTTTGGGGAACAGATTTTAACTTTACCTTACTTCCCTCATCAGTTCAGTCTCACTCATAGCAGGCTCAAATTTCCACTGAATTCAGCCATTCTCATGCTTGTTCTCCTCAACAGGAGACTGACATAAAAAAATGTGTCTGGACATAAATCAGAGAGAATGCTTAGCACTTAGAACACATTGCTGTTATGGGCAAAAGAGAAAAATAATTTAATTTATTGACAATTTCTATAAATAATTAGTGATTTGAGTATTGGGAAACAAAGAAGGCAAACAACAAAACACACTTTTTTGCCACTTTTCCAGTTTTACCTTCACTCCCAGGTTCTGCTTCACAGCAAAAAACTCTCTCAGTATCTGCAGCACAGTGGGTTGCGGTCATGACGTAGTTTCTTTTTTCGTCTTCTTCCTTTTCACATTTTTCCTGTGCTTCAGGTCTGGTTCTCCACAGGCTGCAGGAATTTCAGAGGTGTGCCAGCTCAAGCAAGGTATTATTCGTGGGTCACTGTCCCTTCAGAGGAGTCTTGTTCTGCCTTGGAATGCCTCTTCCTTGATGAACTGACCACATCTGAAAAACATTGCTGCTTCATAGCTAGTGTCAAACAAGTTTTCTTGAATTTAGAAGTAAAAGCTGAAGTAAAATATAAGATAAAAGAAACAGACATTGAAAACAAAAAATATATGCAAGAAGGCAGCATTTCAGAAAAAAATCCAAATAATGGAAGCATTTTGAAAATGTTTATTGATGAACAGCTTTTTTTCTTTAGGTTTTACAGTTTTAACTTTTTAAATAAGGAGTAAATGTATTCCAGAGCACTTTCTATCCTCAGATCTTTTATAAGCATTACAATAATTGTCTATGATGGGAGAAATAAGAATGTAAGCTAATACTACATTCTCAAAACTATCTCCTGTATATTCAGAAAATAATTGGAATTTACTTGTTTGAATATTTTTATTGTTTTCTTTCGAATTTCAAGGAGAAACACAAAGCTTTGAAAATTAAATATTTTCTCTCTGTCTCTTCATGAAGAAATACTGAAAAACATCTGGCTGAAGTTCTTCAAAGTTCTAGCAATATACATGTATTTAACCTTTATTGGTTTTCTGAAGTTGTTACATATGCATTAAAAGAAACTAATCAAGACAAACTTTCATCACCTGCCCTCTAGAGATTTCCCTCGTGTATTATTAAAAGATGCATACAGTGATGTATTTGAGGAAAAAAATTCAGTTGACTGCTTTCGTTTTTTTATCAAAACATTTTTTTTTATACTTTGCAAGACTTTCAAAATGTACACCAAAATACATTTGTCTTATTACTTATGCAGTGATTTGCAGTTGTAGTTGTGATTTTAGTGGCAGAAATCAATATCACTCTTGCCAGCTGATATTAGAAATATTACATGAAGTGATGAATATCTAAGGTTTTCCTAGAAGTTATTTTTTTCCTCTCCCAATTAAAACATAAATCATTCATCTATACATTTTCACACACATTTCCATAGCTGGCTTTGTGCTAAATGTTTTCCTAGCATCTTCTGTCATTCTTTATTGCTTTGGATTTGCATAATAGTCCTATATTTCAAAGATATTTGAAGGAAAATTCATCTGTGTCAAGAAAAGAACTTTCCATCAGGAATAAGAGGGTAGTTGAAATGAAAAAAGTCAATCCAATGCATTCAATTGAATTACTAATTACATTCAGACCTGACTTGATTTTCCACACCAGGAACTTGTGTTCAGCTGTTTCTGACCTGAATTTTGAGCTATGCAGAATAAATAACCAAATAAATAGTCACATTGTAGCACTTCTTAACCTTTCACTAATTGCCTTTAGACTGATTTTTGCACTTTATTTTTAGAGAAAAAATGTATCTTTTAGCAATAGTACAATGTTAATGTATACAAAAATACTTTACCTAATGATAAGTTTAAATAACATTTTTAAATTTTACTAAGATATAAGCTGATGCAGAATTTTAGAAGGTATTTATTAAACTATTTATGCAACAAAAACACTTTAAAAAATGAACACAAGACACTTCTAAAGTGTCATTAAAGTAACATAGTAGATTAGTTTTATGAAGGTGTCTGTTTGGGTTTTTAAAATTCTTCTTCTGTATTTATTTCTCCCATGCTGAATATATATCCTAAAAATTATTGTCATATTGCATTTTATGTTATTTCTGATCAGCTGAAGATTTTTTCCTTTAAAATAAAGTACCAAAAAGAACATATAATTTGCTCTTAACTCCTTTAAACTTTAATGTGAATATTTGATTCTGGATCATTGCTCTACGAATCCTATTGAAAGGTAACTTTCTGTTTCAAGAAACTGAGAGCAATAATGTAAATGTCACTGAACATTTCCAAGTGTGGTTTAAATTGGTATTAAACTGAAGAATAAGACAAAAAGTAGGACTAATACATGTAAGATATTTTAAAGGCAAAGTTCAGGAGATAAGCTGTATATGCGCAGCACAGTTTGTCCTAGGTCCTACCTGTCATTACAAAAGGGAGATGCCTAGAATTGTTGCTAAATAACTGATTAGATGGAGAGAATGAACATTACTAACACTGATGTAACACAAATTGCAATACATTTTGAATGAAACTTATTTCTGGTTGCTTGTTAGCTATTGACTTGATAAAACTTGCATGACAGTGGTTTGACCTAGGTCTGTTGTGAAAGGCCTTATTGTTATCTGCATTCATAACTTGATAGTTCCCTGTAATACTTGAAACTCTTTGCATAAATACTTTGGGAATAAAAAAAATATTGTGCCTTTTTTGTGAGTACCTTGATACAGTGTTTAGTGTGCAATTAGCTATTGTGACAGTAAATAACAGTACTATTGCAAGATGCATTCAATTAAATTTCATACTGTAATTTCAGGCATATTAACAATTTCAGACATTAGCAATATTTCATCAAAACAAAGAAAAAATTATTAAGGTAATAATGTATTCATTGTACCAGTAATCTTTAAATTGTATTCAAAGTCATAAAAAGGATGAAAATCAGAACTATGGGATATTATTCTTGCCCCAGCAAGCATGTGCTTGTGCACAGATGCACAGATGCATGGTTCCCATTAAATAGTTTTTAAGCAATATACCTTTTGTGCTGTCACCAAAAACATTCTTGAAACTTCTGTTCACTCATTACCTTATTCTATGGTCTTCTTTCCTTCATCTTCTTGATCTTACTGCTGATTATTTTTTTATTATTGTTCTGTATGTCATATTGTATCTAATATTTTCTTTTCCCCTTTGATTCTTCTTTAAACATTCGCCTAAGGGACTGGACTGTGGCAAATATTGTGATTCTCCAAAGCTTAATACCACAGGCAATCAGTATAATAGAATTTGTTAAATTAAATATATCAGGAACATCTGGCAAATCTCAAAGTAACATGGTTTCATATTTATTAAATAACATTATATATTTTGATTTCATTTTTCACAGCACCTGCTCAATACACCATCTCGGATTTTTCCTTTGTTTCATCATGAAAAAAAGTAGAAATATAAAATAGAGTAAACCCAGAAGAAAAAAAGAGCATTTTAAAAGAAACTTAATCATCTTTCTAATTCTATTCAATATTATACTATCTTCTTCATGTAATTAAATAAGCCATCACTATCACCATAACATATTTATTGGTTTTTAGGCTTAAGATATGAATGGAAGTAATTAATAAATATTCCTTAGTAATGATGGGCTTCGGGTACTACTCATACAACATATACTATATATTAAATTTGCATGTCTATTTTTATTCATGTAAAACTGAAACAAGGCTATGGAAATTTTACCAGTCAAAAGCCTAGAGATAGGAAAAAATGCATACATAAATAAGTGACTTAATAATCCTCAGGTTGGTTGGGGCACAGATTCGTGTGGGTGATATTCAGCCTGAGAACTGAGCAAACACACATGCCTACAGTTTCTCCTGAAGGAGAGCATAGGCTGACTCCATCTGCCCACGAAAAAGCAGCACACCTTTTACTTTTTTCCCCAAGTAAACCTGGGGAACCCTAAGGCATCAGACACAGGCACAAGAGTGGCCCAGAAACACGGGACATGTGGTAGGATGATACTCCTCAAAGCAGCTGCTGGGGGAGGCTAAGGCCTTCCACTGACATTAGATGTCTTGGCGTGGGTTTCCAGACGACATATATTAATGAAGCCTTGACAGCAATCTGGCCTTTCAAAAGGAAACACGTGGTCAGCTTAAGAAATTCCTTTAAAACCCAAACCAAAATAGCAACAAAAACCAAACCAAAACAAAAAACTAAAAAAAGAAACCAACCAAAAAAAAAACACAACAAAGCCCCAAACCCCTCAAACTGAGGAGTGGCTCTAGGTGTCTTCAATGTGATTAATTGTAAGAAATAAGCACTTAAGTGAAACGATTTGTCTTCTAGAATCTCTGGGTTTCTTTGGTTTCTACTTCATTGAATCACAGAATCATAGAACAGTTCAGGCTGGAAGGGACCTCAAGAAACCATCCGTACAATATTTTGCTGGAGAAGGAGCCAACATGAGATCATCTAGCTCCCTATCCAGTTGCATTTTGAAAACCTACAGCGATGGACACTCTCACATATCTCTTGGAAAGCCAAGTGAATTACTGTCTTCTTACTATAAGCTTATCAAGCTGAAACCTCTCCAAGTGCAACTTATACCGTCCACCCATTGTCCTCTCTGTGTGTCTCCTTGTGAAAAGAGAGCCTCCATCCTCTTTGTAGGAAAGCTTCGAGTACTGGTTCCCCTTGAAGTTTCTCTTCTTTGAGGTGAAATGCTGTAGTTCCTTCAGTCTTTCCTTGCCAGAGTGTTCTCCAGCCTTTTGTTAATCTTCACAGCCCTCCTTTGGACCCTCTGAAGGCTGTCTCCATCTTTCTTGAACTGGGGGGACCAGAACTGGAGATGGTAATTTAGGAGCGGCCAGACAAGCACTGAGTCTCTCTCTCTCTGCCAGTAATACCCTTGTAGGTATAGCCCATGATCTGACCTGCCTTTTGTTGCTGCAGCATCACGCTTGCTGACTTGCGTTCACCTGGTTCACCAGGAGCTCTGCAAGGTTGCTCCCCAGGCACACAGACCCAGCCTGCATTGGGCCCCTTGGTTATGACTCCCAGCTGCAGAATCTTGTCCTTTGACAATCTATCACCCACATCACTGGCCAGTCATCCAGTCTGTACCTTGCCAATTTGTCCAGGGCATGGCTGTGGGAAGCAATGTTGAACATTTTGCTGAAGTCCAAGTAAACAACATGCATACTCTCCTGACAAATCAGGCTAATTAGAGATAATTCTCCTTCAGGTAAACACCGTTCCCTTTTCACTATCACCTGAATAATTTGATTTGGAATAGTTTTTAGGAAGGCTCCTTACAATACTTTTCCAGGGAATCAAGTAAAACTAATGGGCTGTAGCTTCCCAGGTCTTTTTTGGGCTCTTGTTGTAGATGACATTTGTTCTTTTTCAGTCATGAGAATGTCCCTCCATCTGCAGGATGTTTCAAATATTATAGGCAGTGAACTTGCAACAATATCAGTCACTTGTCTTAAATCCTAGGGGGAATTCTGTTCAGGGACACAAATTTGTGTGAGTTGAGCTCTTGCAAGAGCCAGAGACCAGTCCTTCCTTGACTACTGGTGTGTTGACATGTGCATTCTCATAGCTCCCCGATCCTGTGATCCAGTATTGAATTAATATAATTAATAATTCTTGGAGTATGTATATGTACTTTCATGATTATGAAGTAATAAATTAGAGCTGCATCAAAAGGTACTCCAATTGTTACATTACTACATTTTCCCAAATATCTAAAAAATTATACATATATTCAAACAATACAGCATCAAGTGGGAAGAGATATGGAAACTAAAACAGGGCTTTGACTTTTCCTTTATTTTGTTACCCTTAACAATATTTTTAAAGTTTTAAAACTTTAAATTATTATTTTTAGCACCTATATGAAGGAGAAAAATAACTAGAAAAGCATTAGTTATTTTCCTTCTTTGCTCATCTGAGTGTAGGTGAACAGAACAAAATGATACAAGGAAGTAGCTAATTACTGTGTCAGCTGTATACTTTGCTAAACAAAATCTAAAGGCTAGTGTGTTAAAGTATTAAATGTAGAAGTCTGAACATTGATCAAAATTTTGGAGCCTAAAATAACCCATTTGGGGCATAGCTAATGTCTGAATGTGTAGCTCAGAAAAAGGAATAATTAAGTGAACAAAATTTCTTTGCACTCAGCATCTTTAATTAAGTAGTCCAGAATTCTGAGTTTGTATAAATTATGCTTTATGCTGTTTGTCTCTGAAATAGCCCACCAAGATCTTTAATATGGACCACAAATTGCAGCAGTGTGAAGCATTCTGCAACACATAAGCTACCTAAATGTGTGAGACAAAGTCATAATCTTTCAAAGCCTCATCTACCATAGTATAATTACATGATTACACCTCTGAACTTCTCATTTCATCTTACTTTAACCTGTTAATCAAAAATGTTTTATAATAGAGATGAGTGATAATACCCCTGCATTTTGGAAGGTTACTTGAATTTTAATAATATTCTGGTTTTCAAGGTTCATAACATATTTTCAATTTACTACATTTTGACCTTGACAATGGAAGTTTCTTTCTGTCAGATGAAAGTGTAAGGAATGTACCTCGGTTTTCTACAGAATAAGTTATAAATAAGAATTATTTTTTCTTTAAGAAATGACATATAAAAGATAGAAGTTAATTTTAAGATTAATTTAAATATGTCTTAAGGAAAATTCAAGAATTTATTCCTGGCCAAAAAAATTACCAGCTTTCCTGACAAAATTGTATATACAATACCATTATAAGTACCCTTTGCAAAGTATAATTATGTAACCATGGTGAAGTAATATTAACTAAGTGACTAATTCTGTATCTGCGAGGCACAAAAATGGATGAAATTAACAAAATTTGGATATAAATTTCAGAAAAAATCAAATATCACAATACATTTTATATTTCAGTTCAGATCAGGACAGGTGAACTTTCAGCTTCAAATAAATATAATGAGCAAGTAGATAAGAAGGATATGGAAATAACAGTTTGACCAGAAAGTATACCTCCAAAAGTGGAGGAAAATAGTATTCACAGTAGTAAGTGCAAGCTATATTTTCCTTCCTTCTAGTCAAAGGGGGGAAAAATGCACAAAATATTTTCCTTCATAAAAGAAATGAGAAAACGCATATTTTATGTCTTTTTTAAAAGTAATAATATTATTCTGACTGCATAGAATTAAATCAAACAGAACCTGTTAGGTCAAGATTAACACAAAATGAAACAGCAACTGACATAAGCAAGGATATCTTATTAAAAGTCTTTGATAGATCCATGGAAAAATGGTTAATTTGAATATACCTCTCTGTTTAATCTGGAAAACAGGATTTATTTTTTTTTCTAAAGACTAAAACTAGTATCAAAGGAAACTGCAGAACCTCAGCATTTCTGAATTAGGAAAGATGAAGTACAGAAACTAATATGTATATAGATGTGAATTAATTAAGTCTATATGTGACAGAGAGAAAGACCGAGTCAATGAGACACTGTCACAGAAAAACAGTGTGGGTTGTTTTTTTCTTTTCCAAACAGAAATGTGATTAACTCAGATGAGGAAAAAAAATGTAAAAGGCAAGTATCCAGAGGCTATGTGCATAAGTGGATTTTTTTTATCATTTCACACAGTATTTTTTTTTTGTTTCAGTTGTTGCTATTTAAGTTGAAGTGAGAAACTGTTCTTTTACTCTTTGAAGCCTTTTTGTCAGTCACTGACACCATATCCTGGAGTGAAAAGGCTTACATATGTTGAAGCCAGTTGAGCTTGTTATGGTAAAATAGAGAGTAGGAAGGGAATGAAGAGAGATATTATTATATTTCAGGATGACTGAATCATAAGATTTCATAGTGGGTGAGGTGAAGTATTGTCTGATCAAGAAAGAGTATTTGAGATGCACTCATAGGGAACTTAAAGTAAGTCTGCAAAAATGACAACCACCAACAGCAAAGGAGATCCAGAATGAGCTGTATCTAAAATAATGAAATGCAAGAGAAAAGACTTCTTAGAAAATACATGAATTTATTCTATGTGATAAGAAATCAGCCATTGTTAGTGGACCACTTTCATTATCTTTCCTGGAAGAAATGGGATTTTTTCAATATTTATATACACATACAAACAGAAAGCTCTTCAACCAATACTTAAGAAAGAACCATAGCATTTTGAAAAAGTGTTGATCTTCTGTTGTTGCTGTTGTTTTTGATATTGATTTTACAGGTGAGCTTCAACTTTTAAATAGTCCCTATTTTCTGAGAGTTACATTTATAATGGTCAACAGAAAAGGACTTTAACCACCAGGCTATTTTTCCCTGTGATTTTATTTCTATTCAATGTATCTAAAGATTGTCATGTTTGTGTTTAATCCAGGTGCTGTCTTTTGTATCATGTAGCTTACCTTAGAGTTACAAGTTGTAAAGCATCTTTTCCATTCCTTGATTTTTAAAGGACATGAGTTGCCCTATGAAGCAGGCATTTAGAGAAATTTGGCACATGGTCTCGAAAGTCACCTTGATAATATTATTTAGAATTAACTGACAGAACTTGTAGGTAGAAGCATCTGTCTCCTGTGCCTCTTTATGCTTTAAGATATGTTAACCAGTGACAAACTTTGAGTATGCATTGGGTTTGCATGGCCAGGTTTTGCTCTACAGAAGGTGCTAATAGTTTCCTCTATGTCCAGCAGAACCAATGCCAGCCAGCTCCAAAGTGGATATGCTGCTGGCCAAAGCTGGAGACTATCAGAAATTATGAAAACACCTCTATGATAAAATATTTAAGAGGATGAGAAAGAAATTATTGTGCACAAGTAATTGATCTGAGAGAACAGTGGAGTGAGAACACGTGAAAGAAACAACTCTGCAGACACTGGGGACAGTGAAGAAGTGGGGGAAAGAGATGCTCCAGGTGCTGGAGCTGAGACTCCCCTGCAGCCTGTGGTGCAGACCATGGTGAGGCAGCTGTGCCCCTGCAGCCCATGGAGGAACATGGGGATGCAGAGATCCACCTGCTGCCCATGGAGGGGAGCAGCACTAGAACAGGAGAAGAGGCTGTGAACTCATGGGAGACACATGTCAGAGCAGATTTCTGGCAGGGATCTGGTGAGAGTAGCCCATCCTAGAGCAGAATTGCTGTCAAGAATTTATGACCCCATAGGGAATCCATGCTGTAGCAGGGGAAGAACTCTTCTCCCTGAGCCGCAGAGAAACTATGTGTAGCAAACAAGCTGTAGGCCCTGTTGCCTGTCTCCCTGCACTTCTGGGGAAAGAAGACAGAGCTAGGAAGGAGGTGTGGTGGTGTATCCTCCCCCTACTCCCCTTTTTCAGGCCTTTCACACAATGATCTGAGAACTGCTCATTAGGCCTTGGCACTTGATGAGCAGCACCTTGGCTGAGCTCCTCTTGAGTTTATTGGAAACAACAGCTGTTCCCAGGAGCTGGTGCTGTCTAATGAGCTCCTGCTTTTTTTTTTTTTTTTTTTTTTTTTTTTTTTTTTTTTTTTTTTTTTTTTTTTTTTTTTTTTTTTTTTTATATTTTTTTATGAACAGCTGTGGGACCTCTTTTTTTTTTTTTTTTTTTTCCATTTTTTTGCCTGAATAGAATACCATAGTTGTCCTCACACTTTTCAAAACAGTTGTTGATCCAAAGTGTGGCCCAGAAGAAACGTGAGAAACATGGTTATGACCAAAGCCCACCCTGTTATGGCCTATAAACAGCAGTCCCAAATGAGAACCTTTGAGATATTCTGGTCCACAGCAGTCAGTGGTGCTGTCACTCATACTAAATCTGCTTTTACTGATACCTTTCCTGGTGATTCTTTCAGTGATCTCAAAACAGTCATTTGTAACAGCTGAGTGAAGCTGAAGCAATGTCCTGCTCTGATTTTATTAGTAATAAACTCAATATTCCCAATTCAAGCTTGTTTTGTCCATGGTGGTATTTGGTGAGTGATACGTTTTTGGCACATTATCTCAACACATGAACTATTTATATTTTCTGTTCCCTGTCTAGTTGTGGAGGGAAATGGGAGAGTGACTTTGGTGCCTGACATCCAGGCAGGGTCAACCCACTATAGGTGTGAATGTTGTCAAGCTGTATATTACATCATTCAGTTTTGCAAGACTAAGTTCATCCATATTAGAAGTAATGTTTAAAAGTCCCTGAGATTCAGATGAGCACAGTACCTTATCCATAAGGCAGTGAACCTCATTTAATCAGAAGGGAAAAGTCAGCTACATAAGAGCATTTGCAGTGTAATCACTTACACATAGAAAATTGAAGGTTATTCTTACAATGATTTTTCTCTTTGTCATACAGAAATTAATCTTAATTAGAGAGAATCAAGGACTTCATTACTATTCCCATACCAAATATTGTCAGTGAATATCTTAAAACTCTACAATCACTGTGTAAAACAAGAAATTGCAGATGAACACTGGTCACAATTGCAAAGACACAGAATAGTATGTCAGTTAAATACTTACATTTAACAAAGTTTTTTACTGAAGATGATTTCATGAAGATTCTAGTGTAACTGATTGTTACAATCCATCCTATCCTCTTATCAGACTCCATTTCTAACTGCTTTCTATTCTGTTTGTGCTGGGGGCACAGAAAGTGGTTCACTATTAAACTTCAGGATTAATAGGGAAGATGACGGAGGCCAGCATCCAGAAAGATATAGCCTGTAAGCTGGAGACCAGGTGAAACACCCAAGCTCTGGGTATGGAAACTGGATGATGTGAAAGTCAGTGTTTGAAGGATGAAAGGATGAGTGAATGTGGCTGGGCATGTCACGTGATGGTGGCATGCATACATTCTGATATGCAAACTGACTACTGGATAGCCCTAAGGAGAAATAGGGTTGTCTCAATTTCTGTCACTCATGTTTATTTGTATGCTGTTTATGTTTGTGGGTGTGCCTGTAAATGTTCTGTCCACCTTTTCTTGTGTGCTTCTGGCTCCATATAGTGTGAACTTGTTGGGGCAAGCTTTTTGTGAATGCATACTCACTGGCAGGACACATCTCTGAGAACCAGAGCAGACTCTCCTCCAGTCAGCCAGGAAGGGTGGTATCTCCTGAATCTTCAAATCAAGCCTAGATTTTCTTTTTTATTTCAAGTACAACCCCACCAAAACCCACAAGCCAACAGAAATATGTATCTCTACCTAAGTAGCAGAAGGCATTTATGGAATAGATGTAGACATAAGGTACACACATGCTGCAGAACACAAGCAGGACAGGGAGTACTTTCCAATACTAAACACTTATTTTTCATATTGTTTAACTCTTTTTCATATTGTTAACTCTTTAGCAATTTCCTGACTCTAGTTTTGTCCAAATCTGACACAAGGAATACTGGCTTTAAGTATCATGGATTCCAAGCATTTGACATTTTACTTAACGTCTGGGGATTTACAGATCATCTTTAATTTGGTAGTACTGACAAAGTCTTACAGGCTTAATTTTTAGGTGGCTAAAATTAAATTGAGTGAAGACATCTAAAATTGATATTTTATAATATCTGATTAACCTTTTTGAAATCTTTTTTCTATTTCATATTGTGGCCCTAAGAGGAAAAAAATAAAACAGGAGGTGCTAACCAAATAATATCTGGGTATTCTTCTGAAAGATCATAGGGAACCTATTAACTTCATAGGCTTTCTACTCTCTCCATGAATAAAAATTTGTTTTGTCAGAGTTGCTAAATTAAGAAAAAAGCCTACAAATTTTAATATATTTTATTCTTCAATGTGTGTGTGTAGGTGAACTGGAGGGGGATGCAGGAAAGAAAATATACACAAAGGTAAAATTTCAGAGGAAAAGACAAACATTTCAAAATAGAAACTGGAGAAGGAAGGAGTCATCTTTCTTAGATATATACAAAGAAAGAATACCATTTAAAAAGAAAATGAAAAATGTATATGTGTCTCCATATGATAGAAAATCAGAGAGAAATTATCTTTAGAAAGATAATGTTTAAACATTAAAATATTAAAATTTTGTAACCAGTGGTTTCAGTGAGAGTCTGGAATTTACATAGAAAAAAATTGAGATTCTTCATGAAGTCAAAGGATTGCTTGATAGCTAAGATTAGAGGAAGTGATATAATTAAATAAACAAGAAGTAGAATTGCTGGTAGATAATAAGCTTATTCAAATTTATTTCAAATATTTCAAATGTCATACAGGTCAAGCAAAAATGTAGCTGTATCAATTACTTATTGTAAAAATGATATGTCACATCCTTAGATGGAATGGTCCTGTACACAGATAATTTGAATTCTGAGGATTCCTCTGACTTAAATCGGTGGAAGTTTGGGTCCCACAGCATACATTTTTCCTTCAAGATATGTTTCATTGTCATCTAGTGGCAGCTAAAACATGTATACCTTAAAGGGCACAAAAAAGGAGAATGCTTTACTGCTTATCTCTAATATCTTCACTAGAGGATTTAAACTGAAATATATGGATAAAATGTCTTAAATTATATATCACTCTTTGAACAAAAAAAAAAGTGAAAGACCTTCTGCATTCTTTGAATTTGGGAGAAAAATTAAGTTCAGACTCTTGCATGCTATTCAGGAGCTGTCCATTACTAAATGATAGTTAAACAATACAAAGAACTTGGAAAATATAATGGTTAGATAAAGTTATTCATATGTGAATAGCACATTATCATCAACTGAATAACAGAAATAAATATCATTTATCATTGTCAGTCACTAGCAACTTGTGCTCAGTGTAAAAGACTGTTGATTACTGAATAATTTTGAATAATTTTCAAATAAAGCTTTACCAACTTAGTTTATTCTCCCATTGCAGCAATAGTAATTTGATACCTCATTTTCTTGTTACTTTTGCATATATTTTATATCAGTCCATCATTATTTTTAATTGCAAAGACAATGAAAATTGTGCAGAAAATCAGTAGAACTTTGAGTCTGAATTCTCTTTAGCATTAAATGACTTCTGTGTGGTAAAATAGGCCTTCAGCTTCCTAGGAAGCAAATTTGTTTTCATGATAGTTAGAATCTTCCTGATAATACTTAAGAAAAAACATTATTCCTAACATAGGAGAATTTTTTTTTCTTATTGTGCATAAAGACAAGTGGTCTTTAATACTTCGTAACACATTATGAATTTAAACTTACGTGTGATAATAGCAGTGCATTTTATTAACTAGTTGCTGTTCAGATTGCCTAGATAAAATTTATAGATCATCCATGCCACTTCTAACCTGAAACACTGAAGATCCAGTAGAGAAGGATCCTTCATTAGAGTATGTGGATAACTTTAGAATTTTTAACTCAGGAAAAAAAGCCAAAGTCAGACATAGGAAACTACTATTAATGAGAAACTATGTGTCCAATTTCAGTCCCTTATTTAGGTGGTGTTTTCTTCAGATTTCTGGAGTTTCACTAAACTGGAGAATATGTTAACCAAGTCCTAAAATATGTATTGAAATGCTTAAGAAAATGTGAGGGATCTACTCCACCGCACATTTGGTTTTATTTATTAAGTGGGAAAGGTCAATGCCTGAGAAGGATGTAGGAGCACTCTCTACTCCTGCTGCAGTAGAGGTGCCATGGTTTGCAACCCTTTTTCATGAGTCCTGTATATTTGCAGTGACTAAGTCTTCAGAACTGGGTTGTTGATAGAGGCAGTTGCAGCAAGCTGAGAGGCAAGTATGTGTTGAAAGGGAGGATTGGTATCCTGATGTAGTCAGACAGTACAGCCTAGAGGTATGCAAGATTTAATCTGTTGAGTTCAATAAGCAAGGCTGAAGAGGTAACTTGTTAGAAAAGAGAGAGTGAAGACATTTTAGCTCTCTTTCTCTCCAGGAAAAGCTAACCATGAGGCTGAATGATCCTTAAGACCTCATCAATACGGAAATAAAAATGGACAAAAAAGATTAAATGTGATTATGAAAGGAGAAGCACCACGGAAAATCCAAATTGGTAGCTTTGTCAAGTCTGTTTTGTAATCCCAGAGGTAATTCATCTAGTCATTTTAATTTGCATCCTGCATGAGACTTTTAGACACTAATCACTAGACAGAGTTATTTTGTGTTGTTTTCTGATTGCAGGCAGTGCAATTGGTAATGAATTACCAGCATAATTCAGATTGTCAAGGAAAAGGGAGCATTTTTATTATAGTATCTAATTCTATTTGTTCAAATAGCTCCAAAGAGTATGTACAACTAATATAAAAATCTGTCCCAATAGCTGTCCTTATTTGTCTGAGAAACAGTCTAGAAAATAGAACATGTGGAAGTTTTCATTCCTAAAATTCAAGGTCCTGAGTTTGTCCTATGCCTGACCCACATTCCTCAGGATTGTAAACTCCAACAGTGTAAGATTATGGTCAGCCCAGGCTACCTCCACTGCTATCATCACCAATTAGCTCAGTCGCATCAGGTATGGTATCACATCCCTTCCTTTAGGGCTGTCTGTAAGATGGTGTAGGATGTTGCCCTCCATGCATTCCAAGATTAGCTATGCTACATTTTCAGCAGGTGCCAGGCTGATTGAAGTCCTCCAGCAGGACAAGTATCTGCAAGCACGTTACCTCCTGGAGCTGGAATAAGGAGGCTTCAGCAACAGGCAGCCTGTAGTGCACCAGTCACAAGGCTCCCTTTGCTGCCCGAGTCTCTGATTCTCACCCACAAGCTTTGAAACTGTTTATGGCTGTTTTTCAGAGAGCCCTTTACACTATCCATGTCTTGATGCAGAGAGCATGTCTCTGCCCTTCCTTCCTTGTCTGTGTCTTCTGAACAGCCTGTAGTCATAGATAGCCTCACACCAGTCATTGGATTCATCACACCGTGAATGGTGTTTCCATCACTCCTTGGAGAGCCTTGTCCAGTGCTTGACCATTATTTTAGTGACAAAATTTTTTTACTAACATTCAAGCTAAACCTTTCCTGACACAACTTGAGGCCATTTCCTCTCATCCTATTGCTTGTCACTTTGGAAAAGAGATCAACACTCACCTTCCTCAACCTCAGGTAGATGTTTCGGAGCAATAAGAGTTTCCATGATCCTCCTTTTCTGCAGGCTACAGAATCCCAGTTTGCTCATCATTTCCTCACAGGATTTATTCTCTAGATCTTTCACCAGCTTTGCTGCTGTTTTTTTGGAAATCACTTGTCTTGGTTTAGGGCCTGATCACATCTATTCAATAAGTAACAGAGAAGACTGCAACAGCATAAAACCATCAGGCAAGAGCAAGCAAGGAAAAGTCACACCTTAGTTACAACTTTCTGGCTGATGAGTTCTCAAGCCTGATCACCCAGACTCTAAGGATAAAACTAAACAAGATAGCTGACAGTACTAAATGCTTGACTTCAGATCTATGGAAATGCATAATCACAAATTATATATAATTTAGAATATAATTGTTAAAAATGAGAGTTTTGTGTTAGCTTTTAGTTCAAAAAGAGAAAATTGAGCAAAAACTTTTTTTTTGTGAACTAGATTTACCCTTTTCTATAATTAGAATATGAACAGATAGACAGATGCCATATGAGAGAGATGGCATATGAAAGACATAAACAACTTCTCTAGTAGGTTGTTATCAGGGAATTAGGATTTATAGAACAGATCTTTTCTAATGGCTTGAAGTTATTTTTCTGTTTTGTGCATTTTTTTATTACTAAGACTAACAGGATTAAATACTACATGATAAGACTTTCAATAGGCTTTTTTTTTCGTTATTTTAACACCAAATATTTTTAATACTGTTTTCTTAGGAGGTTTTTGTCAATAATGAATGATGACCAACAGCTTATATTCACTCCCTATAAAGCACTATGCAGAACATTATACAAGGAATAGCCTCTGTTATCTCTCATAAAATGTATCTGCAGCCCTACATTCATACTTTTAAATATAGATAAATTTATTTCCTAATAAATTGCATTCTGCACATAGTCTGGAGTGATATGCATCACATTTGTTATGAAAATCAAACTGGTCATTCTTAAATTTCTTAAACACTATCCAAATTATTTTTCAGGAATTTTAGACCTACGTTCATATCACCATCTTTGACCATCTCCTGTGTGGAATACATATCTCCTATTTAGAATACATACACATTTTATTATATAAATAAGCTATTCTAATGGTACTGAGGGCACAGAATTTTTGCCTTTGTTGCTTTTTTTAATTAATAATGAAAATAATTTATATGCAGTATATAGTCTCTAATTTTTATAGAAAGTTAAAAATTAGCTTGTCAGAATATTGTGAAAGCTTCATCTAAAAAAATACAAACTTTAAATTACAGATGAGAGAATCAATATTACTACTGTGAGTGTATAGAATATTTTTTGCAAAGAAAATAAATAGCACTGACAATATAGATAAAACAATGACTTAGTGAATAAGAGCAGGAGAAAATAATCTAAGTTTTACAGTGGAGTTTATGATAATTACCTTATATTAACTAAGCTAAAAGTCAATCTGTGTTTCACCATCTATTTTCAAATTATTTTAAAAATAAATATCTATTAGCCATCATATACAATATATGGGCATAATCTGCATAGGCATACTAATGCTGTATCTGTAAGAAATTTCAAAAATTGCAACTGAAACATGATAGATTTTGACATTACCTTCTGTTGAAAAGGGAGGGCTCAGATGTACAAAATTGAGTCAATGGGTACTCTCCCATGAATTTCAGCTGGAGCTGAAAAGACAGTTCAAAGAAGGCACATGAATCACCCAAACCACCAAGTGACCACCAAGACAGCAACATCAGAAACATCAAGACATTGCAAGTAATAAAAAGGAGGTACGAGCTGACCAGAGCTGAGGAAAAAGCAAAGCAAAATTCTGTTTCTCATTCATAGGGAATCTTTATTGTGAATTCTGATGATTCTGATGTTCTCTTCATGCTTCCCTGAGGAAGATTCCTTCCTGATGTAAAATCCCTGTTGTTTCTGCTGTTCTGTAAGTATTCCATTCTGAAATGCTCTTTGAAAACACGAGCCCAGTTTTTCCCAAAGTTTCCCTCTCCTATGGTGGTTCAGACTGTATACACTAAAAAAGACAAGCCCCTGACTTTGCAGTAGCCTCCTCTGATGCATAAACCTATCCATTAAAATAAAGATACGCAGAGCAACAAGAAGTCATGACAAATTTATCAAATCAGTTACTCTTTAAATTCAAAATCCATTTTATGTTATAGAAGGCATTATATTAGATTTTATTTATAAATATTTAGTTCCTAGATGTCATGGGTTTGACATTTGCACAAAGCCAAATGCCCCCATGAAAATACACTTTCTCTAGTGTCTGCTGTGAGATGTTGACCAGGAACAAACAAAGCAGGCTCCCACTTGATAAAAAAAGAAAAGTTTATTAACTAAACTACAAAAACAATTACTAAACTACACACAAAAGGAAACAAAAAAACCACAAGGAAAATGAAAACCTCACAAAAACCACTCTCCTCCTCCTCCCCCCTACATTCCCAATACAATACATCTTCCAAAATCACCAATTCTGTGTCCAGCACCACCCTTTAGAATGCTCAACTTTCAGTTCCTCAAGAGGAGAGGGAGTCCTTCCATGTGTCGTGGTGGCCTTTTCCGTCCTTGTTCCGGTGCTCTCACCACCGGACAATAATCAGGGCTGCTTCCAGGGTTGTCTTTTTAAGGATGCTTTGTCCCGTTCCAGAAAAAGCACAGTCTTTCACCTTTGGGACATATGTCCCCCCCCCAAGTTTTATATACCCCCTGGGGCCGAGGGGTACCCACACTGCAT
>JAHXMQ010012338.1:73361762-73388660 GCA_020466415.1 Ammodramus savannarum pratensis | reverse complement strand
ATGGGGGCACTGGCTTTGTGCCAAGCTCAAACCATGACACTTATTTTCATGGAAATTTTTCAAAAAATCAAAATCTGCTTAATAATGGCCTTATCAAGCAGAATTATTGTACAGGGATCAAAGAAAATGCAGGTGAAACTAACACCCTGAATCTATGGAGAAGAACTGTAACTCTCCAGGAAAGTGAAATGCTGGTCCAAAAGAATGAGTCCTAGATCCTAACTCATGCAAAGGCAGTTTCATGTAAAATTGATACAAAAAGAGGTGTTGATAAGAAAACTCAGGCTCTATATTCAGATATTTGAATGAGTATCCTGACTTTTGGGTGACTGTTAAACTGCTCTCTCCAAAGATACTCCAAACTGTTTTCCTTAAACAACAGTATTTTATAGGCAATAGGGTCCCAAATAAAAAATTATTCTCTAAGAATAGGAGATTCACAGAACTGTGCTTCTCAGACTGCATCTATCCCAGTAAGCCTAAATGTCAAGCCATGGCCTTGAACACTGGCACACTCCTGTCTGACTGCCTGCATGCTTTTCAGAGTGGTTTTCCCACACCAGCTATCATGCCCACAGAAGAGATCAGACATGGTCTGATCTGAACTTGCTGTAAATAACATGATCAAGGCCACCCTGCTCTGAGATGGAAGTAAATCTATCCCCACAAATGTGAATCAGCCTTTCACACACCTGTGGGGGCAGAGGAAAAGAGTCCTAGCCTCTTTTTCAACATGCAAACATAGTTTAACAGAAAAAAGACAAAACTTTTGCATCCTATGCTAAGGATAGGCATAAACATTTGCCATTTTGTAAAAACACATCTTTAAATGTGTACAAAAGTTTAAGGTCAAAAGCTAATTGATTACACAATTATACGTTCGCATAATTAAGCAGCACTGAACACATGTATTTAAGAATCTAGGTCTAGATTCTGGAATCTAGCTGTTATTTCCATATGTAATTAGCTTCAGTAAACTTTCTAGACTTTTAAAATTTTATTTGATAACCCTTTTCAGCTGATTTTGCACTTGCCATAGCTGAAATACTAAACATTACACTTTTGTGGAATTTATGTATCACTTAGTTGACATTTCCCCATCAACACTGTAGATGCTAAGAATGAGGTTTTGCAACACTTGCCTAAAAGCATGGATCGTCTGACAGCATGGGGAAATCAGGCACAGATGGGTAGCAGCAAAAGTTTTTTAACTTGTAGTGGTACCACACTACCTTCTCAATCCTGTATGTTGCTATGCAGTGGGTGTCTACAGGGCCCAGTTATATTATATATGTTAACTACATGTTACTGTAAGAAAATTTGCACAAGTGTACCTCTGGATTTGAAAAGTTTATTATGCAGACATCTAAGAATTACTGCTAAAGAAGTCCTTGCAAAACATGAATTAGTAAATTTATCACAAAACCCAGTCTTCCAGGTCCTTATGTAAATTGCAATAGAGTATCAATCCTCTGTTCAGTCAGGGATCATTTTTCAGTATGGTACTCCGCAGTGTTTAATTCCTGCCCAAACCACACATACCTACCTTCATAAATCCTTTATGATCTTTTCTCGTCTAAAGCTGCATATGCCTCATGCATTCCTCTGCTCCATAAACAATACATAGAAACAGCATGAGCTATGATCTTTTTATGTACAAAACATATTTGAATTGTTTGGTTGTGTTAATGGTACTAATATATTTAAATTCTACCAGTAGATTTTAATAACTTAGGAGTAGTGTCGCAGATAGGAACCCTACGAGGTAGTGATATACAATTAGAAGGATTTCTGAGTTTTGTGTTTAATTTTTATAGCAGCTGTTAACTATTTTATGTGGAAGGTAAACTCTTTGGGTATGCATTTTAATGCAATGTTCTTTTGATTTTTGTTCACATTAATATGGTACATTCTGAAATGGTTTCTATTGTAAAAATTCATCAGATGCATGCATGATTAGCTATTAGGAAACAGATATAACAAATATACATACACATACATTTTATATATACATAGCAAAACTAATAATAATCTTAGATTAATACAAAACTGTAAAAAACCACAGAAATTTCAGACACATTGGGGCTTTCAGTCCAAATTTAGATTTTCGATTGGATTTTCTAATAAACATAGGTACGTATATTCAAAATCATAAATCTGATAGTCTTCTGTCACCAGCTACTCAACAGTGAAGCACAAAAAAAAAAGTTGAATTGAGAGATACTTTAACTAGAAGTTTCCTTAGTTTCTTTGAGATGTGCTTCTGCATGTAACAGGGCTTTTTATGAACTGGTTAGAGCTCAGCATTCCTGTGAATAACCTGATGTAGCTGAACTATATAAAATTTGTATTAGTATGAGATACTTTTGTTAACAGCTATTGTAAGTATACATATGTGTGTGCAAATATATAAAAAGATGAGTTGATCTACTCTAATTATTAAAAATAATCGCCAGTTAGAAATTCAGAAAATAGTACAAACAATAGTTTTTGTGTCTTTTCTACCTGAAGAGGTTTTGCCATGGACATACATGTTATGATAAGATACTGAAGGTTGCTATCAGCTTTTCTACTGCAGGTACTGCACAAGAAACAAATAAACAAACAAACAAACAAAAACAAAAAAAGAACAAACAAACAAAAAAAACAACGCAAAGAAACCAAAAAATGAAGAAATTAGGGATTAGAACAGTTGATATGAAAATAGAAGAAAAAGCACAGGTTTTACAGACAAATTGTACTGGTTAAAACACAGAAGCTGTACAATGAGTTGGCACTAGGTTTAGGCTTCCACCCAGGTTGGTAAGGTCTGTAACAACTAAAGCTACAAAGCTGTGCTTCTTTTCATGTTTTCTTTGTATGACTCAATGATTCTTGAATTATGTTCTGCACAGTGGAACCAGTCTAATAGACTTAGTAGCTTACACAATGGTTAGGGCACTTAAGTGGAAAATTGAAATATGCTTTTTAATCAACTCATGCACAGAAAGGAGCTGGACCTCTATCTCACTCTTTGTATGTAATTTTTATTAAACACAAAGGCACTTGAAAATCCAGGCAGATTCACCACTGGATTAAAAAACCCTAAACAATAAAACCATAACAAGCAAACAAACAAACCTGAGTTTTGCTCAATTATTTGAAAGACTGCAAGTAAGTGGATAACTGACTTTACCTGGAAACTACAGTCTCTTAACAGTATCTTTTTGTATGTCTTCTGAGTGAGGCTTTAAAATGGAAAACTTAAGCTTTGTATCTTCACCTAAAGCACTGTGAGCATTAAATCTAAGCATATTCTTGCTCAGTGTTTTGAAATATCTGGCCTATAGTCAGTGCCTTTGATGTTCCCCTTCTGACCCACATTCAGCATTAATGGGTATTTGATATGATTAAGCTTTATTTTAGGTTATAGTCTTTACCAGAGTGAGTGTAGTGGAATTACATCTGCAGTGTGGCAAGGTGGCTTGTCAGTATACACATTTATCAGGTGTAGTGATAAAGATGCAACTTACAATTTTGCAGCAGCAGTAAAATCCCCTGGGTAATGGCAAAATGTAATGACATAGATGCTGAGTGAGGCAGTGGCACCTGAGAATAAAGGGATAGCTTTATGAAGGGAGAGGTATAAAAACATACACATCACAGTGCTTTTGTCTCTGTAAGAAATTTTTCGAAACTGCTATCAGGGAATGCAGTATAGAAACATATACCCCTGTACAAGATCATAAAATTAAAAGCTATTTATGCTGACAATTTATATTTTTTATGGTGTCTGACCTTCAATGAAAGATACAGAGCAAAGTATTATTGTTTTAAATCCAATATACAGAAACCACTACTATATTTAAGATATTTGAAAATGTGGGTACATTTTTATGTGCAGTCATCATATAATTTTAAAAGTGAACTCATTGAATCAAACACAGATAAAAACTAAAACGATCCAGATCAAAAAAAACCCAAAACCAAAAAAAAACAATCAAACAAACAAACATTAATCAGTGCATGATAATTCAGATTTTCCCAAAACTTATGTTGGCAGTTTTCTATATCTGAGGCTGGGACAGATTCTAGAAACATAAACCGCAAAATTTATATAATAAAGACCAAACACACATAAATTGTATATTATTTACAGAGGGTTATGTTAATTGTATTCCTCTGAATAAACTTGTCAAGGATGTCTTATGTTATAAAAATAGTAATTTGCATTATCTTATAAAATAGCAATATTTTCCCAGTTGGTAATTCTTCATTAACACAAGACGCTCATTTGAATGCTTTTAAATGACATTTAGGAGGAAGAAAAGATTTGCAATTTTGAGACTGTTGGTTTTGTTTTGGGTTGGGGGTTCTTTTTCTGTAAAAACTGCAGACTGCAGAGTGGTCAATTTCCCTTATTGAAAACCATGTAGGTTTTGATGATGACTGACAAAAGACAAACAATTTTAATGAAAAAGCAAAACAAAATGTGATTTAAATTCCTCTTATTTGATTGAAAGAATTGTCTAGGTAAAGTAATGAACTTCAAAAGCTTGTTTACTTTTTACCTCTTTTGTTAAGTTCTAAAAGTACAGTTTTAGGAACCAGATGCAGCTCCTACTGTGTAGTTAAAAAAAGGATAGTGTAATATATGTAGCTTTGGGGAAAGATTCTTCTGGATACTTTTTATTGTTCTATATCCCATCAGAACAACTTCTGCTGATTTCTCTGAGGGACAGTCAAATTGAAAGCCTGAATGCAAAAGCAAACACCTTTTGTACCTGTATGAGGATAAAAGTTCTATACATTATTTTCTGCAATATCTTCTTTAAAATGTCAATTTGGGTAATTTCCAGTAGTGAAACTACTGTCCATGTGGTAGTCATGGATCTCGTTAGGGGAAGATGAAAAGTTTTCTAGTACTGGGATAAGACATGTTTTAGTCAAAAGGATATCACAATTTTGCACGTTCATCACAGCAAATGAATGGCTTGTTTACAAAATGTCACTGCAGAGTTTGAGAAGCCAGCTGCCAGAAAATTAGAAAAGGGCTGCCTAAACCAGGCATACAAAATATGAATATTATTTGCTCATGGACTTCTTGATTGCTTCCATGTTTCCTATTTCTAATAATTTTTCCTAAACAGTTTTAAAGAAATGAGTTTTCCTTTGGGATATGGTGTTTTTCTGTTTTTTTTTTTTTTTTGTTGAGAGAGGGGCTCTTCTGCAAGAAAAAAATGAACATTCTCCTTAACATTTTACTTTGTAAGCACAGGGACAACTAACCTATGTAATTATCCTTGCTGACAAGTTGTTCACATTCCTTGAAACAATGAAGTATCCTGATAGCAGTACATCATTTTGAAGACACAGAAGGAACAATTTTTTTAATAACCCAGATGTGGCCAGAGGTAATGTTACATTGCAGATAAACTGCAAGGCTTTTGTTTCTCTTTCATTTCAAAACCACACTCCTAAGATTTATAGAAAAATGAAGTCTTGCAGGAAAAGTATTGAAATCTTCCACCTAAATGAAAGACAATTTTAAATGCTTGCTTCTGGAGTGCAGATTAAACAGCTAGTGTGCTTCAAATTGCAGTAGCTGTTTTTTGTGAGCAACAGCATTAAGTACCAAAGGTTTTTTATTTGTTAGAATTTTTTTTCAGTAATTTACTGTCATTCAAAGTGAAATTAATTTTAAAACTATGTACTAAATTTGCACCAAAAGGGGAAGCAGGGAGGAGAAGAATGAAAATTTTCATGCTCTGAGGACAAAACTCAAGAACAAGAATGTAGTACAATGAGCAAATAGACTCTGAATAGCTTTCAGAATTTCTGTGGTAAGAAGTGATGCATAGTGGACAAAAAGCCAATAGAAATAATGGCACAGGGAAAATGGAACAGGCAATCAATAAGAAACAAGCCCTATTAATGTAAAGTTATCAAAAGAGTATTGCATGGAGGACATGATTTCCTGTTTTCTAAAATCTGTTTTCCTGGTGTAGTAATGATTAAAAAAAAAATAAGAAGGATCCAGAATCAGAATGGAGAATTTACTGAAGGCATGAGGAAAAAGGTGAAACAAACCAAAATTTTCAGCTGTTTCTACTGCACTGTATAGAAAGTCTACAAAAAAAAAAATCTGTGGATTTGCTCCCATCCCCTTTACCCTGCCCCCAAAAAACTCCTAAAAACCAACCAACCAAACAAACAAACAAGCAAAAAAAAAAAAAAAACACAAAAAACAAAACCCAAAGAACTTTCTGAAAGCAGGGGAGAGAAAAGGAGGATGAAAATGTGCAGGCACACAGACAATAAGAGATTGCCTTATGTGATGGATAGGTCTAAAACCTGCCTTTGTGGCTACTTCACAGTGGATCACACTGAAGTGAAGATCAGTTTGAGGTGTTTGTTCTTAAAGAGAAGCTGAAAGGGGGAAAAAGATTCTTTCTTCAGTGCTGAAAATACTCAAACCAATCATATGGTAAACCCAGCATATGTAGTCTGGCTTAAAAATAAGACAAAGCAACAGGAAACAAAATGTAATAAAATGAGATCATAAAAAACCACACAATTCTTCGAAGGTTCATACTTGGTAAGGAAATTCCATTAGTTAAGAGCTCATGCTTTAAAAGAATTGTGTGTATGTAACTAAAAGGCAACTAATGCTTCTTGTTAGCATATTTTTCTTCCTCTGGAGAATGAAAAGAATCTTTACTTACCAATCATTACACTTCAGTACATTATTTGCTACTTGTTTTTTTGAGAATTAAGTGATGCCTCTGGATTTTCTGGGCAGTAAATCATCCTCTGTCACAGAGAATGATGGCTTAGCCAGAAAAATTACTATAAGCACATGCTAATGATTATTCAATATTAAAAATTTTAGTCCTTATATATTCTATTGTTGCAATAGAGTGGAAAAAATTCCAAAGAAGTATGTCTATGAATCACAGTGACATCTTAAATACTCTGCACTAAAAATGAGGGGAAAAAAAGCTTTTCTGTTAAAGATATTTTGTTTGTATTTTTGATTCTTCTTTAAAAGAAAAAAAAATAAAATTGTGCTTTGTGAAACAAATATTTTCCAGTTCTTGTTTCAGAAAGAATAATCCTGTCTTTAATCTTTCTGTTTCAGAAACCTCAAGGACTTTTCAGACACCTGAGAAACCAAATTTATACTTAATTAGGCTATTATACAACCACATTAATCTTCCTGCTGCTATAAAAAATGGTCAGGCTGCTACAGGTATCAGATACTGCAATGATACTGCACTTGCATCTTAAACAAAACAAAAACTCCGCACTCAGTGAAGTATTTAATTAATCCTCTATATACTGTGCTTGATGTGTTGTGGGCTTTGTACAAAGTATTTTCATTACCACTGTCTTTTAGGTTTCTGAGCATTGAAAAGATGATAGGCAATGGAAACAAACTGAGACCTTGTGCAAAGTCATCTACAGTATAGCAAGGTTATTTACAGAGATGTGATGGTAAAGGATCGCATTTGGCGTCTTTAAATTAATTGGGTTTCAAATTCCTTTTAAAAGAAATTTTTTACATTAAAAATACAACATATAATAGCTGATTACTTGTGTTTTTGGCATATCTGGTCAGCCCTACATTCATATCTCAGAGAAGAAAAAAAAAAATTATGTTTTGTTTTAAGAGGACCATTTAGAATTTCCTCAAGATTAACCTATGTAGCTTTGTCCAAAAGGCAAATAGGAGAGGAGGGATAATGAAATACAGGATTCATGGAACTGTCAAATATTCCAGACAGTGGAGTTAACTCTACTTACTTAATGGAGTTAACTCTACTTACTTGGCTCTGAAATGTATTATTTCCCTGCATGTATATTCCGTGGGAAAGTTCTTATGCTGTCAGCTATATGAGGAAGGGTACTGGCAGTGAATGTGATCCCAGCAGTGGGGCCCACTGTCACGGTCCCTACAGGGAAAGCAGGCTCAGCACAACATTTTGAATCACTTCAATATACTGATTCAGCATTTCTGATACAAGTAATTTAAAGGAATAAATTTAGCATAACATCAGGTTGGAGTCTAAAATAAGGGACATCCTTCACAATGAGGTACGTTTGACAGGTAGGTTTTAAGCAAACAGACTTACATACAGGCCCATAATCCCTAGTGTAAACATAAAAAATAAATAATGCACATTCAGCAGAGCTTCTTTTAAGTAGAAGCACTTTAAAGAAAATTGCTGCGTGAAGGAAGACGCTTCTATAGAGCATCTTCTTGATAACTGAATTGGAATTATTTTCTGTATGAATTAGAGATATCACATGAAACACAGATGGATGTCATATAAAAGTGGAGGAGTTCCTTGAACCCTTTATGTTTGCTTTGTCTGCCTCTCTGGGAAAGCCGAGAGCCTTGTGCCTGACCAGTCTGTCAGTGTCCCATTATTGGGACTCCACTGTATTGGAAAGTGATTCAACTAACTTACTCTGGGATATCTGCCAAGAGAATCAGAATTAAATCCTTTATTACAGCTTAGAAAGGGAGACCTGGATCTCCCTGCTTTTGTCGAATATGTTACCCACAGCTTGCAACTGCTAGCATTCTTGAAGGACTAATGCTAAACAGTTTACAGAGTAAGACACTTTATTAGCAAGCACACTGATAATATAAAATTATGATAGATAAGGTATGAAAATTGCTGGTGATAGTAACTGTATGCAAAAACAAATTTGAAGCAATATAGAGGCAAGCTCAAATAAACAAGGAATAAACAAGCTCAAGTAAACATGTTTTCTGCTCAAGATAATAATTTAATGCTCATAAAATTCTTACTATTAGGTGTCCCTATGGGAGAGAAGTACAGGTTCACCCCTTCTGATCCCACAGTTATAATGGACTCTCCTCTAATTTCTAGCTATTCTTGACTCACTTTTACACTATTTTTTTACATTTAGTTGGAGCTCGAGTGACTCTATTTAAACATGCTTTTGTTACTAACTGGAGTAAAATTCTCTCACTTTGCTCTTCAGGTATAGTCAATAAAATCTGGAGTGTTCACTCAGTGGATACAGTGCTCATGTATCCACTACATGGCGCTATCAGCTGCCCCTCCCTGCCACAGAACCTGGCTGTGTTGTCTTCACTCCACTCCCCATCTAACCCTCTTAGCTTGTGCTTCAGGGTGCAGGCTGTGTGTTGGGAAACACTGTGGAATAGACCCTGTGCATGCCAATCACATTCCATCCAGGTAGTAGCAATTGTATTTTATCCTATAGATTCCCTACTGTGACAGCATCTGTTAGAATGCTTTAAATAATGTATTAATGTATGTATTAACTAATGTAACTTTAGTTTTCTCTAATTTTGCTCCCAGTCAAATTCCCACCAAGGAGAACAGGACATTGGTTTGTCTAAATGAAAACAAAAAGGCTCTTGTTAAACTACAGCTATTGCATATCTTTACACAGATGTATGGTGAAGCCTTGTCCCACTGTGATATTCTTCAAGGAAAAATATTCAGATAAATATTACGATGTCTGTTAAGATCCAATTATTTAGAGATGTCTCTGCTAGAATTAAGGTGCAAATGAGAAATATTGACAAAGTCAATAATACAGATTTTATTTAACAACAAATCTGAGATAGAGAGTTAAAAAGAAAAGAGATGAAAGAGACAGAGAGATCAATTAGAAGGTAGAGCATCCACAGATCCAGTGCCAGCCTGTGGATCTTCCTTCACCCCTGGGCTCCTCAGTGGTGTGGGGTCCCAAGGTTTTCACTACACATAGATTTTAACAAACAAAGAAATTAATGCTTATTGTCTAAACAGTTCTCTTAGTCTATTGGTTAAATGATTTCCTCACTTCTAACACTAATTATTCCCATGCTCAGTATTTCTCTTCTTCTGAGTCAGTGGGTTGCTTGGTTCACTGGGTTATGAGTCCAAGCTCAGAATCTCTGCCTGCTGGAATTGCCTTTTACCCAGTCAGAGCTGGTTTCAGCAGAATTGGATTTCCTTGTGGACCAAAAATTCTGCATTCTTTGTGTCCATTATCAATGATCCATTCTTCTCCTCCAGCATTGTAACCTTCCCCTAGGTCTGAGATAACACCCCAACAAGAGTATCACCTTTATCTTATCTTGAGTTCCTAGATGTTGTAACTTATCTTCCATCCAAGTTTCAGGTATCCAGGGAAACATATCTGGGGCAGCTTCCTTGGTCATTGTTGGTCTTAGATGTCACCTGCCCCATAACTTGGGGTGATCTTTGTTTGACCAGTGATATTTGTATTTGCAGTTGCTTCTTTACACAGATTTCCACAGTGGAAATTGTTGTCTGGATGCATTAACCAGGATTTGCTACCCAGATCTCATCTCTGCCAGGACAGAAACATCCTGTCACTCTCTTCTGTGTTTATCTCATGGCAACATCCTTCTGTGGCCTGAGGAGCGTTTGAGACAGGCAACTGTGCTCTTACAAAGCCAAAGGTTCTAACCTTGTACTTTACAAGTCAGTGTGCAGCCATGTCCTTATCCTCTCTCCCAAGAAATTTGCAAGCTCAACAACACTACTGAAATTAACATGGCACATGGTAATTTCGCAGGCTTGATGCTGTCACAGATAGATATTGGAATAACACAATTTTATGAGCCTGTGCTTTCAAGAGTAACCACTAATAAAGCCGCAGGGTTACACTTTGTTATATTATTGATAAAAATGTGAGGCAAAATGTACCTGTTTTCCCCAACTCTAATCTTTTGGAACTACAGGTTTACTCATGTCAATCAGAAAAGTTAATGCTTAATTTACAATTTTGATTGATAATTTAGATAGTGTCTGTAGAAAGCATATTTAAAAACTGCTCCCTTCCTTTCTCAAAGGTAATCAAAATAATTATCAGTAGATCAGTAAATTAACAGAAAGGACGACTGCATGGTTAGTACTTAGAAACATTTGTGCCTCAAAATCAAAGATTTGTTGGTGGCATGAAGGTCAGCATTGGTTTCAGTAATGAGCTCTGGATCCTGTGAGAGAAAAACATGAAGACCATAACTGTATTTCAGAAGAAGAATGATCTCTCCAGAAGAGGCAGGATCACTTCCTGTTCATGAATCTTCTTGGGATAAGACCCTGGAATAAAGAGGGGGCTAAGAAAAGCCATTCATGTTCACCTTACTCCCAAGTAATCACCACCTCACTAGTATTACTTCTAAAAGAGAAAATAATTTGGGAAAAAAAGTCAGCAGGCCTTTTGGACAAGGAAATCCTGGGAAAAATCAAATATACAAAAGGAATTTTACAGAAGATGGAAGCAAGGACAAGTAACCTGGACAAAGTACAGAGACATTGTCAGAGCATGCTTTCCTGACCAGAGATCTGTAATTGAATCTGGCCAGCAATGTCAGAGGCAGCAAGAAATGTTTCTATAAGTGCATAGGTGACAAAAGGAAGACCTTAACAGCAATGGAGGCCTGTCACTGAATGGAAAGTGACACAGGGCATTAGAAAGGCTGACATACTGAATGCTTCCTCTGCCTCAATCTTCACTAACAAGATGAGTTTTCAGGAATCCTAGGGGCCTGACACCAAGGACAAAGGCTAGAAGATTTTACTTTGGTTGAAAAAGATCAAGGTACAGAATATTTATGCAAAATGGCCATATAATCCATAATCCCTGATGGAATACACCCACAACTACTGATGGACTTGACTGATGTCATTGCAAGGCCACTCTTGACAATCTCTGAACAGTTCTGGCAATTAGGAAAGGTGCCTGAAGGTTGAAGGAAATCAAATACCACTTTTATTCTCAAAAAACAGCTCTCAAAGAACTTCATCAACCTCACCGTGATCCCTGGGAAGGTGAATGACCAATTAATCCTAGAAAATATTTCCACACACAAGAAGACAGGTAACAGGAATACTCATCATGAATTCACCAAAGCAAGATGCTTGAGCAGCCTGATAGCTTTCTATGATCAAATAACAGACTTGATAGTTGAAGGGAAAACAGTGGATTTTGTCTAACTTGACATCAGTAAGGATTTTGACACAGTCTCCCATAAGATTGTCATAGACAGGATGTTGATGTATGGGATGGATGAGAATTGAGCTGGATTTAAAAGTGGCTGAAAAGCTGGGCCTAGTGGTGTTCAGTGACACAAAATCTAGTTGCAAGTCAGCAGCTAGCCAGGGAATAATAAAGGGCTCAATCCCATTAATCTTTGTTAATGATTTGTATGATAGAACAGAGTGCACCCTCAGCAAACTTGCTCATGGCACAATACAAGGTGGAATGGCTGATATGCCAGAGGGTTGTGCTGCCATCCAGAGTGACCTTGACAAGCTGGAGAAGTGGCCCACAGGAACATAATGAAGTTCAACAGGGGGAAGTTCGACAAGGGGAAGTTGAACAGGGAAAAGTTCAGAGTCCTGCACCTGGAGAGGAACAACCCAAGGCACTGATACATGCTGTGCACGACCCAGAGGGAGTGCTGCTTGACAGAAAAGGAGCTGGGTTTCCAGCTGGTCACCAAGGTGAACATGAAGCCACAATGTACCCTTGTTTCAAAGTGGGTATCCTGGACTACAGTAGGCAGATCAGGTCAAGGGAGATGGTCTTTGCTCTCTATTTGGCACCAATGAAGCCACTCCTGGAGTCCTGTGCACAGTTCTGGGCTTTCCAGTATGAAAGAGACATGGCCATACTGGAGATAGTCCTGCAAAGGGTCACGAAGATGATAAAGGGACTGGAGCATTTCCTCCAGTGAGGAAAGTCAGAGATAGCTGAGACTGTTCAACCTAGAGATGGCTCATTTAGCTGAATTTTTAAAAAACTACTACCCAAAAAAACTTGAATGTTAAGGACTATGACCAATATATTTTCAAGTTTCTTTGCCACTGTTAGCACAGTTGTAAGTATGGCCTGAAATTAATACTGAGTTCCACTGCAGTTTTAAATATTTTAGCTCTTGCTCTCCCTGGTGGATCTGCTCCAACATAGCGACACTAATGCCTTCATAAATCTAGATTTTATTGTAAGGAAAGGTTAATTAGCACATTTTCTTCACCTTCTGTAAAAGTCTATACTTATGACAGTGATGTTTTTAAGTTAAAAGAAAATTCAGCTACTATGAACCAACCCCCCAGCTAAAAGACCTTAGATTTAAAACTTACTATAAATTACAGTTCAAAAGACACATATAAATTACTATTTATATTTACTGGAACAATTTGGGAAATTAAGCAGACAATCTGAAAACAATTCACATTAAAGCAAATTATTCTCTTTCCTTTAATAACTACTGAAAATATAAAGGAAAAAAATATCTGAGAAGAAATTAAATTTGTAAGTGCTCTTTTTTTAGTGATTAGAGAGTTATTATCTACAGATTCTGCAATCCTATGAGGCTGTTTCCAATGCTCTGTGAAGAGAGGAAATTTTTTTCCTAAGGCTTGTGATTTGGGGATAAACTGCGTACATAGTAAGTATTTTTGAATTTCTGTGTTTCTTTACCTAAACAACAGCTGACTCAAGGTCTCTGACCCTTTTTTTTTTTTTTTTAATATTAACTGCTACATAAAGCAACGCGCCTAAAATTAAGAGAATACCTAATAACCCCTAGCAGAATACTTTTTATAGTTCTAGCATTTATATATATTTCATTAAACTCTTTCACCACATCTCACCTGGAACACAGATTGCTGGTATTCTGTAATGTTACAGTATTTGTTTTTTTGGGCCTCTTTCCTTAATAGTGACAACACTGATTTCCTGTTTTGCCATGATGGAAGATACTACTAATTTCACAAAGAACTGTGCTGTCACACCTTTGCACAGAGAAGCATGACCTTCCAGCATTTACTATTTAGCTTAGCTAATCGTCTTAGAATCACAATAATTAAGAGTTGGAAGGGACCCAGAATGATCATCAAGTCCAGCTCTTAAGTAAATGGCTCATGCAGGGATTAACCCCACAACCCTGGTGTTCCTGTCACCTTTAGAACCACACTCTAACCAACTGAGCTAATTTTGAGGTCGCATCATGAATAAACATGCACATCTGGAAAGCAGGAATCCCATGAACAAATGCCATTGATCTAGAAAAAGCAGGCTTTAAAAAAAAAAAAAAAAAAAAAAAAAAAAGAGAAAACACATTAAAAATTGGTGTGGTTTGAGAGAAAAGAGGAAGCAGCTTCAATGGAGACAAATTTTGATGATAAAATTTTTTAAGCCTTTTGGTTCTGGGGTGACATGAGTCATAGAGGTTACCAGTTTACAACAGAGTGCAGTAGAGATAATTATATATTAATATTTCACTGTTAAACAGAACGGTTAATAATTTTTGTGAGCTTCTGAGACCATTCCTATAGTTACACTCAGGTACCTAAGGAAAAGGTTTTTTCAAGGTCTCTAACACAAGAGTGTATGCAATCAATAAATATTTATCAGGAGATTCTTCCAGCTTTTCTGTATTTCAGATCTTACGTGAATGCAAATTTCAAATCATATCATTTCCTCAAGATCTTTTCAGCACCTTTTGTTTCATTTCATTAATGAACTTCTGTGCAAGTTCAGGTTATTTTTCTAGACAATGATTTATGCAGTATTTCTGCTTCTGACAGCTGTAGGTAAAATAACTGTAAGACGAAAACCCAAAATGCAACAGAAAGTAATCACTGTTGTATCATGGCAAGGTAACATTTTAAATTAATTGATTAATTAATTCATAAAATAGAGATCCTTCTTAAAAGAATATTAAGAAGTCTCCAGCATCATAGTGTAAAAAGAAACTGAGGATTTTCCAACAGCTTTATCAAGGCTTATAATCTTTTTATTTTCCTTTCTATTTATCTCTTTCTATTCTTTCTTTATTTTCTGGATATAGTATGCATATTTAAATATTGGACCTCTTGCATTGGCATTATATTTCAGCTCCCTTCAGAGAAAATATATTTCTAGTTTTAAAGCTTTCATACCTATTACATTTTAAATGCAATCTAGTAGCAATTTATAAATCCTTGTTTAAAAAAAAAGAAAGAGCAATTTAATATTGTGTTGGGCAACACATTAATACTTTGAAGAAACTTCTTAAGAAAACCCTTGGAATAATTAAATTGTCAACAGCTAATAGCATCAAAACCAGGTTTTGCTGTTCACCATAATTGCCTCAGCAGGAAAAAAACTATCAATATTGCTTTCTGAAGTTCAATGCAGTTTCCATTCAGTGCACTCTTACTTTGATTTTCTAATATATTACTTTGAAACTTATGAGCTAAGACACTCATTACTTTTGACTACAAATGGCTGCAAAATTGATGGGAAAGCTGATTTAGACAGCACACTCAATAAAAAGCCCCTTTTACAAGGTTTTAATGACAAAAATCTTGGTGACCAAGGATCCATGTGTCTTTCCTGCATAATATGAAAACAGATGTCTGTTTTGCAGTTTTTGCTTCCCATGGAGACAGACTTAGACTTGAGGATTACAGTCACGTCTCCAACATAACCATATTCACTTTAAAACCTGTAGTACACACAGAAATATATCTCAGAATTATTTAAATACTTATCATAAAGGTGTTTGCGTATGTTGGAAGTAGATTAAAAAAAGGCAAATAGAAAAATGAGATATGAGAAACTGAAATGATAAAAATGCAGAGGCAGTTTCTGCACATAAACCATAAGTATACCAAAGGTAAAATGGCCAGAGACTCAAACCAATAAACTAATATTTATATATATTCCAAATAAATATTTATATATTATTACATTCGCATATTCTCAATCAGCTAAAGCAATCAGGATGGTAATAGGTATAAGGAGCCATGAATTTACTGTAGAAGATGATTTGCAAAACTTATTGAAATTAGATTTGCCTAGCTTGTTTGTAGAGAGGTTCTGTCTCTGTAGAAATATTGAATGTGAATGTCTGAATTCATCCTGTGAATAACCATGCTTTTCTCTAGTCAGAAAATGTTTAAATTGTTTTTTAAATACATAACTGAATGTGCATAGCTTATAAATGGTATCTTAGAAAAGAAAGGCCTTATTACCTTAAGTATTTCCATAATCATTATAACCGGAGTACTATGCATATGGAAAAGAAATGGCATATTTAGTTCAGAGATGAATAACATAATTGTAATTATTTCTATTAATTTGAAGAGTAGACAGAAAGTTTAATATCTGTACAAGCAAAAGGAAATCACAGGAATAGTCCAAAATTTTCATCCCTCAAAACATCCTCTGCAATATGAGCTATTTCAACATTTTTGTCCACCCCTTGAAGGGTTGTTACAGAAGGCAGGATGTTGATGTAGAGAAACAAAATCTGCATTTTATATGTTTCAATAAAAAAAGTAAATACCACCTGTTCTTGCAAAAATACTATTTTTTGCCTCAAAGGAATCAAGACTGCCAGATAGGTTTATACTGATAGGCTGAACAAAACCTTTTACTGCATATTATTTCTACTACTTATTTAGGCACAAAATGTACAGTTTTACTGTCATAATCAATATGTTAAACATAGATATCCTGGTGAAATTTTTTTATATATTCCTATATAATTTATAATTATGAGCAACAATATACTTAGCGTATCAAATATATATGCACACAAAGCTTGTAGACCCTTAAGAGTTTCATCTTTTATTCTGAGGCTAAATTTCATTTTCTGTGAATCACCAGGTATACAAAGTCTCAATGTAATCAGAGAAGAATGTCTAGTTATCTAGATTTTGGCCTAAATATTGGTGAGTTACTTCCAGGGAAATGATGACAGATTCTTGTCCTTTTCCATTGACTGTACTGTGGATTTATGGAGTCTCCATCCTTGCATAATATTGTATCTTTAAAAGGATTATGAAGTGTGTGTAAAACTAAGGGTCTGAGCTTTACTCCTTCAACTAGGTTAGTTAACACATATTATTTATTCCAATAAATAAAACAATGAGGTATAAAAGAAATTACTTGCAATGATTCACAAATTTTTTTGGTTTATAATCAAATATATCAGTTATGAATGACTGTTAAAACTGAGTTCAAAAACCTTTATCATACAACATGTATAAAACATATCTACATTGATTTATTGCAATTTTGTGATGAGGATAATTATTAATTTTTTTAAAAGCACAATATTACCACTATTGCATTAAGTTACTAGGTTTTGAGTTTTCTGAAGCCTATGTGCATCATCAACACACAAAACACAGCATTTGAAACATAGCATTTGGATTACTGAAATTTACTGGGCATAGTTGTCAAACCTCTAAAGAGGTTTTACAAACAATTTTGTAACTGTTGCATATATTGCAAAAAAAACCAACCAAACAAAAAAAACCCTCCCAAAAAAAACCCAAAAAACCAAATGAAAAACCAACCAACCAACCAACCAAAAAACCAACCAAAAAGCCCTCAACCAACCAAAAAAATAAAACTACCCAAAACTATTCAAAAAGTATTGAGGAAACAGATTACTATTTTTCTTCTATCTGATTCTTCCCAATAAGCATTTTTTTTAATATCCACTATAAACTATCATATTTACTGCAGTATGAGGAAGGATCATTACAAAATTATGCTAGAGGATGATTTGTACCAAAGAATTAATCTGTTAACAAAAGATAATTCCTTTAATCCAGCCAGATGGCCTATGATTCATTTTTTCTTTTAGTCCAAGACCTAAAAATTTCTCTATTCTTAGGCTTTACTTATTTGGATTGTTCATATTCCACCTCTTTATTTCTCCTCTAATGTATGGTTTGTATTTTTCCTCACAAATAGAAGCCTTTTTCCCAAAAGCATGATGAAATTGAACAGAAATTTTCCTTGTATCTAGAAACAAATCGTAAAATGAGCATTTTTTTTTTTTTTCTATAAAACAGGGTAAGATATAGATAAGAGGAAAAATTTTTTCAGTATGACACTGTCATAACTCAGGAAAGGTTCAGAGGCATTGTGGAGTTTATCCTTGATGATCCTTACTCAAAATGTAAAGAGTCACAGCCCTGAGCAGCCTGCTCTAGCTGACCCTGATCTGGGCAAGGATTGGACTAGCAGATGTCCTTGTGTCTCTCCCAAACAAAATTGTCCTGACTTTATATCCACGGAAGTCTTTGCTTTGCAATCCCGTAATGTGCCACAAAGTATCTTGTGGGGGAGGACAAAGACAGGGGATGTACCTTCACAGAGAATGCCCCATAAGGACCTTGGATAATGGTGTTGAAAGTAGCCTTCAAATTAGCATGAAATTTGAAGCTGCAGTAAATATTAGCAAATATTCAACCATATTAAAAAACTTTTAAATTGCTTGTGCAATTGAGACAACAGATGATAAAGCAGTTCAGTATAAAAAATAATTAATTGAACAACAAGCTACTAATGCTGGGCAATTTTTATGAAAAGAAATTGTCATTGAGCATAGTGATCTAAAAAAGGTTTACATTGCTATTCTGAAAAGAAAAAAGAACAAAAAGACAACAAACTCAACCTTTCTGCAAGTGACAAAGTGTGGGAAACATACTGTCACCTTGTTTTATTGGCAAGGGAATACTGATTTTAACCTGCCAGCTTTCCAGTTTCACAAAGCAGACTTAGTATCTTAATGTCAACACGCCAAATTAAAAGTTAATGTTAATACTATTACTTGTACGATGCTCTTGCAGATTTGTTTATCTCATAATGACTCATTGGCTTTTCTTTACTACACTATGATTAGATAGAGGGGAAGTGTTATGAATAGAAATGACAGTAAACAAGACACCAATTGTAGATATTAGAAGGGGTTTTTTTGCCCAGAGACACTGAGGAAGTCAGAAACCCAAAGTCTTTTTCCACACCCGTCAGAATTAGTTCTTCCCCTCTATCCTACACATTGTATACAAAGTTGTGTGTATATGCATGTGCATACATACACATGCACCTGCCCACACAGGTACACATATGATTTTGCTTTTATTTTGCTTTTCTGGGACTTATTTCCATGTCCCAGAAAAGTAATTTTCTAGGAATGTTGTTCATTGCAAAAAATAATAACAGACCTCAGCATCAATGTCAGAATCCAATAGTCTCTGACAAAGTACTTCACCCATTGAGGGCGTACTACTTAATACAAATTCACTTATTTTAAAGATCGCTGATATGACACAGTATTTCTGATTTGTGTGTGATAATATGTGAGACTGATTCAATGACACAACAAAACACGTTACACTTAGCAAGATACAGCAATTGCAATATACAGTTCAATCACTGTAACAATGGGATTGCTATTACTGATCTTCCTGATGTGCTCACTCTCACAGGGCTGGGCAGACCCAGTCACCAGAGGGGAAAACCTGCCTTGAAACCACCTCAAGCCCCTTGCTCTCATCAAAGTTCTTGTCCTACTGGTGTGGTTTTATCCTCTGTGATGGGCTGGCCTGTGTACACACACTTCCTCCATGTTGCTCTGGCTAAGTAGGGAAGACATCCACAACCTTTTGAGTGCGAATGAACAGCAAATGAACTCAGGGAGAAACTTTTACAGCAGCAATTGAGACACCCTAAAATAAAAGCCACCCTCGGGCTGTTGTCACACAAGCTGTCGTTGTTGATAGAAAGATGTCACTGATTTCAGGAACAATATATCTGCCTTATTCAGATTAAAATTTGCAAAGCCTTCATAATGTGAAGTAGGCAGTTAATGTAATGTAGAAGAGTTTTTCCAAGCAGAAGGCTAGTCTGACAACTTGAAAAATCTTCAAGAGGAAGGAACTGTTATCCTTTAATTGAAAATAGAATATAGCTTTATTTTGCCGTGATGTCTTCAGAATCCATAGTCATATGTTTTCAGAAAACTTCTTGTTTCTACAGACAGCTCAGCTACTATTATTTAAAAAAAATAAAGGCAATTACAAACAATCATACAAATTACTAAGCTACGCAGCATGTCAGCCCAGAGGCCCATCAGTCTAGCAGTCTGCCTTAAACAGAAGCTGAAAGAAAATTACTGGGAAGCAGCAGAGTAATAGGATCCACATGCAGTGATATTTTCCCAGGCCATTCTGCAACCCTCCAGCAATCTGCAAATTCACAAGCCTGAAGTTATATTTTTGTTTTCTAATGGCCATCGAGGGAATTATTTCCTCCATAAATTTATAATAACCATAATGCCTTGTGACAAGGAGATCTGCACCTTAATTCTACACAGTGAGAAGAGGCAGTTGGACCAATTTCTGCTATTTTTTTAATAGTCAATAGCTAGATCTGTGTTACTATGTACTACTTTTCCCAGTACAGAACTCTATCCTACTCTATAGGATAGATTCTTAATTAATTCATTCAGTGTTATTGTCCTTAGCTACCTTTCATTCCTCTTGTAGAGAAAAATATTTTAAAAATTACTGGCTATATTCATGCAGATGGTAGGACTGATATACTCTGATGGATTTTCAAAAGACCTGGTTTAATCTAAAAGAAAGGAAGTGATTCTTAAATCCAGATGATTTTTTTGGGTCAAACTACGTGAGATGGAAACTTATTCCAAACTATTCAATGAAAAATGAGAGGAGAATAAAAAATGCTTTCTATAACACACTTCTTATTTTTTTTATAGCTCACACTGTCAGCAAAGTTCAAATAAGAATAAAAGATTCTCTTTGGCTTGTAATGGAGCTGTTTGTCATTTATTTTTTTCTGATGTTATTTTCAATATAACTTTCAGGCATACAAGTAGCTACCAGAAGGTTAATCACTGTATTGTGCTCAGGCAGCTCGTTTGATGTTGCACTTTTTCATAAGCTACCTATATGATTCACAAGTTTAATTCCCACTTACATTAAATGAAAGAGTCCTGTGAAAGAAGACGAGATAGTTGTCATGCGCACAAACAAAACTAATTTTTCAGAATTCTGCCCATAACAGTTACAATTCTTTTCTTGTGTATATGAAGCTTTTCTTTTTCTTGAAGGCAATTACTATTTAATTATTAATATAAAATAAAAAATATCTAGAAGGGGAAGCTAAGACATAGGTACTCCCTAGCTGTAATCTGACGAGTCTGGCAGTACCTGAGTTATGTGGACAGAAGTTAAAGTTTATACTTTGATTATGGAGACAAAGTTTGAACCTGAGGCTATGCTATGTATTTTATATTGCTGAATAAAACAAAGGCAGGCATTAATCTGTAGTTCCAGACATAAGTAGCATGGGTAAACTCAAGTTTAAAGTAGGTAGGACTCAAGTATTTTAACCAATTGGAGGCATAATCCACAATATTCTGTCATTAATCCAAATTTCATCTCACTTCATGCAGTACTGATACCCTGGCTCTTGATGCATTGTCCTTTGACCAAGATCATTGTCATAGACAAATTGCCAACATTCTGCATCTTGGCATCCTGACCCTTTCCTGATAGCAGCAGCATGGGCAGGATGCCATCCACATCATCCATGTGGTGTGATACTCTCAAATCACTCTGGTGGAGTCAAAAGGCAGTGCAACTCTTATGTGTACTAAAGAGCATTTGCGTGTTTGGCTGCTGTTGCCAGATTACCAGGATCCTGAGTGTCCCTGGCACTCTGCCAGAGCCCTAGCATCGTTTATGATCCTGTATTTGTTAGCTGTGGTTGCTCATGTTGTTGATCATCACTCTTACTGCCTCAAAAAGATTTATTTTTCTTCATACATGTTGTCAGGTTCCCTTACTCTTCTGACCTGAGGTACCTAGTCATGATTGTTATTTTTAAATATTTTCACGAAATGTGATGATTCCATTGTATGCATTAAGCAATACTTCTACAGAAGAGGACATATGCTGTGTGTCCTAGTGCAAGACTCCAGAATACACAGGAATTCATGAGGGTACAAAGCATTCTGACATTAATGGTAGAGGTCTACACAGAGATGAAGGGGTCAATCCTGTTGCAAAGGCATTTTGTTGCCTTTTGGAAGCTGTAATTGAAGGGAACTGTTCTCCAAGCTAGGCCCATTATTTTCTTGGGAAAGCAATTGAAATGAGTCAATGAAATTAATCAGTATGGAAGATCTGCATCCAGTGCCTGGCCTCATTCACTGACGCTCTTTTTCCTGCTTGGATCCAGTTCTAATGTTAGATTGTGTCACCAAGACCCCAGAGAGGTTTAGTGACACCAAAAGAAGCAATCTTGTTCTCTTTAAAACCTCTTTGCTCCTCTACTTTCAGTAAAGCTCTTTCCTCCATGCAACTGTACACCTTAGGCCCAGCCTCTTATTTGTTTTACTGAACTTCCTAAAAAACATGGACAGTTTTGATTCTGTTAGGTGGCTTTTGTTGCTTAGGGGATCTTTGTTTTCTTTTTATATTGGACGTGTTGATTAAGGAGAGAGACACTATCACAAAATACATTTTGAAACAGGTTTTTTTTTTTTTTTTTTGTCACCAAGATGAATTTTTAATGGGTTTCTTTGAAAGGAAAAAAATAAAATAAAAGATGTCTGAGTTGCCCAGAAAAAATGAAAATTACTGTGCATATTGCTTGTCTCTTGAATTTTAAGAATAGAATATAGCTGTGCAAAAGATAAATGACTTGACTTACATCCCAGCTGGAGTTCATTGATTTCCTTTATAGTCTAAAATTTAACCTTTAAAGACACAGAACTGTACTACAGCTTAGGAGAAAGTCACCTGTTGTGGGAATGTGGCTGTTAACACAAGAAGAGCAAGTAAAAATGGTTTATGTCATTAGGAGTAAACACTGTAACTGTTTCTGTGAGAAAAAATAAAACAATTTACTGCTAGTTACAAAAACTGAAAACCAACTGACAATTTTTTCTGCATAAATAATGAATTTATTTAAATTCTTGTATCTGGTTTGGAATGAAACAACAACTAAACATAGTTAACATCCACTGACTATAAAGCCAACTCCTCCTTCATTAATTATAGCTTTAAAATTTAAAGGAAAACTAAAGAATAAATTATATGGCATGTGAAATGAATTTAAACAGAAATAAACTCTTGTATTTTTTTTATAATTTTAAAGAAAAATATTTCTATTTCATACAGCAGAAACAGTATATTTTTTATAAAATATGTTTTAGGAATTCAACTTTCTGCAACATGTCTATTAAATTTAGTTTTTACTTTTCAAAGGTTTTTCATGAAAGAAAAACATGGTACTAATATTTTTAGCAAAGCATTAAAGATTTACAACAACAGAGGAGTAAGGATTAAGAAATACTAATTATAATTGAGTACTTATTAAGCATTCCAAGCACCACTAATATTTCTAGCACACAAGCCAAACTCTACTGATGTTAATTACATTAATCATCTCATTATCTTCTCTGGGATTGGCATAAATGAGTTAGACAATTAAGGTGGTTCCTTTTTTCACAGATATATCTGTACAACATACAGATTAGTACTGATGGGTGTATTGAAATAAAATCCCATTGCTTTTCCAAATAACTTAATTTTATTTTCCAATGGAGAAGGAGAAAATATTATATTTCCACAGTAAACAAAATACAATTTTCTGTTTAAATTAACTTTTAGAAATTCTGATTTGCTGGAGGTTCTTTCTCCCACTTTTTTTTCTTCTCTTAAAAAAAAAGGCAAAAGATCATTGTAATGAAATTTTCTGAATTAATTTTTAAATCCTTAATTTAGTCTACAATACACTGAAGAATTTATAAAGGAAAGCAAAATATTTTTCTATGCAGCCAAAAGAAAGAAGAAATCCGCAGCACAGAACATGAAGGTATTGGTGGTGAAATGCCCCATGATCACTCAACCCATCATAATCTTTTTTAGCATTGCTTATCTCTCAAGATGCCATCTAATTTTTGCAGCTTTTTCTATGTTTTTTGACTCAACAATTATGCTTTATAGGCAATTCTGTATGTTCATGAGTGTCTGCATAATCAAATGTTTCTTGAAATCTGCTCTTTCTTTATTGCTTCCTTTTCCCCTCCTCTCTGCCTTGCACAAACCTGACCAGCACTGGGGTCTTTTCGCTATGAAGATGAGAATAAAGTAATTTGTGTTTTAAGTCTGAGAAAGCTTTTTATTAAATACACCTTTGAAACACATCTCTTCTCTTCCCATCCTTTCTCATCCCTTTAAAAATCCAAACAAACAAAAAGAAAAACCCACAGCAAGCTGTTTTTATTATTAGATTAGAGAGTTGGAATGCTTGAGAGAGACTTCAAAACAAATATTGCTAATTTACCGACAACTTTGTCTGTGGTGGGATATTCATATGTATAAAAGAAACTCCAAACATTAGTGAAAGATTGTATCACAGCACCACGTTCTAAAGAAAGACCATACTGCTGCAATTGTTGTAGTACCTTAGCTGATCTAAAGACAAATAAAGGATATTTTATATAGCCCTGACTTTTCACATGCATCCTTCAGAGGAAAAAAAAAGAAAGAAAAAGAAAATGAGAGTATTCTTACAATATTCAGCTTTTCCAATGACTACTGTTTAGAACTGTGACCACTGTATAGTCTATTAGCAAAAAAAGACCCAGCAGAGGAAATATTTCAATAAAATAAAAAATGTGAAGCTTCCCTTTGTTCATTTGTAATTCAAATAAATATATTTTTGGAAAAAATATCCAAGCTGGTCTGTCAGTAGCCCACCTGCTTATTTCTGCTGTTGATATATCACCTTACCTTTTCTTCTACTTTAAACTCTTTTCTGTTTTTACTTGTTCATTTTCTATATAGATATATATTCTTATATATATATATTCTATATATATGTTTTTCAAAGTATTCTGTAACTTTTTTTGGTTAATTTGCAATAACTGAGTGCTATGCTTCAAACAATTTCCTTTTGTAATGTAGACACTGGACCTGGCCATGCCATTCTATTATTATTTACACCCATGAATAGTGAAGTACCTTCTCATTACTCAGTAGTACTGTCTTTATCCAATCTCCAATCTTTGCAAAAATCACATTGGTGTAGTCATGTCTATTTCATTCAGATTGTATTGATTTCTTTGTCTTATTTCAGATAGTTCCAGAAAATGTAGGATATGTTTCTTTTCCTGTTTGAAATTTAAAAGCCCATAGGAAACTTCTGTCGCTGAAATGATTATTTCTCTTTAGAAGAAACAAAGGCTGCTCTTAGAGTGTGCATCTTTCAGTTCTCTTGCTTCTTACACCTAATATTGTAACATAAGTGCAACCTTTGAATTATAGCACATTATTAATGTGTTTGAGAAAAGTCCCTTTGAAGTCTGATGAAAAGACTACAGGGAGAACCTTTTATAATATTTCTTGTATGGATTTCTCTTATAATAATTGATTCTTGTTCACAAAACGGAAACTTCTTGTTGTCATGGTTAATACAGGTTTTGCTGTTAATTTTATATCAGTCTTGCTGAAATTTAAAATTGTGTTTTACTGATGTTGCATGCTGCAATGTTATTATTACCACAAATCTGGGGTCCTGAGTATGGATCTCTCTGTCTTAACATTATGCTGAAAGAAGGAAATAAACCATAAGAATTAGATATTTCTTAAGTTTTGTTATTTTTTTCAACTTAAATGTATCAATATATATGTATTTAGTCTCATATGCATAAAATTATTGTGTTTCAGCAGTTATCGTTTAACATCAGTCTTATAGAAAAAAGTAGAATTCTCAAAGTCTTGTGGGATTTTTAACTCCTAATAATTTGGGCAGGTTTACTTTGCTTTTTCCTTTTTTCTTATGACATTCACCATTATTAAATATTTGAGCAGCCAAACCCAAATACTCCTGTTTCCAGAATATCTCATGAACTTAAATGAGACAAGGAAATTCATTGTTAGATAGGAAAAAAAAAATGAAAGGCATGATGACAAAGAAGAGCAGAGAAATAAAGATTAAGCAAATGGCATAGATTAATGCATAGAACTTTTTTGTTCAATAAATAGCTTTTGGTCAAAAAATTCTGTAGCACTTAGTCCACAGACCCAGTTTTAGAAAGGGTATAAAGATGCTGATAACACATTCTGATTCCTCCCAAAATGTGTATCCTTCATGAATTAGCTTTGACCTACATAATATCATCAACTTCTGGTATGTGGAGAACAATTTGGTCTTATGTCGAATTACTGAAGTATAAAGCAAAGAGTTTACTGAACAAGAGTGTTTACTAAAGATATTTGATGTTTAAACCATTAGCCTTTAATTATGAAAACATTAATGAACCAGTTCTGATGTTTATAATTGATTTTCAGAAGCAAATCCTCTGACAGCTGCATTTAAAGGCTTAGCTCTTATTCCCCCTGCCAGCATTTGGTCCAAAATTCTGCAGCATACTGTGATTCTGACACAAACATCAGAGGTGATTTCTTCTGGGCCTCTTCCTTGTTCTTCAAGCAATGTTAAGATATTTGGATATTTTCCCTAAGACATTAGAACATGATAAATAAGAGCTACTCAAACAAAATTTTTCATTAAAACATCTCAAAAACATATTAGTGAAAAATATTTGTTCAAATTTAAAGAAAAATAGATAAGTTATATATTATATTCATTTGAGCATAACAACTTTCTCCTAGAAAACAAATATTCCTAAATTTTGCTTTATGGTTGAATGTTCAGGAGTTCATTCAAGGTCTTTAACTTTGGGATGTAATGGATCCATATTTGCAAAGTCAGGAGTTTCTTGTATTAAGTAACCATCGGGTGGTTGCTCCTAAAGTAGCAGGGACAAGTGTTGGTTCATGGGGATCCATAAGCAGTGTAATATTAGTCACTTTAGCTTCTCATTTTCATTGTTTTCTGGTGTACCAGGAGGTTTTTCTTTGCTAGAAACCAGTATTTTTCTGTTTCCTATCCCTAAAACTATCTCTGCATACCACTAAAGCAGGATTTAAAAATTTTATTTTAAACCTAGCGTATACAATTCATACACAGAGAATTAAAAAAAAAAAAAAAAAAAAAAAAAAAAAA
>JAHXMQ010012338.1:73351522-73361752 GCA_020466415.1 Ammodramus savannarum pratensis | reverse complement strand
CAACCATTTTGAAATTTTATTTTATTTATGATTGCTGTGATTTAATCCAGTCAGCAGCCAAGACCCACACAGCCACTTGCTTACCCTCCCACCAGACTGAAGTGGGAGAGAATCAGGGGGTAAAAGTTAGGAAACTCCTGGGTTAAGATAAAGACATGCACACAAGTAAAGTAAAGCAAGGAATTAATTCACTGCTTCCCACGGGCAGGCAGGTATTCAGCCATCTCCAGGAGAGCAGGGCCCCATCACATGTGACACTGAATTGGAAAGACAAATGCCATCACTTCAAATGTCTCCCCATTCCTCCTTCTTCCCCTCACTTTACACACTGAGCATGATGCCATATGGTCTGGAATATCCCTTTGTCCAGTTTGGGTCACCTGTGCTAGCTCTGTCTCCTTCCAGCCTCCCATGCTCAGCAACAACAACATCTCTGTATTATCAACCCTGTGTTCACCACAAATCCAAAACACACTCCTCTACTACCTGCTGCGGAAAAAATTACTCCATCCCAAGCCAGCACAGGGAGCTAAAATCTCAGACTAGAAGAGCAGAAAGAATAGGGTGTTATCACTTTATAGAGCTCTGAAATACTGAATGAATATATCTGAAATACTGAATGAATATATCTGCACAGTGCTTCAGCAGTCCATTTAAGCACCTGAAAACCAATGGCAGGTGTACTAAGAAACCACTTGTTTATTGCTATTCTTCCTAACTCATATTAATTTCATTTCATGTCATCTATTTCACTTAAGCCGGACATGATAGTTACATGGGTAAATACCAAAATAAGCCCTGCTAATAATGATGTCTGACAGTGTATTGGTAATTTTGGATTTTATACACCCTCAATAAAGTGCATTGAGAGACAAGAAGGTAATCACTTCATAAAATAAGCCAATGCCTCCTTGTTTGCAGGTGCTGTGACAGGCTGTTTTCCTGGTTAGCCAGTGGCAACAACCCAGGCACAGCTCTGCATTGTCACCCTGGCAAGAGTCCAGGCCCTCTGGGATGGCTGTGGGTACACTTACCCAGGGACAAACAGAGTTCATTAGTATGGGCACAAACCTTTCTGTGGCACCTGGCTTCAGTGTCAGAAAATGGTCCTGGATGTGTTTCATTTATTAGTCCTGACAAAAATTATTGAGTACAAAAGAGTAGATGCATTTTATTCCTTGAAATGGGCTTTAAAGTTAGTTGAGTTTAATGGAAAAGAACCTTTTAAACTTACTGGCATGTAAAAAGGCACAGAGCAATTTCATCTAAATTTAGATCTCTAGCAGCTGCCATGTAAGTTATCCTGAGCTCTCATTATGGCCAAAGGAGAGGAATAAATTCCTCCACATCTAATTTATGGTAGCTGTCTATCTTGTAACAACCTGAAATTCCTTCTGTAGATGTTTCTTTTCCTCTCACTGATTACAAAGTGATCCTTGTGCAGATTCTGAAGGTTAACTTTTAAAGCTCTAAGCATTGCTTTGAAATTAATCCTAACCTGAATTAGCTTTCTGAAGGAAAGTACTAGGAGTTTTTTTTTTTTTCTCAAATGTGTGACAATACCATTCAGTTTCTGCTGTTTCCTGTGGTAGGAAGTGAAAGTTTGAAACTGGGTTCACTAAGCAAAAGATTTTAAAACTATTTAACCGAGAAGCATACTTATATCACAGCTTATACCCTACTTTTTGTTTTCTTTGTTCTCCATAGGTCCTTGAATAAGGGATTTTGAGTAACTTAAAGAGCATATGCATAAAATATTTATTATCATTGTGATCATAAGAAATACTTGTATTTTCATAGAATAGGGTTTGCATACAGAATAAAAAATATTGATAAAGTTATGAGAGCAGATACATATCTGTGGTGAAACTGTAAATGATTTCATTAAAAAACTTACTCTGGCAATTTTTTCACTTATAAGTCCGACTGAAATATATATAATTAGATTTTGCACTATTTCTCTCCCATTTGAAGGATCAAAAAAATTATTGTCAAAACCTAACGATCTTATCATTGTGAGAATCTGAAATCAACATCACCACCTTCTCATCTTTTGACTGAGAGTAATCTCCATGTTACTATAATCGAGTGGAGTAAAAAGGCATACCAGTAGCACATAGTATGATTTTTGAAGTAAAAAACAGCAGTGGAAAAGTAAAGAAAATGGAAAAGACTAACCATATATTTCTACTTAAGGAGATACCCATGAATAGTAAGCAAATTTAGCCTAAGCTATATTGACCTTTTCAGAATTTAATTAAGGAGAAAATTTTCATATCTTCAAGACTAAACCTCCATTATTATATACTTAGATTATGAATAGAAATATATTTTAATAATTTCTGTTGTACTCTTATGGTCTCATACTTGAACTCTTTTCTTACTTGAAAACTTGAATTTTCTAAATTAAGTGTTTTTGTAGAAGATTTTTAATTTCCTTATTTTATTTATGTTTAATATCTGTAATTTTTTTATTATTTTGGTTTTGTGGTTTGCTTTTTTTTTTTTTTTTATAATTACATTAGCTCACTTCAGATTTTACTGAATAGTAGAAAAATCATAAAATAGGTTGGGTTGGAAGCTACCTTAAAGATCAACCAGTTCCAGCCATCATGTCATACGCAGGGATAGCTTTCATTAGATCTGGCTGTTCAAAACTCCATCTAACCTGACCTTAAATATTTCCAAGGAATAAAATGTTCACTCCTTTACAATCTTTAGAAATTGTAAACTTCTGAATTTGTCAAAACTCAAAAAGTCCCCTAAAACATCCCTAAAAGTTTTGAACTAAATTCCTAAATATATCAGTTGACTCTATAGGTCCTGGATCTGTGTTCAAAGATATATCACTATTCTTAACCTCTCATAATTTTAAAATTTCTCTTTTCTGCACAGGATTGACTCTGGGATAGTCCAAATTATTTGACCTCTTTCTACCAACTCTGCTTGCCTGCCTGCATTGCCAGTACCTAAAGCTTGACAAGAATTAATTAAATTCTAACATAGAATTGAATTGGAAAATTTATGCCTTATGCACATTTGATAAAAATGATAGATTCTTGCCCAACTCACTTTACTGAAAATCTATGGTACCACTAGAAATATTATCAGTCCCTAACTCTACATCCTGCGTATTCAAAAAATACCATTTTATTTTCCCCTAGTAGCTGTTTGAACCTAGCTGGATGCCAGGCACCCAAAAAGCCACTCTATTACTCCTTTCGTCATCAGGACAGGGGAATACAATGGGAAAAAACCTTATGGGTCAAGATAAAGGCAGTTAACTAACACAGCAGTGAGCTTCATGAGTACACATACAAAGGAAAATAAAACCAACATTTTATTCTCTTCTTCCCATCAGGAGCAATGTCTGGCCACTTCCCAGGAAGCAGGACTTCAGCACATGTCATGGTTGCTCCAAAGGGAAAATGCTGTAAATAACAAACAATAAATTACTCTCCCCCATCCTTTTTCCTCCTTTATCTTAGCTGTTATTGTTGAATACATCATACAATATGGAAAACCCCTTTGGCCGCTTTGATCCAGCTGTTTTGGTTATATGCCCTCCCAACATCTGGCCCATGCACAGACTTCTCTGAGGATGAAGTGTTGGAGAAACAGTGCTGAGGCTGTCCCAGCCCTGTTCAGCAGGAGCCAAAACACTGTGGTGTCACCAACACCTGTCCAGCCACCAACGCAAAGCACAGAGCTGTGAGAGCTGCTGTGGGGAAAATGAACTCCATTTCAGCTAGACACAACACACCCAGAATAAAAAAAATATACAGATAATAATCAATGAATAACAATAATAATAAAAATTGAAATAATACCAAAAAATGCTGAACTTTACTTATGTTCTGTATTTGTGTTTTGTAGGCATCCTTTTCATGCTTAAAACTGATTAGAACTCTCAATTACTTTTGATAATCAGGCACAGGCACATGGTATGTCCACAGACAAGTTCTGGGGGTTTAAATGGCATATAGGATTTAATATTGATGTTTGCTATGGATTTAATAGAAAGAAAAAAACCTTAGAGTCCTTACTAAGCCACTTCTTTCTAACAGGATTAATGAGTGCTGGACTTCATTAATTTTAAGTATTTGCTCTGAATCAAGTGCTCTCCTTAATAATTTAGCAACATAAAGCTAGTATAGGGTCAGATTCACAGTAGTCCTTAAGCTGGAAAATTTCTCCTTAGCTTTTTTTTTTTATTATTTTTTAGATTTTTAGATCCCTGTGTATTTTACTTGCCCTTTTTATTTTTCTTCTTTTTTTTTTTTTTTTTTTTTTTTTTTTTTTTTTTTTTTTTTTTTTTTTTTTTTTTTTCCCAGAGAGGGAAAAAGAATCATTTAATATTATCATTGAAATTCACAGTAACTACCAAAGAGTGCAGTATGTACTCCTGGACAGGAAGATACTGCCAAGCATCAGCTAGACTGGCAAAGGTCAATAATATTTCAAATTTAATATTTCAAAACATAAACTCAAAGAATTATACTTCAGGGTTCAAAATTATTCTATTACCATGTGAGAATGTAGTTCCATGTCACCTGATCTCATTTTAACTCATTTCAGCTGGCTTTGGATTTTCATCAGTATAAGTGAGGATGAATTCTGACCACTGTGTTTGCTGATTATGGTTTATTGTAAATTCATTCTGTCAGGAATATGACAGCACTCTGGAACAATCTGAAGGTTGTTATGCTCTTGCTGATGCTGGTGTGTGAAAAAGGTAAGGTTGATTACTGTCAATGTGGAAATAAAAAAGGCAGAAACCAATGACATGCTGAAAGAAGAGTTGTGGACAGAAGTCTCTCCCCATGTGTAGTGCAGCAGTCATGTGCCTATCAGGACACTGAGAATTCTGGCTGCTTATGAGAAGAGATTACAAGAAGCATAAGAAGTCTTTGAAGTTGTTACAGTTTTTATAAATGAGAAGCAATATGATGAAACCTGGAATCTTAGAGAAGCTGAATTATTTTTGTTCCTGAAAATCACATTTCCTTTTGTGGGCAGGATATTTAATAGAAATTATCCCATGGCTGTAATTTCAGTAGCTTTCTTTTATGTTATGGTAAGTATGAACAGAGAAGTATCTCAAGATAAATTTCCACTCTTTTCTTTTAGAAGGGGAAGAAGAAAATCTTACAGGACAAGAGGCCCATTGGTCTGCCACATTCCTCAAGCACAAGGAAGTGAATGGGAACAGCTGACAAAGCTGACAAAGAAGCAAGGAAGTGAATAGGAGAAAGCTGACAAAGAAGCAGCAAGGTCTGTTTGATAGCCTTCGAGGGAGAGAAAATGTGCTCTGTTGACTTTGTAATGTAATTAAAGACCAAAATGGTGGGGCAGAAAGCCTCAACAAATCGAAAAACAATAGCCATTTGTAAGGAGCAGCTGATATGATGCAGAAAGCAGCTACCTAGAGGGATATCCATGGGCTGGAGGAATATCATCACATTCAACAAAAGCAAATGGGAAGACCTGCCCTTGGATAGAATTAATTAATAATTCCAGTGCAACCATGAAGAGTAGGCTCCTGCTGGCTAGAAAGCAGGCTGCTGCAAAAGCATAGGAATGTGAAGGAGAAGAAGCTAAACATGAGTCATCAATAATCTCATGCAGCAAAGAGAGAAAGGCAATCACCTGCTGGACTGTATTAACAAGATGGAAGCCAGCTGCTACCAGGTGCCACCTGAAGTACTGAACCCTGCACCCAAGGGTTTGCAGTATAAAGAAGATTTTGACATGTTGGAATTGAATCTAGTATAGTGCTATAAGGCTGCTTGGGGTGTTTGAGCACTGGACATGTCACTGAGATCAAAAATGACACTGGTGCTGTTTCTTTACTGAGCTGAGACAGCAAACGGTAGACTGTCTGGGAAAAGCTTTCCCATACACACACATATCATTGAGGGCTGGCCTACTTTTGGCTTGGATAGAGTTAAATTTCCTCCTACTAGGAGTATAGTGCTGTGCTTTGGATTCAGTATGAGAACGATATTGATAGCACACCAATGTTTTTGTTGATCCTCAGTAGCGCTTAAAATAAGTCAAGGAGTTCTTCATTGCCCATGCACTGCCAGTGAGCAGGGATACAAGAAGGTGGGAGGGAGCATAACCAGGACAGCTGATCTGAAGAGGTCAAAGGGATTTCTCACACCATAAAACATCAGGCTCAGTATGCTGGCAGAAGCAGGCCGTGAACTGCTTGGGGACTGGTTGGTAGGGGGTGAGCCGCGGTAATAGGCATCACTTGGGGTTTTTGTTTTCTTTAATTTTCTCTTGCTCTTTTTCTCTCTCTGCTCTGTCCCATTTCCTTGTAATTATTAGCAATATTATATTATATTGTACTTTATTGTATTTCAGTTATTAAACTGGCCTTATTTCAACCCACAAGTTTTACTTTTTTCTGATTCTCCTCCCCATCCGTCCAGAGTACAGGGGGAGTACGTCAGTGGCTCTACTTCTTTCTGTTGTTGTGATTACTTACAGATAGATATAAGGCTATGTGAATGAAAACTGTCTGTTCTTCTAGGACACCTGGTAAATGGCCTTTACAATTAAAAACTCAAACAAACATACAAACCAACATCAACAAAACCAAGCAACCAAACAAAAACTAAAAAAACAAAAAACAAATTGCAGAACAACAGAATTGTTTAAGAGGGAAAAAGTCTTAAAGGTCGAGTCCAACCTCCTTCTACACCACATGAACATCAAGCAACTTGTTAAAATAGCGTATTTGTGTAATGCTAACTCCTCAGAGATTTTCACTGTTGTATGCTTGTTATACACAATTGGTTTTAGTCCTTTTTCTTTTCTATCCCCACCAGTAAATTTTATAATTTTCACCACAGGAGCATTCATTACTTTAACTGGCAACAAATACCTGTATGAAATACAAAAGAAATAGCAAATGCAATCTTGTTGAGTTGTTTAATGGACATTGTATCAGGAACAGCAGTTAAAAAAATCCTTTGATACTCTCACTTGCAATCCCATTAAATACCTGTAAATAATAAAAACACACTAAAATTATTGTAAGAATATCTTATACTGTCCAACCAGTGAGAGGTGACTCTGCCCAAATTAAGGCACAAGTGAAAATGCATGCTGGAGTCAATAATATGGATTTTATTTAATAGTAAATTTGAGACAGAGAAATAGAAAGACATAGAAAAGGAGTCGGAGGTGCTGCTAAGATCAATGGCTAACACTATGAATGGTCTCCTAAGCAGGACCAGTTGCTGACACAGAATATTTTCTGCTCATGGAACACAATGGCTTTTTCTGATCAGAATACCTTCAGTAGAAGTAGTCCCTAGACATGAAACCACTACTTAGCAAGAAATATCTAAAACCAAGAGAAAAACTAGGAAAAAGCAAACCCCAAAAATACGTATTTTTAAATTTAATTTAAATGTGATGCCACTTTAAAAATTGCTTAAAAATCTTTAAGACAACCATTTTAGCTTGTTTCATTCAAGAGAAATCTTGTTTTCCTTTCTTGAGGTTTATAGTCCCATATTGCAATCTCTGTCAAAGAGCCCACTCTTCATAACCAATTTTGGCCCCGCAATCTTTTAAATAAGGCTCAGGACAATTAAGGTTCTGAGAAAAAAAACCAACCAAAACAAACATTTCCTCTTTGTATTTAAACCCTCAGTGTTAAACACTAAGAACAAACACCCCTGAACAAACCTCATAATGCCAAGACCAACAGTGGGAACTAATCTTTTTTACTCAAGTCTCCTATGTTCAGACGTGTAAAAATAACACCTCAGCTTCAGATCACAAGCCTTGTTTCTTCAGAAGTATCAGTTCATAGGTTATAAGTTAGGAATCAAGATACAATGTGTAACAGACTCTGGACTTCAAAGAACAAGGAGAAAAGCAGAAATAACCAGCGCAAGGGGAAGGACAGAGCCTTTAAAATCTCAGGCACATATAGTGGATAAAATAGATCAATCTGTTATTCAGACTGTGTCAGTTTGTTTCAAGCCTTGGTTTGACCTTTGCACCAGTTGAGTAAGTAGGTTTTGAGATCCTTCTGCTTAGAAAACTATTTTCTGGAGGCAATCCCAAAGGAAAAATTGCATGCACCCTTAGCAGACTATTACCTTGTACAAGACCTTTCTCACCTCAAAAGATCATGCATCCTAAGAGCCTAAAATCTAAATCTATGGAAGCACTAAATGTTTAGGGAAAGAAAGAAATAGTGTGAAGCAAGAAACTGGCAAATATGATTTTTGACATTAATAATAAAGGGCCAAAGATTTTATACTTATAAGGCAGTGGTGAGCCTAAGGGCTTGTCAGTGTTTGGCTTGGTCTGACCTGATTTTAGACATTGCCTAGGGGTCCACTGACTATTGCCCCAGCCTATAGCTAAAAATCTGTGAATACTACGTATAGTGCAGACATCAGAAACCAAGTGAAAATGTTACTGCTTAGTAATGGCTGGTGGAAACTTCAGAGTGCAGCTTTCAGACTTTAAGTGAGCATCAGACTCCCCCGAACACCCAACCCATCCTACAGGAAAGTCTTGGTGCTGACAACTCACTGTTATACTCCAGGACATCCATGCTTCAAAGAGATGTGACCAGCCTTTGGGCCTAGAGAACATTAAGTAAGAAAAACATCCAAAAGAGGGTATAAATATTTACTTTTAGAGCATAAAAAAATTAAGTATTTATAAATTATAAATATAAAATTATAACATTAACTATAGATATAGATATAGATATAGATATAGATATATAGATACATATATTATTATAAATGTTGACTGAAAAATCTGGCATTACCACAATGGAACCAATAAATAAATGTGACATTCTGATTTGATTATTCAGCATTAGAGACTAACAATTAATATCTGTATTCTACTGTTTAACCATCCTGACAAAAAGACAGTATTTTATTATGTTCACATAAAATGCCCCATATTCCAGTTTTTGCCCATTGTGTCTCATCCTGTTACATCTAAGAACCTGGTTCTGTCTTTTTTATACCTTTCCAGCAGTGTTTAAACACCTTAATCCCCCTGAACTTTCTCTTCTCGAGACTCACCAGTCCAAGATCTTTCAGACTTTCCTTGTATGAGGGATGTTTCATTCACCAAATCACCTCCAGGGCCCTTCTGTGGACTTGTTGCAGTGTGTGCATGTTTCTTGTAGCAGGGAACATAAGCCTGGACCCAGAACTCATGATGCATTTCACCAGTACCAATCACCTTCGTGTCCTAACATGTTTGGAAATGGTTTCCAGAACAATCTCTTCCATTATCTTCTCAGGGGCTAAAGTAAGGTTAATGGCCACGTAATTCCTGCAGTTTTGATGTTTTTCTCTTATGCATCCTCTAATGTCCTAAAAGCAGCTCCAAAAGATTTGATATAGATTCCTGTTTTACAGCTAAACCATAAGTACAGGTGAAAAATATGAACAAAGCACATTCTTTCTGGAAGATTTTGTTAGTTGGAGCTACAGCCTGTACCCTATACCATGCCTGGAATTCTTTAGAAATATAAACAAACTGACTACATTCTTCTTCTATTTAAATAAAGTGATAATTGTCATTTTAATTAGTGCATTCACAATTTCATATGTGAATTTAGAGTGAGATATCCCTTTTTTAAATTCCTGTTGTACCTTGGTCATTTTAAAGCAGTATTAAATCTCTGAGAGTTTTCTTCCTTCTCAAACAAATTACCAGCATTTTGGATCAGATATTTTTCAAAATCTTTTAACATCTGTTTTACATGTATGAAGTTTAAGTATGGTAATAGAGTATATGTTGCTAAACATACACATTAACAGTTTAGAGTCCATGTTCTCTTTATTTGAATATATCTTTTCCTTTTTGAAATATCTTTCTTTTAGCCACCTTTCTCTGATAAAGAACTTTTGATACTTTTCCATATTTATGCTATTGGTTTTTTAATTATCTTCCTCATATTATTTTTGTATTCATGTAGAAAGTGATATTAAAATGAATATTTTTTCCTGAAAATTAAAAAAAATGTCCTTGAAAAACCTTCTTGCAATTTTTCACTCTTTTATTATTTTAGCCAGTTTTTTCACATTTTAAAAATAGTAATTATATAAATAATTATATATTAGTAAAATAGTAGTACATTTGAAAAATGTAGTTTTTGAAATACCTACATAAATTCCTTTGCAGCTGTCCAGGTTTGGAGCAACTCTGGGGAAGAATTCCTCAAAG
>JAHXMQ010012338.1:73323236-73351422 GCA_020466415.1 Ammodramus savannarum pratensis | reverse complement strand
GATTGGGGATAAAAGCATCATATAGTCAACCTAGGACAGCAGCTTTTTCTACTACCTTACACTTCACTGTTGAGAGTTTCACATGCACTGTTTTTCTCCAATGAGAATTTTACTTCTGAGTAAACCATGAGAATTTTTTGTTTGGTTTTTTTTGGTTTTGTTTTTCATGATATTACATCTCAGTCCTGTGACAGAAGAAAAAGTTATTCTTTTCTTGTGGTAGCTTGATTAATTTTTCCAAGAGGCACTTTATTGATGACATCTAATTTATTGCTTGTATCTTGCATGAACATTTACCCACATTACTTGGAGTAATTGAAATCTCCTTTACAACTCCTCGTCTCCATTAGACACAGATGAATAATGCCATTTCAGATGCCCTAAGGCAATGGAAGCTTTCACAGGGAGTTGAGAGGTGTGACATAGGTCTTTAGGGCAATAACTGATCTTCCACAGCAGCAACTGGATACCACAGGAGGGCCCCAAGGAAATGTCACTGGACACCTTTCTCCTAACAACTGAACCATGCCCTGTTCTTTTTCTGTAACAAGATTCTTCATCTGAAGCTGGGTAAGCCTGCTAGAAAACATACTTTGAGTTCCTTCATTAGAACAACAATCCAAGCATGTCTTGTACACTCCCAAAGTGAATATCCACTCTTATAATGCCACTCAAAATCTACTCTCACTGGGATGGCATTACATATGAGATTCAATCATTAGGGGTTTTTTTAAGAACTTAATGCTTGAAGCAAATCCAAAAATATCTTATAATTCACAGTTCTATTAAAATCTATATGAAGTCTATGGTAGTGTTGACCCACATTTGCAGCAATTAAGAAAATAATACAATTAACATCAATTTCAATTAATTTCACCCTGGTTTCCTACATATAACACAAGTCCAATTATTTTAAGTTTCTTTGAAGTAGGAGAAATCACATTATCCAAGAGGGAAAAATGCACAATATGGTTACCACATGCAGAAGCAGTCAATTTGCATGGTACATAGCAAAGCTTATGGCAAAAGCTAAGATATTAAAAACACTTTCATTATATTTCTAAATTCACTTTTATCTTTAAAGGTCTGCTTTCATCTCTTAGGATGGTTGGAGGGGAAAAAAAGACAGCTACTGTACATCAAAATTATGCTTAGTTGTAAACTACCTTGTAATTGTATCTGCGAAAATTAAAAACAACTAAATATTCTTCACATCTTTAAAACAATATTGAAATTATGTTCTGTAAGTTAAATTGAAGGCAGAGAGGAAGTCAAAGGTAGCAAAAGGAAATGAAAATAGACTCTAGATAAGATACAGCAGTAGTTTAATTATGGAAGTACACAGCAACTCTGTTGACAAGCTTCGGCACACAGGCTACCAAGTGTACTAAAATGTGGTTTTGAATATAGTCAAGGGAAGAACGCAAAATATTTTTTTTAAGACAGAGATAATTATAAGCATAAAAATATATAGGTGATCATCCTGCACTGTTAAACATAAATAAAAATGCTTATTGATTATTGAGGAGAGGAGAGGAGAGGAGAGGAGAGTATAAATACAGCTGTATTGATTCAAGGGAAACAACTACATAGAATCTAATCTCCAAAATTATGTAGCACAGAAATAATGATGGTAACTGAACGTTTTTTTCCATATTGAGACTGTGTTTTGCCTACTAAAAGAAAAGATCTGCCTGGCTCTTTCTTGCTCTTTGAGACAGCTAGTCATGGAGATCATCACCACCATTTCCTCAGCAGCATTACAATCACAAAGGCTTACCATTGTTGCTGAACCTGTGACTGCTGCTGATGCAGACACTACAGAATTCATGCTCTCACTCCTAGCTGTCCAATCTTCTGCTTATTAGATAAAGAATAGATGTGTGTTCCCTCTTCACAGCTATGGGCTTTTCTTACTTCTCTGTCCCCTTGTTTTTGGGTATAAAGGTTACAGCAAAAGGATGTTTGAAACCTGCAGTTCATGTCAGTGTCTGCAGCTGCAGCCCTGTTTAACCCTTCTCTCCTGCCACCACCTTGGGCTGTCATCTCTTGACATGCTCCAATGGCTGCACCTTGTCCTATTAAAACCACCAGAGAATCATAGAATCGTCTGATTGAAAGAGGCACTAAAGATCATTTAGTTCTAGCCCCTCTGCCATGTCCAGGGACACCTGCCACCAGACCAGGTTGCTCAGAGCCCCATTCAACTTGCCCTTGAACACCTCCAAGGATGGAGCATCTCCAGCGTCTCTGGGCAACTGCTTCTTCTGCTTTACCACTGCCTGAGTAAAGAATTTCTTCCTAACATCCAACCTAAATATCTCCCCCTTGTCCTATCACTCTCTGCCTAGGTACAAGTTGCTTTCCACCTTTTTTATAAGCCCCTTCAATTAATGAAAGGCCTCAATGAGGTCTTTTAACCTTCTCTTCTCCAGGATGAACAATGCCAGCTCTCTCAGCCTGTCTTTATATAAAAGATGTTCTGGCTTTCTGATCCTCTTTAGGGCCCTCCTCTTGACTCACTCCAACAGGTCCTTCCTGGGCTGAGAGCCCCAGAGTTGGATGCAGTACTTCAGATAGGGTCTCCTGAGGGCAGAACCGAGGTGGAATATCACCTCCTTTGACCTGCTGTGGAAAATCACCTCCTTTGACCTGCTGATCTTGCCTTTTTTGATGCAGCCCAGGATGTGATTGGTCTTCAAAATCTTAAACAGTCAGTAACATGTTTCTACCTGTTTAGAAAACTGTCAAGGCAATCAAGTCAGCTCTTTGCTAAAAATAAAATGGGAGGGCTAGATAGTCAAGAACATGCATATCTTCCACCACAGAAGCTACCCTTTCGTTAACAAGGAGTCAGACTAGTCCTTTTTAACGATATTGCATTTCTAAACTGGTAGCTGTTCTTGCACTATAATACATTAGATAAGTGGTAAGATTTAGCAGTACAACAAAACAGGACTCAAAACCATCAGACTTTCAACAGTACTCCCCGACAGTGCATTGAGCCATGTCAGTGGAATTTGGCAAAAGTTTAAATGCACGTTACTGCAATCAGTAATGTTCCAGGAACTGCTTGGAAATGACAGATGACATCTTGGGGACAACAACAACAAATAACCTAGCATGAACTCATTATGCTGGCTCCAGTTAGATGACATTTTAAACAAAAACCAGGGGTTTATTTTCTTGTTTGCTTGTTTTACTGAGATAAACTTGTTTACACATAGCCTTTCCAAATACCAAACAATTGTTAAATAATGAAAATTAGAGTGATTGAGATTATTTATGAAACATTATTGTTAGCTTGCTCTATGTAGTATTTTCATTTGATTTGTAGCACACTTTTAGTACAAAAAGAAGTGTTTAATGTACTGGTCCACATTAAAAAAAAAAAAAAAAAAGAAGAAAAACAATATTATGTGTTGCCTTAGTCAATGTTAAAATTATTTTCTGATTTTCACATACTCATCATAGTCAGTTTATACCCAAGCTTATACTTTCAAATACAGCAATAAAAAATGCAAAGGTTGGTAATATAGTTTTTGACAGTTTCCTCTTCCTTAGCTACTGCTCTGTAAGCATTCAAATAACAGTGAAATACTGGTGAATTAAAGTAAATATCTCCCTCTCTGTTTTTCTTTTTCTGTCTATCACCTGTTCTTCATCACCCTAACAGGTTTGTTTTTTTTCTGTACACTGAAAGTACAGCACTGAAAGCATAGTGCTTTTTATAAAATCACCCCTCTTAACAATTTATTTTAATACTGCAAATTTCTTTGCCAAGGTATGCATTCAGGTATATTTTTATATACTCATTCCAAAATGAGATAGTTTTGCAGAAGGAGTGAAGAACTCAAGGCTATATAAACTCCAGGGGGAAAAACTCAAGGGTACAATTGTACAAACAGGTAAAACTATATTTCTTCAGTTGTCAAATGGGAGATAGTAAAATCATGAATATCCTAGTCTAAACTAAGAGAAAGCTCTTTTTCTTATTGCGTTTGATCTGGTTTCAATTCTAATATTGGAACCACAATCCAGGAACTAATTTTCACAATACTCTGCCCATATTATTAAATACACTTCTATACAAGGTGGTTTTGTATATCTTTGTGTATATACATATCTATACAAATCTTTGTATATAAAGTCCTTGCATAATAAGTTTTAGGCAAATTGCTGTCTTTTATGTTGTTTGAGGAATACTTTTTCACCTAAAACTGTTTCCAGAACTGTATTCACTTGTGTGTGCTGGAAAAGTGAAATGCAAAACACACTCTCCTGTTTTCAAGTAATGTAGAATCAGAATTCCTTTGCCCATGTACATATTTCTACGCTTGAACTGTTCTCAATTTTTATATTATTTTTATAAATAATAGAGAGAAATATGGTTACAACATCAAGATTAATCTTACCAGGTAGAGGCATCTACTCAGAATGAGTCAGGTTCTAGACATGCCAGTTTATAACCTTTGCCTAAAAAGACAAACAGGGTGATTAGCTTGTATATAAATATATGCAATATAAGTGTTGAGGCAAAAGGATTTCCATAGAGTGCATCTTTACCTTGAAGGAAATAAGGGAAATTTTAGGGATAGTTTTAATGTGCCTCAAAATAAAGACTATTTTAGTAACCAGAAACAAAGTAAGAAACTATTACTCAAACTTAATAATCATAATCACAGATTAAGGAAAAACTAAGGATAGATTCAAAGAAGATGCGTCTTACCTTATTAAAGATAAAATTAAAAAGGGACAGTAGTAGAAGCTACAGTTCTAACTTTTTCCAACCCTGCTTTTCTTTTTCCCTACTAGCCTTTTCTATAGCTTCTGTTAGAGAGCTTCTCTAAGCGCAGGAAAGGAAGCAGTGAGAGATATTTTCAAATATAATGAGCTTCCAACACAAAGCAATACTGTCTTGATGGAGGTGGATAAAAAGGCTGCAGAATCTCACACCATTCCTACTACAATCTCTATTTACAACAGTTCATGCTTTGGAATAGATACATTGGGTGCTGTAGCAATATCTTCAGGAATATCCTGGATGGGAAGCCATGTTTCAGGCTCACTGGCTTCAAAGATTAGTTGTGAGTATAAAAATAGCATCATAAAATAGAATTCCATCTATGCTTATCTGAACAGAGAAGCTCCGAGGCTTTTATGTTTGTCTCATCATTAACTTCTTACCTACACAAATGCTCCTTGAACCATTAACAATATAAACAGACCTAGTGAAAAAATGGATTGACTACAATTCCAGGGGGAAAGAGAAAAGTTGTCTGTAAGAAAGCCCCTGAACACCTCACAGACTAAGGTAAAACACAATTGTTCACTTAGGGATATCCTTTCATATCGTACCCTGTGATACTATAAAGCTGAGAAAAAACACCCTCTTCCATCTCAAAACCATATTCTTTGGATATAATTTCATTACAAAATAACATTTTTTTAATTACTTTAGTGCTCTAAGTACTTTTGAAATGTGTTTGTCTGAAGAAATCTAGCTGCACGAAACAAAATGTTACAGCAATGTGGGGACTACCAAGAAAATTGTTTTTTGTGTCAATTCTGAGTCCTACATTTCTGCTGCACATCCAAACTCCATAAAAACATAAAAAGTTAATTTTATAATTGTAATAAAAGAAATGTGCATTTTCCATAGACTAACAGCCATGGGATTCTGTTCACAGAATTTAAAGGGGAAAATATGAAAATACTTTGTCATCAAAATAAAATAATAAAAATAACATTTTTTAAAACTCATGAAACTTATACAGTTTGATTTTTATATTGATACTATCATCAAATTTTGAACATCTTTATTTGCCTTTTTCACTCTTGCTTGGGATCATCAAAGAGAACATTTAGAATCCTCGTGAACTGTTAGAAAAACCTTTTTTTATCTACCACTAAAAATGACCTTTCTCAGGATTGCTATGTAAGTGAAATATACATTCAGAAGTGTGACATAGTGTTTAGATCCAATTATTGAGAGATGATTCTGTCCAAATTAAGGTGAAAACAAGACCATATGCCAAAGTCAATACTATGTATCTTATTAAATAATAAAGTGTGAGGTAGAGACATAGAAAGAAATAGAAAAGAAGGGGGGGAAGAGAAAAAGGGAGTGGAGGAGAGAAAGAGAGAGAGGGAGAGGCTGGTCATTCAAAACTTTACAACATTTGTAGATTTTAGCAGATAATTAATGCTTATTGGGTACACAGTTCTCTCAGTCTATTGATTAAATGATTCCCTCACTTCTAATGCTAATTAGCCCCCTGCTCAGTCTTTCTCTTCTTCTGAGTCAGTGGGTTTCTTGGTTCAGTGGGCCGTGAGGCCATGGTCAGAATCTCTGCCTGCCAGAATTGTCTTTTACCCAGTCAGAGCTGGTTTCAGCACAGTGGCTGAGTTGGCTTTCCTCTTGAGCCACAAATTCTGCATTCTTTGTTTCCATTATCAGTGATTCAGTGATCCATTCTTCTCCTGCAGCTTTGTTACCTTCCCCTAGGTCTCAGATAACATCCTGACAACAGTACCACCTTTATCTTATCTTGGGTTCCCAGCTGTTGTAGTTTATCTTCCATGCAATTTTCAGGCATCCAGAGAGGCATATTTGGGGGAGCTTCCTTGGTCATTGTTGATCTTAGACATCTGCTATCCCATAACTTGGGGTGATCTTTGTTTGACCAGTGATATTTGTGTTTGCAGTTGATTCTTTACACAGATTTCCCCAGAGGGAATTGTTGTCTGGATGCATTAACCAGGATTTTCTACCCAGATCTCACCTCTGCCAGGACAGAAACATCCTGTCACTCCCTCTGTGCTTATCTCATGGCAACATCCTTCTGTGGTCTAAGGAGTGTTTGAGACTGGAGACTGTGCTCTTTAAGTCCTTACACATATTCAAAGCAGTTAATGAGTTAAAAAAGGGTGTTGATTTTTGAGCTTTAAAAATTTACAATAGTTATCCAAACATAAAAATGACTTTCATATGGAAATAAAACATGTTAGACTATCCTTTTCACTGAGTGAAAATAAACAAGGAGATGAAAAGCTGGTTACAGGTTCTTTTGTTTTTAAATTCTTATTTATTTTCTTCTCTTCCTGGAGGGCATAAGAAAAGATGGAAAAATTAAAAAAAAAAAAAAAAAAAAAAGAAAAAAGGAGAAAAATTCTTTAATCAAGCAGAATTCTGAATCATTTTACTTGAATAAAAGCAAAAAAACGCACAAATATAAAACTAAATGCAAGAAATTTAGTCTGCATGAAAAAAATCCATGTGATGATCTTACAAGATAAATCCAGATTATCTAAATTTGATTCAAGCATGTATGTTGTCAAAAACAAACAAAGATGCAAGCCATCTAATCCTCCTGGCACATTCAACGTAAATCTACAAACGTATGGAGCTCATATCTTAATTGAATATTACATATAGTTCTAATAATCTAGTGGTTAGAGTTCATCTCTAGGAGATGATATCTTGAACCCCTGCCTGAAAAAATACAGACTTTGGAAGCCAAGATAATTTTTTCAGACTAGGATGACAAAAGCAATGCCAGAATCAGCTGAGTGAGTGGGGTGGAAAGATATTATTTTTTTTTCTTTTCTTTTTTTCCAAAGCAGATCTCTGTTGAAAAGCAAATGTGAGGCCCCAGGTGTGAATATGAATGGAACAGCAGCAAAAAAAGGTTAATAGTCTCTAGAGCCACCAGCTAAAATAGTCTTCTGAAAGCTTGTATTTCTCAGAGTTGGTTGTGCAAGCCCAGATTGCTATCTGATGCTAGACAATTAATTATGTCTGGACAACTTCATGTGGTGCTAGGATGCATTTGCATTCTTCCTAACAATTTCAAGTCTAACTACTATAACAAATGCCTGTGTCAGGAGACCACCTAACCCTGTTTTCTGTTTCATTTACTTAACATAGTAGGCTGATTCAGGTAGTATACTAGTTTTGGCTGGGAATTAATTTTATTCACAGCAGCCTGAAAAATGCTGTATTTTGGATTTTTGACCACAACAGTCTGGATATACAGGGATGTTTTAGCTATTGCTAAGCAGGGGTCACTCAGCATCTGGACACTTTCTGCTTCTTGCACTGCCCCTCCACTGAGTAGGCTGGGGAGCACCAGAGGTTAAGCAGGGACACAGCCAGGAAATCTGACCCCAACAGACCCATATATACATCATGCTTGGCCATAAAACTACAGAAGGATAAAGAGGGGGGGCACATTCAATGTTATGGCCTACATCTCCTCAGGTAACCACTACACCTGATGAATCCCTGTTTTTCTCAGAAAAGGCTAAATAACACCCTGACAAAGAGAAGCAGTGAATAAATTCCTTGTTTTGCTTTGCCTGCATGAACAGCTCCGTTTTGCCAGTGCAACTCTCTGTATCTTAATCCATGTGCCTCTCCTGTGTGCTGCTGGAAGGGAAGTGAGCAAGTGGCTGTGTGAGGCAGAGTTGTCTTCAAGGGTTAAACCACAAGATGTATCTTCACTCTACCCCAAAAGTGATGCTGTATCTTCGCTGCACACTCAGCTGCTCAAATTTCTAATAGAGAACTGTTCATAGTTCTAAACAGCTCTCTAAAAACTGAAGATTACCAGAGCATCCATCTGTTTTATTCTTCATGACAAGATTCTTACTTAATAACTAGCTTTAGTGAATTTGGTGAGCAAGGTATCTCAGGTCTTAAATGAAATTCAGACAGGCTGGTTTTTTTTTGGTGGGTTTTTTTTTTTTTTTTTTTTTTTTTTTGGTAATAGCAACATGCCCAATTGGGTTTAGCAGTCTCATGTCTCATTTTTTAAAAAAGTTTGTCTACATGTTTGCATTATGAGGCACACTGCATAAAATTTTAAACTTGCACTAATTCAGATGCATTTTCTAACTTAAGTCATGTCCTTGTGCCTTGAGTTTGGCCTTAAGACTTTATTTTCTTTGTTCTAAGAGAGTCTTAAGTTTCTACATAATCATTTTACTTGGCATTTTAAGATAGCACTCCATATAATAAATGAAAAGGAAAAAAAAAGGAAAAAAAACCTTAAAAACCACAAACCTCATAAATATTCACATTAAGATTCAACAACAGTAACTGTAAGATCTTAAGCAGGTATCATCAAAGTTGATGCCATTTAACATACTACCAACAAGCAAGCTTGCCACGATGGATGTAGCTGCAAGGATGACACACTGCAGGAATATTGTTACAGTTCATTTCATTATTTCTGTGCAAACAGTGCATATCTAACTTGAAACAAAGTTCTCCTTTGAAATGTACTCTTTCCTAAGAAAAAAAAAAATTGGGTATCTTATGAAGAAACACATCTTTAAATTACTTCTGTTCTTTCTCTTGAACTATAATTACCAAAGGATTGCCATGAAAAGAGCTAAAGGCTATAATTAATATTATTCTCTTTTTCTTGGATGAAGCATTTAAATACAGTGCATTATTTCATTGATCTCCCTGTAGACAAAGTCATGCCAATCCTTTTTTAGAAACAAGTTTCCTACCCAATTTCTCCTCCTTATAACTTTGAACAGCATGTTCTTTTGCAGTTCCCAAATGTTCAGAAATACTTGCAGAATAACAATGAAACGGAAGACATGAAGATTGTAATCATGTTAACATTTTTCACTGCATTTTTTCACAGATAGTGCTTAATAATTATTTTCTGATTCTTCTTGTACTGACTTAATGCATCAAAATTAACCTGCAGAGGGTTCCAGAGATTTTCTTGGCAACAGCTTCAGTTCTGTAAGAATGTGGAGCCAAATTAAATAATCAACTTGCATATTAAATAATCAAATGTTTTCAGACCAATTATGCTTAACCATATGTCCTTCCTCTTTGTTGTAATCTCAGGAGCTATAGGAGCTGTTTAGTTTAGTTTGTTTTATGCATTTAAAATATTAAAATGGGTCAATTATTTGAATAAAATTGTTATTTAAGGTGTTTATTTTTTTCTTAAACAGAAGTATAAATCTCAGTAAATTTATAATTTACTTTATACTAAGATTTCAGAGATGTCTCTTAATACTACAGTGGTTTCTCCTGCAGCAATCATTTCCCTTGCAGTATCCCACCAAAATAGTGGTTGTAAGTGAGAATAGATGCCTATTTAATAAAAAATTATTTAAATAGATTTAAAATTTGTCTTTTTTGTCTACTTTAAAATACACTTTAGCTTATACAATCATGTGCAATAACTGTAAGAGCTTAATATATTGTTTTTTTGTGTGGGTATATACATGCATTACAGATCTATCTTAGCTTGTGCAAAACTCTGAAAACTGGGAATAAAATTGTTGCTAAGTATGAAACGAATAGGAATGACATGCTGACATCAATAAATAAATCATTTATTGGTCTTCATCTAAATTTTGTAAAACCAAAAAAGTGCTTGGTAATTTAGAATTGTTCAATGTTTAATGGATGATTCAGCTGGAAAGGGAGAATGTGTGTCTTTATGTATATAAACATTTATATATATATATATATATATATTTATACATATGAGTACATGCATTTCCAAATAACTGTGTCAACTATTACTTAAATAATAGGGCTCTGGCATTCTTTTGTCCTTTTTTTTTTTTCTCTAAGTTTATAATGTTATTTTCAGCTTGTATTTGCAGAAGCATCAGGGCCCAAAGATTGCTAATTCAGTAAATTTCAGTCATGGCTATACACAGTTAAAATGACTTAGTACAGTGTACTTCACAAAATTATTTTTCCTAAGAGTTATTTTAAATTGGATGAATTATTTGTGATTTCATATTTTTTTTTCTCACTACTGTAGCCCACAGAACGGAGAGAAACAAACTGGAAAAGCACTGCACTGAGAAAAAAATAGAGAAAAAGAAAGGGAGCAAGAAGAAAATAGGGCATTTAAGAGAGAAGGAAAGAAAGAGAGAGAGAGAAAGAAACCATATCAGAAAAATGAGCTCTTACAGACTTGACCCCAAACTCAGATAGAACAGTGTGAATTGAAGAGCATTTTGCTAAAACTAGTACTACACTTATTCACATTGAAAATCTAACATCAGAAGCAAACCCCACTTTTCAGGTGTTTTTAATGGTGAAAATTATATTTTCAGTGTATTCTATAACTGAACAAAGTACCATATATTTAAAATAGAGTTAATATACCCAGTCTACTTTAGGAAGCTGATATGTTCTTTTGACATTAATAGCTGTGTTTTTGAAATGCCTCTCCCACCATCTTCTGTTACTAACTTCAACAAATGAAAATGTTGAATAATCCTGTAAAACCTTAACAAGACTTTGTATAAACACATGGCCATCTTAGAATTAGTAGTGCATGACTGTCATGACATAACATTGTTCTATTTTTTCATTCAAGAAATAAACACTTTACAGTACAGTTTATGCAGTACAATTTATACAACTTTGATGCTTTAATAACATACTTGTTAAATATACAGATGAGAAATAAAATTGTCTTAAAAACCCAAGATAATGCTGATATTTTCAGGAAACAAGTGCTGTGATAGAAAAAATTCCAATCACTCTGTGATTAGTATACTATAAATATTTTCTTAGACAATCAAAATAGACGTCATTAAAATTCAATATCTTCTTTAGTTTGCTATTACACAATTCTAGATTAATATTCTTAGAGTGTTAGCTGAAAGTTCTCATTAATATGCCTACGCACTCTGACCTTGGGATGTTAATCTGAAAACAAACATTTATCTCTGCCTTGTCACTGTTTTAGCTTGTGTCTTATGATCAAATCTCTTAGATGGGTGGATATCCATCACTTTGCTGCCAATGGTCTGTGTTGATTTATAGATGACATCTCAAAGCAATAGTTGTTTTGAACTGTTCAAGGCTTCATAAAATAAAGCAGAGTAAATTTCATAGTACTCCTGCGCTGTGGTAGTAACTACAACTATTCAATAATTCCCAGTGTGATTTATCATACTGTGGAATAAAACATTGACTTCTCCCCTCATTTTCCTCTGCTTTAGTCTTGTATTAGCCAGTAAGATGCCATGTGGTGGCTATATACCTAAAAGAGAAAAGCATCTAAGTAAAATTTCTTTATAATCTTGCACATAAATTATATTAATGCTGTTATGTTTTAGGAGCTGTGAATTTTCAGCAACATTTTGTAACATTCTATCCAGCAAAGAGGAGAACATAAGCCTTTTCAGTTTTCACAAAAACAGCAACAAATATCATAATAGAATAAATGTAAAAATATATTTGAATATGAAGGATAGGGAATTTCTTTATATATATATTTGATTAATCAGAGAGGATCAAAGGGAAATCATATTAAATAATAATGTGTTATTAAAAATTTCTCTCTCGCTTCCTCTAAGGAGAAACAAAGAGATATTTTTAAGAAACTACGTTATTAAAATAGCCTTTTCCTTTAGATAAATATAGTGAATAGATTAACCTCTTAATTTTTGTGTATGTGATTGACTTACCAAATACTATTACTTTTTATATTTCTTTTCAGTGTTTGAAAGCCTGATATGTGAAATATCAGTTACACAGTGTGTAATTGAGGCGCTGTTGCAGTAAGGAAAATACTGACTGGTATTCATTATGTGAATACGTGTACAGCAGATTTTGGGGTTTTTTAGTTGAGATTTCGAGTATAGGGTTTTTTTCTTGTGGTAGTAGTACTAATTTATTTTTCCCCTGAGGATTTAAGAAAACACTAGAATCTGCATCCTATTCCAGCGTTTGACCTCCCTTAGGTCAACATTTCCTCCATATATTAAGTCAGAATTTCCAAGTTTACAAGCTGTTGCTTATTGTTCTACCCCTGAACACAAGTATGTAGCACAACCTTGAGAGCAGTAGGTGCCTTCTTTACCCTCATAAACAAATCCATTTTTTCAGTTTTTCCTCATGTCTAATGTTCATACACTTTTTGACTAACTGAGCTAGTTGTTTCATTGCAGAAGGCAAACTGGTAGGTCAAACTTGATTTGCCCTTGGGTAATCCACTCTGGCCAACCATATTCTTGTTTTTTCATGTTTGATCTGACATTAAACTGGTCTCCCTCCATTTAGTTGTCCAGATCCTCTTATATTCCAGTCTTAGAGATTAATATGATATTAGGTCCTTCCACTGCTCAGAAACATTTTGTTTCCTATTGCTTTTCAAAGACCACAAAAATCAGCCTTGAAATGTCCGAATGCATTGGCCACACCTACCAGTATCCGTGGGAACATGCTTCCTATCTCCATGGTCCTTAATTTGTCCAGCTGCTTCAAATATTCCTTAGCTGTATTATTCTTGATTGCAAGTGTTGTTTAATTCTTTTTATTTAAAAGGAATTATCTTTGGAAACTGGAACTGACCAGTGAAAATTGAGGGAGGGAATAACCAATCAAAACAAGTAAATTCTGCTAAGTATCTTTGGTTTTTTCCTATCTTTTTTGTCACTAGGTACACTGCTTTACTGAGTAGTGGGCCCAAATTTTTTTAAGGTGTTTGTTTGTTTGTTTTCCTTTTTCTTTTCAACTGATAAACATAGAGAAGCCCTCTCTACTGACTTGTGTATCCAGTGCTACCTTCAAGTCCCACTGAGATTTGACTTCCCAGTTCTATACTTGCAGGTGCTGTCTCTACAGTCTTCCTGGGTAATTCACTCTCATTTCTACTTCCTACACACTTGCTTTTTCTGTTTGTGTTTCTCCACACCAGTCTTCTGCTTTTCATACTAGACACAGCAAAGAACTGCTCTTGTTCTTTAGATAAATTATTTTTAAAGATCAACTTGTTCTGCTTGGATCCTTTGCCCTTCAGGAAAGCATTCAAAAGTGGTCTGTCAAGGTAATTCTTAAAGAAGGACATATTTCCTTGAGTTCCAGTATTTCAGATTCTGCTATTTGTTTGGCAACTTCTCTAAAGATTTCAAAATTTGTCATATCACACTTGCTCCACATCCCCAGTAAGTTTTTTCCATGTTTGTAATTGTTGCATCAAGCACAACATCTCCTCTGTCTGTTCACTCATGTCATTGAGATACTTCAAGACAGCCCCGTCTCCTCATTTCCCAAGCTATCATTTATCACAGCACCTAGTTAGGCAACTTATCCCACCATGTATCTACAGTGCCAGTGAGATTATGGATCTTCAGCTGTATATGAACCTCTAACTCCCCATTCTCTTCTTTCACTGTGTGAATTCCTGTACAGGAAAAATATATGGATCCAGTCTCTGCCTTACAGAGGGAAATACTCTCAGTTAAGGAATGCTTTATACCCTTTCCCCCACAAAAATAAATTCTTCAAAACATTGTGCTTTCCCCATAGTCAGATATCAGCTACTGAACTGAAAATTACTTTCAGCTGAATGCAACAGTATTTTATGCCTGCACATAAAATTTTTCTTTTTTGCCGTTCCCCTGTCTTTATATATTTGGTTCAGAAAACTATTACACATTACAACTTCAGGTCTGTAGGGCTGGAACCCCACTTATGTTAAATATGACATGTGTAAATTATTCTCAGGAGAAAGACAACTACGCTGAGCTCATAATATTTTTTATTTATTATATTTAATAAAAATAATTTTACATTTCGTGGAAAAACTACCTGTGGCATTGATTTTTCATTTGAATATGTGTTTGGAAGAGAGAATGTAAATTCATAGTATAGTGACTGGTGCACCAGCAAAGAATTTTCTTTATATTTGTAATATTTTATTTGCAACTCTGATAGTTGCAGAAATTTGATTTCTCATTTACATTTTCCTTTTTGTAGATTTTAGTATTGATTCAGTTAAATGTTTTTACTAAGGTTATTGAAGGTTTGTGGGTTTTTTTTCCCTCAGAAAACATCAATATTTGAAATTCTATAGTTGGTTCACAGCAAAAATATAAAAAGATAAAAATACTTCTGAACTTTTCAAGACTTTCAACTGAGCTACAAGAACACTAAATTGCTCTTGCTCATTGAGGCATGTGATAAAAACTGATGACCTTGATTTATATGTTCTTGAAATAGCCCTTTTCACCTTAATATCCATCCATCTTAAGGAAAAGATGTTTGTCCATGATAAAACATAACATATGCTCCAAGGTGATGCTAAATGTCCAGGGAGAAAACTGTAAACTCTTTCAATGGGCTATGGCAAATCAAGGTGTTCCTATGCTTTCACTTTGTGTCACTTTTGTCATATCATTTGCTACTTACCCTTCCTTTAAAACTTTCATCAAAACCTATAAAAACCTTGTATGCTTTTCTTATTAATCATTGTGCATTTCCTAGTTAACAGGCTGGCACACAGGTTAACAATTTCCCTCTCACACTTTCCCTTACTTTTATCACTCTCCTTTTCTTAACTCAATGAAACTGGATGAAGTAAATATTTCTTTCCTTTAATTAAATGACCCTCAACTCAGAATAACTAAAAAAACGTTTTAGCCAGCATTGGGGTGGGCCTCAGCTATCCTGTTTGCTGCACTAAGCGAAACTGAGTAGGATAATTTTCTTTAATACACACAGATTAGTGAAATACAAGCAAAGTGGTTGAATAAAGACATTATTCAACCTGGTACATTATTAACATACCAGGAGCTATGCTGAGAAAACTTTAGCAGTGTGTCTTACTGCATCTTCCTTATTTTGGGATGATTACAGTCAGACTTCTTCACAAATAAATGTGGAACAATGAAGATGTCAGACTGTTGCTAGGATCTTGCTGCCAGCAGAGGTGGAAACATTAAGGCAGGTTTAGAGGCAGTCATGGTAAAACTGCATCTTGACCAAAAGCTGTACCAGCAACAAATTATTGCATTTTTTCTCTCTATAGGGACTTCCATAGCTCTACATAGACTGAAATTCCCTCACTAAAGCCTATAATTCACCTAGTGTAAAAGGAGTCACCTCTTTATTGCCAAATCAGGTGAAATATTCCTAATGATGCCCTCATTTTATGAGCTGAGAAGCACAAATGGCTTCTTCACTATTTTTCAAAAGCTTATTGCTTAGCCATAAAAGGAATAGACTCATAAGTAACACCTGCTGATTATGCAAATATCACTTCCTATCACTACTTAGACATATCTCTAATTCCTGTATGTTTTTGCACTACTAAAAAATATTCCCTCCTAGTTGTTTGTCAGTACTTATTTGAAAACTCAAGCAGATGTGTAAACAGGTTTGTTAGCACTCACTGATAAAGCTTTGCCGATGCATTTGTCACAACTGTGAGCAGATAAAACAGGAACATTACCCAATCAAATGCAACATCACAAGACTTACACAGAATTCTCATTGTTTTGTGCATCCAAAATAACTAGATATGTGTTTCACACACAGAAAATACTTAGGAGAAATTAGTGTATAAAGCTGCAGAGAAAGCCCAGCTGAAGTAATTTAGAGACAGTAATTACCTCCACATTATTGTTATTGTAGTTCTTACCACACACCATGAAGCAGAAAATAAGAACCTCTGACTCACAGAATACTTGAAAGATATTTTAAAGATTCCCCACAGTAAAGCTTTGTGTACCACCTCATCAAAAAAAATAGTAAACAGATAATAGCAATCATCTAAACATGCTTTTGGAAGTAATGGTAATTTTAAAGGGGCATTTTTATACACAAGTGCACATTTAGATATAACTATAATTGGTGTTTTATCTGTATTCCAGTTTATAATCTATAGGTTAACCATGCTTGGGTACTTGTGGATGAAGAAACACACCTAAGGAGTTTAATCACTTTAGTACCTTGTACAGTCCGTATTTCAATAGCAATCCACAGTCAGAGGACAAGTTGAGCATAGTGAAAAAGAATGGCAGTTAAATACACTAAGAAAATCAAGAAAATCAGCCTTAATTAAATTTATTCAGGTTTGCAGAAAAAAAAAAAAAAAAAGCCAAATCAGGTCATTGTAAAAGCTTTAGAATATTTTATTGCACTCCCTCATTTCCTCCCATCAGCAGTAATTTCCCTTCATTCTAGCCGACCTTTCCTTCTCCTATTCCCACCATCATTCATTAGGAGAATTTTACCTTAAAATGCCACATTTCTCATAAACAGTGAAAAAGAACTGATTTACAACAAGCCTCTCCTACTATACTAGTTTTAGGTTTTCTATTTTTACTTTAAATTAAAATATTTATATATTTGTAAGAGAGTTGTAAATGTTTTATTTCATTCAGCAGAAAGAGAAAGCTAATGCTTTACTTTTCAAAGCAAGTGTATATGCACTGTGCAGCAGCTGCTGTTTACTACTTACCATGAAATCACTCTGTTTCTCAATCCTTCCAACCTGTTAAAATTAATTGCTTTACTGGTTTTTTTGGTGAAGGAAGGATGCTATTTGTGATATCTCATCTAAACAACAAATTTAAGTAAATTAGTTGTCTAATTATCTTAATCACTGGATACTACATACTTAGAGAAACAAGTTCTGTGCAATTTATATAAACATAAAAATAAGCTACAATTATTTCACATTAATTCTCAAGATCACTCTTTCGAGATGTAGAGATTCAGAAACTTGATAACAAAAACAACATGTTTCTGTACAGTTTCACATAGAAAACTTCAGTATTTTTTTCATTGGATGAAAAGTCAAAATATCACCTTTTCAAGGCTATATTTTTCTAAAGGATCTGACAATAACATATCTTCAAAATTAATCAGTCCATTACAGCATTAGCCTTTTTCTCTTGAAGCAGCTCTGAGTCTCATGATAATTGTTTTTCTGTCACCATTTCCTATCTCTAGATTTGGATTCCTAAACAGATTACTTTTCCTATAATATCTCATGGCTACCCAACTGCAAAGAAGCACACAAAAAATTTATAACAGATGCTGTATCCTGACCAGCAAGACTACTTAGGGGAATAGGTACAATAATATGCAAATGCATATCTTTCAGATTACCAAGCATTGGTATTGATATTAAGCTGACACATAATTAAAAATCTGGAATAATTGTGACCAGACAATTATTTGACCTTATTTGAAAACAATTTTGGACAAATACAGCATGAAAACAAATAAATTTTCATTTTTGCTCTCAGTTTATCTCAATTCAATTATTCAATTATTTTCTAGGGATGTATTTTCTGTTCAGAAAAAGAAAATAAATTTATGTCAAATACTTTTTAATCAGTTTTGTTAATGGGCAAATGTATTAGGTTTCCCTCACAAGGTTTTAGTAACAAGGTGTCTGCATGAGCGTCTTCTGTGAGAAGAGGCTGGAAGACTCTCTAAGTGTGATAGAACCAGTTCTAGCCAGCTCTAACAAGAGACCCACTGCTGGCCAAAAGAGCTGGAGGTGAAAAAAGCTTCAGTGGAATCTGAAAAATCTCAGAATAAAGGGGTTAATGTGTACATCTCAAACACCAAGACCTGGATGTCTGCAGAACCAACCAAGGGTTGCTTGTAATAATGTGCCATGTGAAAGAACAAGATGTGAATATCGATGGGGATCAGGGGATGTAGGGCCATTTTCCTGGACAAATGTCCTGGTTATAGTTCCTAGAGGTGAGCACAACACAGTACAGAGCGAGTTTTCTCCTTCCTGTCTTCCTCTCTCTCGCTCCTTGTTTATTTCTAACTCCTTTATCAAAACCCACTACTGTATGCTTATACAAGAGGTCAGGGACTAACACACTAAATATCATGTCAAGTGTGTCATTTCATAATAAAACTCTGCCTTTTTTTTTTCAGATCCTTTGAATTTTGTTGTTCCTTTTGACCATAACCATCTAAAAATCTTGTATGTGCCCTTCCCCTTGAGGGTGGGATATCACAGTAGTTCCTCTAGAATAAAAGATTTAAGAAGAGGGTAAAAACCACTGCACAACAGCAGACAGGAAAGAAAGAAATCAGAACACATGAGAGAAACAACTCAACAAGAGAGAAGGAGGAGGGAGAGGAGATGCCAGAACAGAGATTCCCCTGAAGCCTGCGGCAAAGATCATGGTGAGGCAGGTTGACTCCAGCAACTCACAAATAACCCTACACCAGAGCAGGTGGACATACTTAAAGGAGGCTGGGAGGAGACACAGCTGAAACAGCTGACTCTGACGCATCAAAGGGATATTTCAGACCACATGCCATCATGTTCAATACATAAATTGGGGTAAGAAGGAAGGAGAGGTAGGATCTCTTTAGTGATGTTGTTTGTCTTCCTGAGTTACCATTATGTGTGATGGAGATGGTGCATTCCTGGAGATGGTGAACACCTGTCTGCACACTCATAGGAACTGGTGAATTAATTTTTGGTTTGATTTGAGTGGCTGACTTTAGCTTTCCCAGTTAAATTGTCTTTATCTCATCCCATAAGTTTTCTAGCTTTTTCACTTCCAGTTCTCTCCAGATTCCACTGGTGAGGAAGTCAGCAAATGTCTGTGTGGTTCTTGGTTGCTGTTTGTAATTAATCCAAAACAGATGTCCAGACATCAGACTAAGATATTCTCCTCAGTGTCTTTAGTTCCAAAACCAGCACCCAGACATAACTTTTTTGCTTTTGTTTTTCAAAATGAGAGGTCACAGATTTCTCCTAGCAGAAAATTTAGCTTAAGGCTATCAAATTGATTGTGTTCAGTTTGTTTCCCTATATTTTGTTTTTTTTCCTCTACGGCAACTTTAAAATTATCCTTGGAAATAAACACAAATACAACAGCTCTTTTTTGACATAATGAAAACACTACTGAAGTTTCATCCTAACTTCCCTAATTTATTCAAAGTCCAGTCTATGTCCGCATATTTAACTCACTGCAGCTGTAAAATCTTGACAATGAAGCTGCAGTTAGTTCAAGCAAAAACTTATTAAATATTTTTAGAGGTTCTTTTCCCAACTTCTAAAAGCAGGAATTTAATTATTTCTTTTAATTCTTCCTGTGCAAAAAGAAGAAATCCTTGTTTTAGCAGCACTGTAAGAATCAGTCATACTCACACAAGCCAGTGCCAAAATTGTGTTGACTTTGAGGAAAAAATACTGTGTCTCAGCTGAACAAGTGATCACTTGAATGACTCCTTGGGCCAGTCAAGGGAAAGAAAATAAGGATACAAATTTATGTAGTAATTTAAATGAATGACATACCATTGTCAGGTTAGCAGTTATCTTATTCATCACGTTAAGATGATGTAAAACATAGCATCTAGAAATGCTGAGATAGCACACATTGAGTAAAAACTGCGTTAATAGCTTTAGGTTTTCATATACATATATACACCTACATGTATAAAAGTTACATAAGAGCTAAAAATTTAGTAATTTCAAAACATGAGTTTTCAGAAATTTTAGAAGATCTACCATTGCAATTGGTTCCCCTCCACATCTTTCTCCATAAGACTAAATAACCATTCTCCTCTCTTGAATATACCTAGTCATACCTTCATTGAATTAATTAGGTGTTTATGAACAGCAGTTCTTTAGGGATGAGTATGTTAATTTTGGGATGACAGTTATTTACTTTTGTTCTGTGTTTATGTACTTAGTGGTGATAACTAATATTCCATTCTGCATTATCTCGTCAGCTCAGCTTGCTGGAGAGCATTATGATAAGGTAAACCAACAATGAAACTGAGCTTAAATTAAGATTTCTAGCATAATGAAACTCAATATTCACAGCTCCTATTCCATGACTGAGATCCTGCACTCATTTTAATGCAATTAAAGTGAGGGAGGGAAAATGCTGTAGAATACAGAATATTCACGCTGAATTGCTTTCAAAACTGAGAAAGCAAACCAACAGTGAAACTGAGATGACACAAAATGTTATCTCTATATTAAATATAAATGCTTTCAATGAGCTTGCTTTTGCTACTGAAGATAATGTTGAACTTCCAGACTACAGACTTTCTTTGAGTGCTATTAAAAAGGAAAAATGTTAAAGATTGAGGGGCTATAATTCTCCTTTTATCTTAACTTCAAAACTGCACTTTCCTGTAGGAGTGTGGCACCTGATGCAGACTGGCACTTGTTGGTCTGTACAAAATATCCAACAATTGAGCATTGTTATCATAATAGTGCAAGAGTTCTATTGTCAGTACATTGCAAGGGTTCCATGTTGCCAGTTTCGTACCTCCTTGATGTTTCTTGTAGGCAGCTCCTCCAGGCACTGACCCTTCCTTGTCCTCACAGCAGCCAGCTGACTCCAGTTCCCCTCAGCCAACCAATCCACTCTTTTATAACACTCTTCTGATTGGCTACAGCTGTGGCCTGTTAACATCAGGCCTGCTCCTAATCCTTAGTAATTGCCTCAGCTGCAACTCTTTAGGGGGTAAGATTACATTCCATGTTCTATCCCCCAACAATTCCCTCTTCTACTTTTAATTACAGAGCTGCAGCATTTCTAGAAGTAAATATTCAAATAAATTAACATTATGACATACTCATATATTTCATTCAGATCTAAGAGTCATACAAATGTTCAAACAACATATTATAGTACAAATATATATATTTCTGAGTGTTGGTTCAGTTTTTGCAGCTTTTCTCAGTCTACAAAGTACTTACCATCAAAATCTTTTATACTTATATTTAACAAACATTAACTGCTGCAATTGATTTATTTTACCAATAGTTTAGCATTCAAGTCCTTTTCCCCGAATCCACAGGGTCATATAGCCAAGTCCTGTTTCCCCGAATCCACAGGGTCATCCCAAATCCATGGGGTTATATAGTTTAGTCCCAAATGCACTGGGTCATCCAGTTTAATATTTGAGTCCTTTTTTCTGAATCACATCAGGGTCACCATTTGTTGTCATGACAGTGCAAGAGTTCTATTGTCAGTACTTTGCAAGGGTTCCATATTGCTAGAGATTTTGTACCTCCTTGATGTTTCTTGTAGGCAGCTCCTCCAGGCACTGACCCTTCCTTGTCCTCACAGCAGCCAGCTGACTCCAGTTCCCCTCAGCCAACCAACCCACTCTTTTATAACAATCTTGTGATTGGCTGCAGCTGTGGCCTGTTAACATCAGGCCTGCTCCTAATCCTTAGTAATTGGCTCAGCTGCAACTCTTTAGGGGGTAAGATTACTTTCTATGTTCTATCCCACTAAAGACCAAACAGACACGATAACAAAGGGTTTAGTTCATGCATAGGCCTTTGGGGACAAAAATTGCAGACATGTTTTTGAACATGTTTACACATTCATCTTGGCCTGTGTATTTACCTAAGAGGGTGGAGGTACAAAGATACATATTTTTCTCCTGAATATGCATGTTTTTAGAGGGAAGAGGCTTTGACAGCATCTGTCACCTTTTTCAGGCTGTACCAAACATCCCAGTGTTTATCTGATGTTCACACTTGTGCATGGGCCAGTTCCATATATAATCCATTGAAAAGTCTTAATTGAAAAAATTAATTACATCCTGTGAGTGTTGAATTTTACTCAAAATATAACACAATGGCTAGAATTGTGATTAGTCTAAAGTATGTTTTGAGATGTAAAGTCTAGAAATGTTGACAAATAAAGACACAATAGTATATAGCCAGTACATACATACCTAACTGTTTTCTTACTATTTTTGCTTTACTACTGATTTATGTTCAGAAAATAGCTGTAGAGCTTATCATTGATATGATTAAGCTCTCTTATTTTCCCTCACCATCTTTAAGAACAGCAGGTCTTTTACCTTTAAAGATGAAAATAAGATGATTTACAAAGTCAGTAGTGCTTTTTGTGTATCTATAATTTTGCACATCTCCTGTTGTTCAGTTCACCACAATCATAAATTAGATATAAAGGACTGAAATTCAAACTCCCCATCTTATGATTTGTTTTGCTAACATAGAATTTAAAATTTCACACATAAGCTACTGTGGGCAGCTTCTCCCACAATATTTTTTTTCTTGGTAGAATAAATATTTGTGAAAAAACATGAAGACTAGGTATCACAAATTGTATTAAATGTATAAAAAATATGTCTCAGTCCCTGAGCAACAGTCTGAGCTCAGTCTCTGCAGACTCCAATATTGCAGTATCAACTCCAATGCATTTTCTTCAGACACAGAATTGACCCAACAACTCGGAAATTGAAACAGAAAAATAGAAGTTGGGAAGCTTAGGATCCCTCATTAAATTACAGATGCTGCAGAATGGTCTGTGTAAGCAATATGAGTGTCCTATGGGGGGAAAAAATGAGAAAAGTCTTTTTTTCTTCTGTAACAAGCATCTTTTATTGCACACTTTATAAAACTCTTTAAACTTTTAACTTGAATTCTGTTTTCCAATGTGATGAGTAGAGGATTATAGTACTTCAGTGCAATTAAATTCATGTTTTATAGAAGACTTGCTTCAACCAAAATACTAGGTCAGTCCCACATGCTATGGCTTAATTTTTGCTCAGGATAAATAATTTATTCATGCAATACAAAACCTTGATGCATTTCTTTCCTCTGTTCTGCAGCCAAACTCACGCCAATCTAATATAATTATTACTTGAAAGAATTTGTCAATGGCAGATTTTTAGTTTCAAACAGCGTCAATAGGAATCTTCCATTCCAAATTAGAGTGTTTGGACTGTACTATGAAAGCATTCAATGTCATTCAGAAGGATTAATCTCTTACCTTATATTTCAAGTGGGTTTTTTACCTCCTCTAATTCTGGTTCCCTCCTGTGTGTATGCATTTACTCTTTATGGAGTATTGGAGAGGTTAAACAGACAAGCACAGAAGAAAATAAACAAATAAACACATTCTGAGACAGTCTGGTTAAAATATTGGAGTCTCATCCTTCTGGCAGGAGAAAAGCCTTCCCTGAATGGTTTCAAAGTTAAACATACATGAGTTGTTAGTTTCTGGGTAGGAAATACACTTTATGTTCCACAGAAACTCTGCTTAAGAAACTAAAATTTCCACAAGGCAAGGGCAGTTATATAATGAAAATACAAATCAAGAGTTGAGTCTGGTGTGAAACATCAGTGGATCAGCAATGCAGAATTGATGATTATGAAACAGTTCTCAACTGAGAATTACAAGTGTAAATGAAGCTTTACAATTAAAGCTAGCTAACTGATTAATGGGCATTTTGAACGATTTGCAAAGAAATTTTCAATCACCTGAAGCATTGCAGTCTTCTTGATCTGAATGACTGCTATTTTAAAATATTACTGAATAATATTTCTACTTGATGTGAAAGATGGTGAAAATGCATTATTATGCAGTTATGCTACTACTGTCTTCACATTGGGGAACCCAGGCTAAAGAGGATTACATCATGAAAACTCATCTAATTTGTACTGTTCTCTGCAATGATGATTCTAAATGTGTTTTGTTCATATTTCGTTGTGTTTCGTAGAATCACAAAATCAGAATGATTTGTGCTGGAAGGGACCTTAAATCTTGTCTTTTTCTACATTCCCTGCCATGGGCAGGGATATATTCCACTAGACCAGGTTTCTCAAAACCCCTTTACATACTAGGAGACTGCTAAAAGGTCTCCCTGGGGACTTTTTTCTGTAGGCTGAGATACCCAGAACTCTCAAAATATCATCATGTTGTCAACTTATATGACAAGTTCCATACCTTCTTGGTGATTTCTCATGGGCATCTCCTTGCAGCACTGACCCCTTCTTCCTCACAGCACAACCAATAAACTCCAGCTAGCCCCCTCTTTTATAGCACTCATCCTCATTGGACACAGCTGTGGCCTGTTAAGGGCAGGCCTGTTCCTAATCTTTGGTAATTGATACAGCTGCAGCTCCTCAGGTGTGAGATTACCTTCTGCACTATTCTCTTACATTCTATCCCCCAGATCATCATAGTTCTGAAGAGCTCTGATCCTATTTGTGGCACTCCTCTGGGCTTGCTCCAGCAAGTCCCTGTCCTTTTTTATACTGAGGACCTCAAACTTGGGCACAGGATGCCAGGTGGGCTCTATGAAGGCAGAGTATAGGGGGAGAATCGCGTCCCTGCACCTGCTGGTCACATTTCTTGTGGTGTAGCCCAGGATGTGATTGGCTTTTTGGGCTGCAAGTGTACATTGCCTGCTCATGTTGAGCTTTTTGTGCACCACCACACCCAAGGCTTCCACCTAAAAGCTACCCTTAATCAATTCTCTGCCCACACCTTATCAGTGCTTGGGATTGCCCTGACTCACATCCGGGACACATAAAAATTTTGTACATGAACACAGAGTATGAGCTAAATGTTGTATATTTATATCCTATATGTATGTGTGATTGACATTTCTTCTGTCCTGCCCCATAAAATGTATTTTGACTGTGTATTCTGCACAATAGTTAAGCGCTCAAGATGTGGAATAAAGCAAGAACTTTGAAAATATACATATAACGTTTAATTTCAGTTTTTACATGAAGGATTAGAATTCAATATAAGAAATATAAATCTAGTTATTTCCAAAGAGTCTTCAAAAAATGAATTGTAATCCTTTTTCTGCCATTGACATACCATTTGTATTTAAATAAGAAGGAGAAAAAAAAACACAGGAACTACACTACTATTTAATATTTTGCAAAGGATTAGGGATGAAATGTCAATTATCATAAATATAGTAGAAGGTTGCTGCTGTCTGGAAGAAAACCTTCTGTATGACACAAGAATTTGTTTTCAAGTATAAGTACAGATAAACTGTCTTCCTTGTAATATTTTTTTGATGTTTCCTCGCAATATTATTGAACTGAAGCAAGTCACCCAATTAGCTGGTTTATTCACCTATGGGGCAGCTAACTAGCATTCATTTTTTAAAAAATTTCATTTGTCTTTGTGCTGCAGCTCCAGTCACAAATTAACAAATCTTTCTCTGGATCTCCCACAAAGCCTTCAAAGTAACTGATGAATTACCAAAGAGAATAGCACAACCTTGGACTCTCCAAGCAGATATCTGCAGTATGAACCTTTATATAAGAAGTGGAATTAATGGCCGGGACGTAGAAGCAGCCTTTATCATTATTCATGTCAGAAATTTAAATAGCAAGTCCTTGATACTTTTCTTCTGATCACAGTACTGCCTCAAAATCTAGCCAAAGATGAGAAGGGACATCAGCAGAGCTGTGTACTGCTGTACTTCTGGCGAAGCAGCTGGAAAATTAGCAGCACTGTGAAACCTTTGGAAGCTTATTGTAGTTGTTGCAAAATGTGGCAGAATTTTATGTCAGTCCAGGACAAGATGGAACCAAACACATATCAGAATTGTTCTATTTTTCATCTAAACAGGTATAAGTTTTTTAACTGAAGAAAGAATAGTTTGGTAATAACATCTTTCTTGCCTTTTAAGAAGTGAATTAGTTAAATTATTTTCATTTTCAAGTAATTCAGTAAAGAATCAGGAAAAAACATATCACACAAATCCTCCCTCCAAAAAACAAAACAAAAAACTGACCTAACAAAAACAAAGAAACAAAAAGACAATAACCTAAAAAAACATCACAAAAAAAAACACAAAAGAAGTCCATTATTTCAGACCACAAGATTTCAGGAACGTAATCAAAGTACAAAATGTATATGATAATGACTTTTTTTTTTGCCTAATAACAAATCAGGAAGCTGCATTTAGGCCAGACTCTCAGCACAAGATCACTTCCCTCTTTAGAGTGTCCATATATTTATTGGAAATGAATCTGTGCCCATTTTCAAGGTCATCGACATATATTGTCCACATGTGAAAAAAGGCTGACTTTTTAACAGTCTTTTTGTGACAGAACAAAGAGAAATGCTATTAAACTCAAGGGAGGTCAGTCAGAGCAGAAATAGGAAAGAAGTTTTTACAATGATGTTGGTGAAAACAAAGGAGCACGTTGTCCGGAAAGGCAGTAGGTGCCCCATCCCTGGATATATTCAAGGTCACATTGGACAAGGCTCTGAGCAACCTTATGCAGTTGAAGATGTCCCTGCTTTTTGCAGGTGGAGGCTGGATCATGTGACCTTGAAAGGTCCTTTTTAGGCCAAACTATTCCATGGTTCTATGATTCCATGAGGAAAATATTCACAATTCTCCTATATGCAAAGAACTTCAGAACTTCAAAGAATGTGATAAGTAAATTCTCTTTCCTAAATAGTATTGTTGAGTATTTTCAACTGGAACAAAAGTTTCAAACAATTCTTAAGGAGACAAGGGGAGGAAAGGAAACCAAGTAGAAATGGAACAGCTTTATTTTTTCATCAAAACCATTTAATCTTATTCTGTGAAAGCAATTCCTAAAGGAATCTTCTTGTAGACTTCAATAAAAATCACACTGAACAGGCAATCAGGAAGAGCTGAATATCAAAGTAAAGACACAAAACAATCACTTCTAGTGTTTTTATTCAAAAACTTTATTTTTACTCTAAGTTTCTTTTTAAATTAGGCTGAAGAGTTCTAGGGAGCAATTTTTATCTCATATCAATTTAAGATATGAGCCCTAGTGTGAGGTTCCCTTCATGAATGTCCCCTTTCACTTGCTACACAAGTAACTTGAACTAAACATACGAACATTAAATCAGTAAAAGAATAAGTTAATTCCCTTATTTTGTAGTTCTTTATTGACTTTTAAGAATAAAAATAAGTAAAAGAGACATATAATGTTAGGCATAGTTCCTTACTATTTTCTGCACATTTTCATGGTGATATAATGAAGAATTTTATTTATTTATTCTGTACCGCTAAATAAAGGTTTTTCAGCTGATTATTACAGAAACAATGAATATCATTCCACTGTTGTTGTTCTCAAATGTATGTTTGAAGATGCTGGATCCAAAGAAAACTTTCAAAAGACAAAGATACACAAGGGTGAAATGGACTTCATTATCTTCTCTGAAATAAAGGTGTACACAATACTTTGCTTGTGACCAGTATTGATTTTCTATGATGTGTGACATCATCTATCAAATATTTTTGTGGAAAAGAAAAAAAAAAAAAAAGTCATGCTTTATTACTAGCTGAAAAGCATGGAAAATGGATCCAATAATCTCCCATCAACAGAAAACAGTATTTCTTTCATCGATCAAGTAAGTCAGAAAGTAGATCTGTTTAGTACCCTTTGGCACCTATTTGTTCTATTTGGTTTTACATAAAATCTGAGGGAAAATAGATAAATGACTTTTAGATTAAGTTTTCTTTACTTCTCTGAAATAAGTGATGCTTAATACAGAGAGGTTCTGTAAATATAAATTATTGAGCTACAGGTGAAAACTAAATAAACTTAGTTTATATGTCTGTATTTTTAGATAATGTCATGGTTTGAGCCTGGCACAGAGCCAGTGCCCC
>JAHXMQ010012338.1:73297613-73323136 GCA_020466415.1 Ammodramus savannarum pratensis | reverse complement strand
TCCCAGAATTCCCACTTCTTCCTGGTCAAACCACCACAGATACTGAATAGCAACATTGTTTTTGAGAATAGAGGAATAATGGATTTCGTAGTGAAGGAGCATTTAAAAGAAATACTTAAATCGTGAGGAAGTAGAAGTTCACTTTGATGGAAAGAGTGTAATCCTGAAAGAAAAAGTGGTTATGCATATAATGCAGACTAAACTATTATAAACCTCTTAGATTTCAAATCCAATGGTATATATGGGGTAGAAAAAATGCAGAGGTAATTTCTAACCTCTGTTGCTACAAATAATCTTCTGTATTCTTGAGACAAACTAAATACTGATGTGTTTCTAGCTCTATCAACAAGTATCTTAAGATTCAAACAGATGTTCCTGGGTTTTTTTGCCCACTGGTGCCAATACTCATTATAACTTTGCCCAGAGGAGTAAGGGAACTAATAGAGTATGTCTGTAGCATTATCTTGCTGAGAAATGGTCCATCTATGCCAGAGATTTGCTTCAGAGAACACACTTATATTCAGATTTTTTCCCCATGGTGCTCATCATAGATATCCCAAATACCTATGAGTCACTGAGGAGCATAGATGGGATAAAATACGTAATGCACTGGTTTGCATTGTAGATAATTTCCCAAAGACACAAAGCAAATCTAAAAGAGTTTATATGCGTACATTTTTAATTACAAATTTTTACGGCTTAAACATATTGGATTGCAAGCAAATCAAGGTTCACTTACTCCCCTATGAGCCATCATAATCAAGGAGTAAAATCTTATTTTTTTCCCCACACACATTAAAGAATTACAATAAAAAGTTCTTATTCCAATGATAAAAGTATTTTTATTGCTCTACATTGCTAAAAGTACTCAGTCTAAAAAAAAAAGTAACTTGATTTTCAGCAGTAAATGGATGAAGAAGGATGAAACAGACCAGTGATTAACTTGGAAAATTCAGAGAAATATACAAGTTTAGGAAGAATGACTGTGAAATCGTACAGAAGATCCATGGTAAAACTCATAAAAATAAAATATTTGTTTTGCTGCCAGTGGTGTTTGGAGGATACATATTTTCTTCTGTATACTCTTTTGCCTAATATGTGCTGTGATTTAGTTTTGATCTGTAAGAGTCTGCACAGTTTTGGAGAGTTTCTATAAATATGAGGGGAGAAGTTGTTTGTTTTCGTAAATTTCACTAGCAAAAGATTGAGGTACATACGTTTTTTTAAACATTTTGTTTTAAGGAAAATAGCACACATCATCTTTGCGTCCTTTAAAATAACTTTTAAAGTTCTGTTCATGGATTATAGATTTCTGTCAGTTCTCAGATAAAATATCCCATATAACTCATGGATAGCAAATTCATTCTCTTACAGGTTTTGTGTATCTCCTGTATATATGCTACTTAGAATGCTTCCACATAAACAATAAACCTAATGCATTGTATTTGTATCTTATTTGCCAAAAATATCTAGGGTGTCTTCAAGGCAAGTTTATTGAAGTGCACCTGCATCAGACTCTTTCCATATGCTACATGGAGTTGCACCCTTTGTATGCCCAGGTTTTCTTGATGTTTGGAAACTTGAAATGTCTTCTGCGCAGACGGGTAAATGTTCAAAAATTCAAGGTTAAAGGACACCACAAATTCAACCTACATGCAAATTCCAAGTGGCCAGTGAAGGTTTTAGAGAAATCTGAATATATTCTTGGAATTTGATTTATGAAAATGCTTTATGTCTGAAAACTTTTATTACATAAGCTTTAAGAATTCTAATTTTCTAAAGAATAAGTACCTTGTAGACAGAAAGATGAGATGAAACTTTGGTAATTGTGTATAAGGCCAAGACAAGACACTATTTTGCAGAAAGCATTCTGCTTCTTCAATTCTTAGAAAACTCTTTGTCTTTCATGGTACTTCTCTGAAAATTTACATGTCATAGGCAAATCTCTAGCTCAGAGTTCTAATAAGATTGTATATATAGCTAAAAGTATGGGACATCTTCCTGAATATTTTACAAAAGACTTTTCTTTTTTATTTTCCTGTCCAAAAGATCATTTCTATTTTTAAGCGGCCCATGATTCCTTTTGAAGGAGAGCTAGTATGATGGACATCTGTTACAATTTTAATAATTTCTCAGAAAATAGAAGTATATCAGATCTTATTAATATTCTTGTAAAAAATTAAAATATATTAAGGATTCTGTCCTTGTCCTCACAAATTAACAATTAAATAGGAAAAGGGCCTATGAAAAATTAAGGGACTTTCTCTTTTTTGTGCTACTTCATTTTTACCAGACTTAAATAGTGCAAGTTTGGTTAGCCGTAAACAGATATCCAGGAAATTACCCAAAAAATCTAAGTCCAGACCTTAATACTTTAAGCTATTCTAAACTACTGTCTAACATTAACTGTGAAACTGATCTGATACCTGATGTTACTGAGCTGTTACCTTCTTTATTCCTAGGACTTGAAACCTTTTCCTTTAAATATTTATTTGTAAGGTTCTTAGAGTCACTAATGATCTGCATCCATGCAGAATCATGTTTTTTAGTTTAATACTTTTTGAAGTATTGTTCTTGTTCTGTTGAAACCTATGCATATTTCCAACGCTTCTTTCTCAGTTCCACAAAGTTCTCAGTAAACCTAAACCAAGGTCACACTGCAGTTTTACATCTAACAATGCCTCGAGAGATGTCTCAGAGACAGCTGAGAGACACCTGGTGTTATGCCAGTAGACACAGAGAATTGAATTCCCCAAATGCCATACATCAAAATGCTGCCATATGAAAAGATCATGCATCCAGACAGCCTGGGAGCAGCGTGTCCTTCATGAGGAAATCGTAAAATTCACATGAGGTGCATTATTAACTTACACACTTTTAAGTTCTAACAGTCAGGCATGTACTTTAGCAGGTATTAAAAGCTTAGGTGTGGTCTGTATCTGGTTCTGAACAAAACTGCATTTTATGAATGTCAAAATATTATTCCAAGGTAGCAACCTCCAAGAACAAAATCCCCAAAAAACTCTCCTACTTTCTAGGCATTATTGATCACAACTACCATGCTCTATTGACAACAACTGCAGTATTGGTAGAATTGCTCATTTTGAACTAATTTTAAACTAAGGAAAGTCTGGCATGGTCAATCTCCAGAGATGTAAACCTTATTTCTCCCTAACCTTTCTCCCATTCTTCAAGGAAACTGAAATATTACTCCAGTACTAGCTACTGACATGTAACTCTAAAGGAAATATAATACTAAAAGAAGTGGAAGGGCATTATTGTCATATTAAGCAGGTCCTACTAGTGTCAGTAGGAGCTATTTCTTTGAGTAAGCTGGCTATTTTAATCTGAGCTTTCTGTATCACGTGGTGTGTCATGTTGTTTCTTAGCCTATCCACTGTCTGTGACTGAATTACTTGCAGGGAATATTTTGTCCTTGAGAGAGGCAGGTTGGAGCAGTATCTATAGTCTGAAAACTCCAAGGACAGCAGGAAACAAAGCAGGTTTTTAGTTCCTTTTCCTTTTCCTTTTCCTTTTCCTTTTCCTTTTCCTTTCCTTTTTTTAACAGCTGAAATCCATCAGCCAGTAACAGCAGGGATTCTCAGTAAAAACTGTTTTAAACTCTAGGCATGTGACAGGCAACTGTGGAGAAAGACTTGGAGTGCCTACAACAAACTGGTACAAGGCACTTTAGAAAGAAGTGCTATTCTTTTCCTGCTCTCTTTTCTCTGAAGTCTACCCTGCCTTTTACAAGTAGGGGCCTATGCTGGGAGCGAATAGTAATCATTGCACATCCAAGGCAAGGGTAAACCCTCAGAGGAGCTAAGGAACATATGTGAAAGCAATTGCTGTGACTCCTTTTGAAAGGTTACAGAACGTATTCCCCTAACACCCTGTCATTCTCTGTTCTGCTGACTAACACAGAAACAAGTGTGGGACTCAGTTGCTCCCTTCCATGCCCACCCCTCATACTCTGCCTTATGCTTTCCACCCCTTCTGAGCACATCAAAGCCCTGGAGTTTGTGACAGCACTTTGCTTGAGGCAATGGCTGCTAGCAGGCTCTCTCCTGCGCTCATATCTTGGTAGGACTGTATATTTAATATCTTTACTCTGTGCAAAAAATCCTCAAATTAAATACGTATGGAAAAATATTTGTTATGTTAAGAAAAATATCCATGGATGTTATATGATAATTGCCGCTCTAATACTAGCATTAACAGCAGGGATAATTGATAGAAATCACTGGCCCTAGTCCAAAATGACCCTATTTCCTACCTAAATAAGCAGAATAGTAATCTTTTTTTCCCCCTCCCTCAATATTAATGTATGTTTGTAGCAATAAGCACTGAAAAAAAAGTAACTCTGTTTTTAAGATCAAATCAGAACAATTGTGAATGATTTCAAGTGGTAACTTTCTGCTTACAGAAAAACAGTGTTAGCAGAACCTTATATCCTAACTTTCATACACTAGTTTATCCACTTTTGGAGAGACAAATTAACATATTTTAATGAAAGTGTTTTTCAGTTTAACAACAGAGAAAACATTTTTCTGGTTTTTCACTGTAAATTTTGAGCAAGAAGCAAATTTTTTCTCTCCACCTACTTTAGCAAAATGAAATTATAACATAAGATGTCATAACGTCTGTTATTCTAAGAAAAATTCATTCCATGAATTTAATGGCTGAGTTTTTTTCCTTGCTGTTTTGAGCCAGTAGGCTGTTAAACCCAGTGAAAATACTCCACACATCAATCGGGAACTTGTATTTTTAACAACTTGAATCTAGAAAAATGGTCATTGGTCAGCCTTTTTAGTTAGCTCTTCTTGAAAATAAATGAACTTTGATAGTGAACGTTAAAAAATAGTGGAACATGTCTTTTTGACTAGAGCTGTAGTCTCCTAGAAGATTGCTGGAATTTAAGGAGACTGAAAAAGCAATTTTAGATGACAAAAAGTCATAAAACTATTCAGTTAAAAATCTCTGGCAATTTTTGAGGGATTTTTTTTTTAATCTTTAATTAAAAAGTCACTCTGTTTTTTTTTTTTTTTTTCTAGTTTTCTCTGAGATCAACTTCATTTACAAGTACAAGATTGCAATAGCAGGGACAATATGGAATACAAAAAGAGGTAAAATAGTTGACCAGATACTAACTTCAAAGTCTCAATATTTTCATTCTGAAACAGAACATGAAAATAAAGGTGTGTGCAGAATTTTGGAATAAAAAAAAATACAGAAACAAATAAGAAGTAAAGTTTCTGAGCATCCTAATTACAGGAAAGCAGGTATGTAAGTTATATTAAAACAGAAAAAAAGTGTTATTCAAGGCACTTTGAGCAGTCTCAGATTTCAAAGCAGTATTCACAATTCAGTTTTCCATCTGGCCATCTCTTTGGTACCTGACCTTGGGCCATCAAAACCAGAGTTTTGAAAGTCACTCAGAGATTAAAATGTAAGGCAAATAGATAAAGGCAAATATAGAAATAATTCTTGTGTGCTCACTAGCAATTTTAAACAAGGCTTATTTAGAATCAGCTCACTGTTTTCTTATTTACACTTCTTGACCTTGTGTTTCTCTTTCATATTCATAAAACATGATTTTAGGCACATCATTGTGGTATGATGTTCTTTTCACAAATGTCATGACATTTGTCCTCCAAGTTGATTTCTATTCACTTCCCTCATTAACATTCCTGCTTGGAGGCTGTCCATGCTCTTCTCCTTATTCCTGTGCCAATTCATGACACCTGGCCACAGTAACCTTTCAAATGCTTTAGGATGTGGAATTCCCTAGGTTTAGGATAATTTCAATATGTCGTTGAAATTATGTATGTTTGGGCAGATGCCCAGCTGTTTTTGAGGCTCCATTCTTATTTATAATTTAAAAATACTGAACTGTTCTTACCAAATAGGACAATACTTATTCAGAATTAATTCTTCAAGAGACGTAGACACAATTTTGCAGAGGGACACGCACAGGCAGAGATACAAGAGAGTTGTCAGGGCAGAAGGGACACCAGAGAAGAAGAAACATTGAAGAAGAGCAAAAAAGGTACCCACATCAGGGCAGGAGGAAAAGCAGCCACCCCAGAACCGACAGTGAGGAGGCTGAGGAGGATGAGGAGGAAGCATGACTGCAAAGGGACTGCAGCTGATGGAGGAACCCACATCACAGCAACAGAGCAGAACCTGCACTGAGCTCTGCCTCCTGCACTGCCCCTCACCAAAGCAGCTGGGCATAACCTGGGACACCAGGAATTAGGGAGGAAAGGTGTTTTTCAGATATTTGTTTACTTGATTCTTATTTATTTTTCAGAATTGGAAACCAAAAATTTGCTAATGAGCAATTAATCAAGTTGATTGAAGTTCCCTTCTTGAAATACTTTTTTGTCTCAGGACAGGTCTTCAGCCCTTTTGAAATATCTTTAGCCCTTTTGAAATAAAATGTATGAAACTTTAGAAACTGATGCAGTGCTTTTCTTTCTGTAGTTTGTTTGTTTGAGTTTATTTTAGAAATAATGCTAAGATCTACTGCATTACTAATTATACAAATAATATAGTGATGAATTTGGAACAAATTGGTAAAATGCATAAAAATAGGATCACTAGATAATTATATTAGATCATTCATGTAATTGACATAAATGGATTTATGGCTATATCCATAATTAAACATGATTTTAATTTTTCAGCAAATTACATTTTTAATGTGTAACACCCTCTCTGTCTTTTATCTCATCTCATGGCTAGCATTTATTTCTACAAATTATAAACCTCCTCTTTCAATGTGTGAATTATTTTTTGAGTATGTAAAAATAAATCAGTAATAAATTACCAAGATTTTTAAAATTAGATACTCTCAAATATATTAAAATGTTCTGTTGATTGGAGTGTACTTTTACACCTTACAGCAACATGATAAACTCCCCAAACTTGTTGGCCAAAAGAAAGGATTTGTTGACTTCAAAAGAAAGCAGATTATTTTTTATCTAACTGGTATTTATCATATATTTACTCTAATACCCTGTATTTATCCCATAAGCACAGGCTTTCAGATAACTTTTCTGTTGTTTTGTTGTTTTTTTTTTTTTTTTTTTTTTCCTTATGGTCTTGACCTGTTCATTCCTTTATCTGATTACTTTCAGAATTTTTTAAAATACACCTTTGCATTTCTGGTAATGTAAACCTCCTGCTGTACCACTATTTTCCTATCTATCAACTAATCCAAAGTTCTAGCCCAAAGATATCATTGTATACGTGTTTTCTGAGACAAAAATAAAAACTATAAACAGATTAAAAAAAACCCAAACATTTGTTCTGCTTGACACTGATAAATGAGAGGTGTGTCATGTGAATAAGACTTATGATAAATGTTTACAGATAGGGGTCAAGGAATCTCTTTATTAAAGGCAGTAAAGTAGTATGATGCTTGGGAAATACCAAGTGGAATTGCAGCCCAGTTAACCAAGAGCATTTTTCAACCTCAAATTTCCTGTGACCTGCTGAAGAGTTCTCCCTGCAGTTAATTTTGTATTTAATGTCTGGATTCTCCCTGCAGTTAATTTTGTATTTAATGTCTGGATTTGATTTATATACAGCCTGTTGTAGAGTTCTCTAACAAAATACTTTATATTTGTGTTCTTCTTAAGAGTGATTAGAGGTGAACATCTGTGCCCCACACAAATTATGTCATTATGAAATTAACTTCCAGAAGCTCATAAAGAGATATGGTAGCAGCAGCAGCTTTCTTATTCATAACAATATGGTGACCCAGATATCTGACAAACTGGAGTTGTTTACCTTTCTTCTTCTTGGCATGTGTGTCAAACAATACGTAAGGAAGGACATACAGAAATATGACAAACTATAAATTATACACAAAATAAACCTATATTTGCACAGTATTGTTATATAAGGGGAATGTAGTAACTAATGCACAAGATGTTAGGATGTTTCCTGAGTTGTTCAGAAAACCGGACTACCTACGTTGATCTGCATGTATAAAAGAACATTATTTGAGAGTTTGACCATATGTATAATTGAAAAATTAGATTTTTATCTACTTTATTTAATCAGAGGAATCAAGGCTAGGATAAATATGTCTTGTTCAGCTTTGTAGTTTGACAAAATGAAAATTCAGTAGTCATTTATTAGCAGTTTCCCATTATCATAGAATGGCTGCACATGTGAAGTATGAAACTTAGGATGAAATATCCATCACTTTAGCTCAAGCTGATTATAGAATGTTCTGCTTCTGGGAGACATCTGATTTAGACAATACCTGATAAAGAGAAAGAAATCTGTCACAACACTGCAGTTTTTGAGACCGAGAAATAAAGATAACAGTGGAGCAAAGTTACGATAAAAAATCCTGGTGACAATTTATTTCTTTCAAAACAAGTTTGTTTGCAAATTTCTGCATTTAAATGGCCACGTTTATCACCAGTTTTCAATCATTGTGACTTTCATTGGTAAAACTTTTCAATGGCAACTGTGCCTATTCATAATATTATCATATAATAATTCAACATTTTTTAGTGGCACATGCACATTTTGCCTTTTTTTTTTGTTTGGTTGCTTTCTTCTGAGGTATAAGTTATTTACTATCAGTGCTTCACAAATTCAGATAATATTATCTGCTTCACAGAAGAATAAGTGAAATAGTCACAAATCTTTTATGTGGCCCCACAGTGATTTCAGACCAGGATATAAGCTAGCTGTCTTCTACCAAGGCTGACTACTGACTCTGTGAGACAGCAGGGTTTAATACTTCATCACTGAACAGCTTGTGTATTGATTTGCATCTATAAGATGTGTCTAGAACTCTACCTTTTCAAAAATAGGATTTTATATTTTACAGTTCAGAGGGGAAGTAAAAAAAATCAAGCCCAACATTTTAGACTGACAAAATCTTGAATATTGTTCCCAGCTTTAACTCTTGCTGTACTAAGAATCTTACAAAACTAGAAGGGTACATGCCAGAGTTTTTGACAAAGATGCACTATCTTGATGATTACTGGAGATCTTCCAAACCAATGTGTAACCTACATAAAAAGAAGACATTGAAAACTCACAGCAAAACATCTCAATGTAGGTGAATGAGAGTCCTCACAATTGCCATAATAAGGTCACACTGCTGTGCTCCATTGGGAAAGATTATTACTACAGAAGATAGAAAATAATGCCAGTTGTGTTAAGTCATAAATATATTTTCAATACTCTGAAAGATGTGGCATAAAATATATTCTAAATTGAGTTACATTGTGTATGTATTGATGGGGTGTGGGAATTTCTAGACAAGAAAAAGCAGAACCGGAGGAAGAAAGAGTTCTGCTTTTGTGAATACAATGCCAATCATTGTGCTGTAAGCAGATGCAAAGCCTTTCTTGTTTTTGCAGATCAAGGAACAAACATTGTAGCCTGTTGACTGCAAATGATTAAAAAAACAAAGCCATTTCTCAAAAGGATCATAAATAAAATATTGTCAAATAAATATCAAAAAAGCCAAAAACATCTGCAATTTGCCTAGAAATTATTGTCACATTATTAAGGGGATAAAGTAGAGTTTTCTTTAGGCACAACATGGTTCAACAGAAAATTTTGCTTCCTGTGCATGGGTTCTAAAATTGTCTTCAAAGAAAAACTGAGACACAAGTAAAGAAATTTCTATGAGCTGTCACAAAATTCCACTCTGCAGCCTGTCTAAGCACTCATAATAGAGATGCACAGTTTGATCCCAAAGCCAAGAGAATCAAATGGGTTGTGCATAGGGCTACACTACATGTGCAGCAAAAATCAGGTTAGACTTGGAATTTGATAAAGGCTCTTTTAGGCATGACAGGATAAGGAGACTAGAAAGGGGAACTTCCCTTTATGTGAGACAGCAGCTGAGTGGATGGAATGAGTACCTGGAGCACTGCCTGGAGTAGAAGGCAAATAGTAACTTTGAAAAAGATATTAAGGTATTTAATTTAGGAACTCTGGGAGTACCAGTTGTCAGTTTCTCTGGGTTTGGATTGAAGGCACTTGAGATGTTCATGTTCATACTCAAGTGTTTATTATTTCTCATCAGTAAAATAGCCTCACAACCATTATTTTGGCAGCTTTTCATTAGAAGGCACAAAATGGCCAACAATCTCTTGTTACAAGGTCTTTTAAGAACTGACAACTAGATTATTTTCCCTTTTAACCCAACAACTGATCCCAAAGAGCCCACAATGCGGACTTTACTGCCCAATTACAAAATGCCACCAAAAGCCATGAAGAAGGATGAAGAAGCATGAAGAAGAAATCCAGGACAACACCCTGTGCCCTCCATCTTGCTTCCATCCACAACACACAAATAATCCCAAAACCTAAATTTCTCACCAAATGAAACACCTACACTACTCTCTACAATCTATTTCTCATTTTTGTGGATTCTAGTCCATCTTGAAGTCTAGGAAACTTTCTCCATGAATGAGGATCAAAGTAAGTGCTCCCCTGGGGGTCAGGGCATCCCAGAGCAGACAGAGAAATATTCCCGGTGCCCTGGATTTCCACAAGAAACAACCTTTTCAAGGGCTAAGTAGATTTTTCTACTATTTTTTCTTTAGTTGTAATTATTATCTATTTTATTTTTCCCAAATAAATTAATAGCAAAATTATGAATATTGTCAACATTGTTGACCTTCATCAGTCACAAATACTCAACACATATGAATAAGATATTTTATTGTTATAAAATTATTGAGACAATCTTCTTACATTATAGAATTACTGGATTCAGTGCTAAAGTCAACATTTTGCAAAGTTTGACCACTGAAATTTTGCCTGAAATTCAAACCTATAAATTTGAATTGTAGAGTTTGTTGGCTTTTCTTCTATCATCTCTGGCAACTGATCATTTTTGTTTCTTAGATGCTATAAAAGCCTTTTCTAGTCCTGTTAAGTTTTACTCTCTCTTTGAATGGACCTTGTTATCTTAGTTTTTGCAAAATTTTCTCACTTTAGCTTTGCCTTCTGAATTTTTTTAAAGTTTGACTGATTTTGTAAGTTAAAATGTAATATGAAAAATTAAAACAATTTGAGGAGTTTATTTTTACATGCATAAACATGCAAATATTGAATTGTAATCATAAAATCTATGATTTGCACTTTAACCAGCATTACATTTCAGTAACAACTGAAAAAGAAAGTATCACTAGCACCACTTAGTTCCACATAGCACAAAAAAAAGGCCATGTTGAACTTTTGTTTAGATAAAAAAATATATAAAATTAGCTGTTGTAATCTTGCTTCTACTTGCAAAGTTTTTAGAGTGAGAACAGATTTAATGTACGTTTGTGCTTAAAAACACCAGTCCCGTGGTTTTTATTGTGGATCATTTCTTTGTAGTTAAACTTTTTTAGTACTTCTGACATGTAATGACTGCCTGTCCATTTATCTTTGCTTGAATGCATGGAAAATTATATAACCTCAAAAAAAACATATCTACATGCCAAGTTTTGACATTTAGCAGGAGTATTTTAACATAGATATATTTCTAGTTATTATCATATTAACCCGTATAGAATTTCAGCTGAACATAAACAATTCCCATCGGCATCTGAAGATTGAATAAATGACTACCTCTTCATGAAAGCCTTTTTTTTAAATATGGTATCCAATTACGCTGGTTTTTTTACTTGATTGAGCATCAAATGGCTCAACATCCCCTAGTAATGATCTTATGTGTGCAAAATGGCTACCCTAGAAAGAGATTGTGTTGTAATTTCCTGATCAGTGCAAAATTAAAAGTCCTGTTTATTCTTTGATGATCAGATAAAACACAGAAATATTTGAAATTACAATATACAAAAGTTTAGTGATAATAGGTAAGAAAACTCTCCCTGAAGGGATTACTAGTGACTGAAACACCATTCTGTGGTGTAATGAGGAATTATCTGCACACATATTGATAACACAATAATTTGTATTTTTGTCCTTGTTTGTTTGACAGGACACATCACATATGTAAAGAAATTATACTTTTTTTTCTGTTTCCAATATTTGCCTCTGTGGATAGTGTCTACACTATCTTTCAAAGTGATCTGTTATCTGTCTTCATTAAGATAGCATCAATTGGTAATCAAAATTTTATCTTCATGAAGATTTCTGACCTCATTCTTCAAGAGAAACTTTTGATTAGCTATCAAGTTTCCATGGACTTACCACATGGGAATTATGTCAGAATTTATATCATAAACTAACTATATTTTCTATGAAATTGATTTGTACATTTGTGCTTGTGGTGTAAATAACAAATGTGAATAAAATATTTATTATCTTCCAAAAAAATCAGCAATTCTTTTGCATAGACAAACCAAGGATTTAAATAGTTGAAGAAGTCTTGTATTGATCACGAAAAAATTGTTTGTTCAGCAACATTTTCTTATTGATTTTATGCAGTGTGCATTCTGAGAAATCACCTGGTCATTACTTTTAGCAATATGACTAGAAAATGTTTTTTTGTTACGTTCTACACTGCCTTATGCTATGTGACTCTAGTACAGTGTGCCATGTTTTACCAAGGCCATGAGATATCATTGTAAAATTAATTTATTATTGAGGACTCAAAAGAGGACCTCCTCACAGGTGATCAGATGATGGCAGCTAACACTATGATCTGAATTAAGAATATCCGGAATGATATGACAGGCGGGGCCACAACTTTATTTACACTTGAATATAGTACACATCTGGACAGAAATCTTAGTTAATAAAGAGTGAAGCAACAGAAGTGAAAAGTGAAGCAAGTCTGTGAAAAGATATTTGAACGAAAACTCTTATTTCCTAGGTTTTAGGTTTTAGGGGTTTTTTTTGTTTGTTTGTTTGGTTGGTTGGTTTGGTTTTGTGGTTTTTTTTGTTTGTTTGTTTTTTCCTTTCAGCAACTGATATTTGTATGCTGAAGTGTTAATGTGAATAAATTGAGCAAAAGTCACTAGGAGTAGTAGAGGTGATACTACATGAGATAATTGTACCAGAGCTAGTTGCAGAATCACATAAAGGCTGGTGTTGAAAGAGACTTTAAGGATCATCTAGTTCCAGCACCTTCCATCACTCAGAGTCCCATTCCACTGGGCCTCAAACAGTTTCAGGGATGAGACATTTACAACTTCACTGGGTAACTTGTTCCAGTACCTCACCACCCTCACAGTAAAGAATTTCCTTCTAACATCTCATTTGGACCAGCCCACCTTGCATTTCAAATCATTGCTTCTTGTCCTGTCACTATCAGCCTGCAGAAATATTCTGTCTACCTCCTTTATAAACCCCTGTAAGATACTGGAAGGCCACAATGGAGCCTTCCCAGAGCAGCTTTGTATTAATTTTTTCAGGACAAGGATATTCTGCTGGATGTTTGTTTTTATTTTGCTGGCAGTATTTCCATTTGAATGTAAGCAATACTTTTTGCAATATGTGAATATTAGGCAAAGAATTTCCTATATTTAAATCACCAAAAAATATTTTATAATATACATTCAAATAAATTGAAATATAATAATTGGATTCAAATGCAAGATAATAGTTTTTTACCTGCTGTGACCCCCCCAAAGGTAAAAAATTCTTTCAGTCATTCCATGTTTTGTTATATTTGTTATTTTATTATCTCTGAAAGGTAACTACTGACTTTTGTTTATGCAAAATGCAAATGCATTTTAGAATATTTGCTCTTCCTCTAGATATCTTGATATTCATCGCAGTCAGTATCAATTTTAAAAACACAAGCATTGAAGGGAAACAATGTCTCAGCTTTACCAATATGATGTAGAAATTCAGTATATATTTTCTCTTAGGTAATGTTACGAAGTAGGAAATTTTTGTCCAAAAAAAATTAAACCTGTTACTATCCCTACAATGCAGACTCTTTTACATTAGAGAACATAATTCAGATTCTGTGGAATTACATTTTAAGTATTTTTCATACCTATATGTTAAATCCATTCCCAATCTGCTATAATTGGCAAATAGCATGACATGATCCCCAAAAATGAATAACCATAACTAACTAGCTAAGAAGCACAGCTCACTTTCCCTGTTATCAATGTCACTATCAGCTCTCTGCACATGGAGACTATTATTGCAACTGTCATAGAATTAAATGAAATCTATCCAGCAACATCTGGCTCTTCAGAAGAAAATATGAATAATTTCACCAGCTTTCCCCATCTCTGCCTGCTTATTCTAATTATGATGTAATGGAGGACATCAGCAGGCTGTGGACTTGGTGATTAACCCAGGGCAGATGAAAAATAGGCATAGTGAGATGAGCAAGGAACATAGATCAGCTCAATCAATTATCTTTTTTTCTCAAGGCTCTTAAATACAGCAGTGACCTTGTGATGGGAAACAGTAAGTTACACTTGAACCCATTTAGGAGGTCAGACATTTCACAATACATTACAGGAGCTAAATTCTTGTTTTTCAATCCAGTTACACAAAAAGGAGAATTAGGTATATATATAAAAAGTACAGAGTATATATGTATATGTATGTGCATGTCCATATATACATGTGTGTGTGTATATATATATATATATATATATATATGTGTGTGTGTGTGTGTGTATGTATGTATGTATGTATGTTTGTATATATAAATATACAAACTTTGCAGATCTTTATGTTTATAATACAGTGATAAGCCTTTAGCTTGTTCATTTTCTCTTTTCATTAATAAGCCTATAAGGCTCCCTTGTTTGGTTCCTACTCTGATTAAAAATCTGTCTGCAGCTATTGAAATAATATGGAAAATAATTTGACAGTACAGTGATTAGGAGAAGAAAACCAAAAAAATTTTGAATTATTTGAATGTTATTTCCAGTCTTCACGTATAAATGTGGACATGTAAACAAAATAACAATTTTAAAGTGTATTCACTTGTATTGCCTGGTGTTTTAAAGACTGTGGAGCTCATTTAATTCAGATTGCAGACATATCCAGTTTCTTGCCTGAAAAGTTATTACTATGGAGCAATTGGACTAATGATCCTAGATTTATTCTGGTAGCATTCTATGCTGCCTACACTAAATGAAGCAATTCGGTGCAGCCAGACACTAATCCACAGTGTCGTATTTGGCATCATTAGTCGAAACTTTGTGATCAAAGCAGTTGTAATGGAATGGGAATCCACACACTAATATAGTTTCCTATACTACTTAGTTGAAAGACAGAGTAAGAAACATCCATCACAATAAAGACAAAGAGTAAACAAAGAGAATAAATCCAGCTCATTAAAATGAATGATTTTAAGGGAAGCTGGAGGAGTTTCACAAGGGAAGTGAAAATGCCAGTTGTGATCGTCAGTGAATATTTGGGGAAAAAAACCAACACCCTCAAATATTTTTGCCATGAGCAGGGCTCTTTCTGCTACTTCAAGTCAATGTAACCTTTCAGTTGAATTATTAGATGGAAATAAATGTCATAGAACTTAGCAATTTTGTAGTGCCAGATGCTGCTGCAACGAGTATTGTTAGTTTAGATATTGAATTATGGCTTGAAAAGTGTCAATGATGGAACTTGCTTTCATTTACTTATTTATTTTTATTGACTTGATTTTTCTGTCACCCATATGGGAAAGTAGCCTTTACTGGAACCAAAATTTTCTTCTCAGATTATAGTAGGAATTTAATAAGCATTAAAGTAATGTTTTTTATTTGCTCCTGTATGTTATGAGGTGGATTGTTATGCCCATTGCAAACAGGTTAGATTCAGAAAGGGACTCTATTACCTGCAAATGAGGAACTACCACAACAATGTTTTGAACTCTTGACAAGGAATCCAATATCCAGAGTAGGTGACAAATTTAAAAGTTAAAAAGTATTATTTAACAAGCCCCCCGTACTGGTTTAGGGCAAATTTGGGAGGGGTCCCTCTAGAAAGCAGATTCATGTGGCCCCTCTCCCTACTGGTTCAGGAAAAGGTTTCCTTGGAGAAAAGTGTAAAAAAACCTGTTTTATTTAACAAGCAAAGTATTCACAAGCATAAAAAATGAATACTATAAAACAATGAAACCTCTCACTGTTCTGAAGAGATGGCAAATTCAGAAAGTCCTTGTCATGGGCTGCAGCTCGGCTCCCTCAGTCTCTTATCAGTCCCTCCTGTGCTGGAAAATGCCACGTCCTGGGCCCCGGTGGGACACAGCTGTGAGCTCCTGGTGTTTTTCTGCGTTTTCAGTCCAGAGCAGGTTTGAACATTTCCAAGAAAAAGAAAAAAACCCACAGTCTGGGGAACTTCTCTGCCTCAGCTAGCTAAAACCTAACTAGGAGCAAAGGAGAGCTCTGTCCCTCTGTCCATCTGCAGACAGCACAGTCCAGGAGCAGGAATGTGGAGGAGTGAGTGCAGTGTCTGAAAACAAACTGCTGCTTCTTCTCTCCCCCTTCACACTCAGAACCAATCCTAAATGTGGAAAACTTATTTCTGGGCTAAAAAGATGCATGGGGATACAGTTCAGCATCATAAAGTCACCCCAGGACACCCCCTAACTCTGGACTGACATAAAGTCACCCAACAGTATTACGCTAAGGGCGGTTACCCAACGGTATTGTACTCAGGTTATTTTGAAATTATTTTTCAAGAATATAAAGCACACTTAAGTCCAGGCTGTATTTCTATCCCAGTCTTTTTCCTTTTGTAGTTCCTTGGCTTTATGTACAATTGAAAAAAATAAACAAACAAAAAATCCAAGCCTCTCAAACAAATAAAAAAGCAAAAAAAGAAAACTAATAAAGCAACAACAACAAAACCACAAAACCCAGACCTAAATATTTATCATTATTAACCAAAAAGGATTTCAACAATGAAAGCCCTCTCAAATCTCCTTGAATTTGGTGACTAATTAATTTTCACTATTTGTTATCACTTGTAATAATCAAGCTACCTCAGAAATCCAAGCATACCAGAGACAAAGGGCTTCTTTCACCCTATTGTCTCTTACTACAATGAAACTTGGTAATTTCAGGGATCTGAGAAACTGTGGTTATTAGAGTATAACACAGATAAATTACTGTTAGCTTCCATGACTAGCTAGTAGCCTTCGTATCACTGAAGCTGTTTTTATTTAATGTGAGAACAGCAGTAGACTGAGCTCTGCTCTTGAACCCATTCAGACAATAGGACTGAGCTTTTCTCTGCTGATAGTGTTTAAAACATGGGAGAATTAAATTCCTGAAGAAAAATGAAATGTTGTATTACAAAAATGCAAAGCCTTTATTCTTGACTATATCTGAAATCAGGAATTTTGATCTGCCTTTATGTGGCATTTTCAACAATTTGAAACAATTTTCAGTTCTGTTTCATCTGAAAAGTTTTAGTTATGAATTGCTGTTTTTATTTTATTAAAGGATACCAACATAATTTACTGTTATTGTCAGCAATATTTGATGAATAAAGAGACTAATAACTCTCTGAAAGAAAAAATGCAAATACATTTGTGAAGTTATTTGTTAGAAAATTAACTCCTAGAGCACCTAGTTTGTAATGTAAGTTGCATGTGGGAGGATACCACACTTTTGCAGGGTTGAATCATAATGCAATTTAAAAATTAAATCAAAAAGTAATGAATAGTCATAACTATAACTTGATGTTGCCCAGAAATCATATCTGAAAAACTTCTCTTTTCTTAAGGTAGGAATCATTGATAAACCCTGCAAATAATATTGTATTTTTGATTTATATTTGTGAAGAGAGCTTGAACTTTTGAAGCTTTCCATTTTCTGCTTTGTTAATTTAAGTAATAAGGTAGAGGATAAGTCAGATAATCATCTGGTGTTTCAGTTAAAGTGAAAAACATGCCAAGAGTTTCTCCATGAAGAGACTTTCTGGAAAAAAGAACACTAATTTTTTTATTTTTATCAGTTCTTTCTATCTCTGCAACAAAAAATAAGTTTCATAAAAGACAATATGAGAGTTTAGTTGGGAAAGGCACAGCTTGGATTGTGGAGAAGCTCTTACATTTGTATTGGATTGGCAATATGGTTTTCTGTTCTGTGATCACAAGTTTTTCCTCTGTCTCATTTTTTAGTGAAAAGCCCTGCTGTTTACTTCCCACATATAGCAAGTGTTATGTCCCCCTAGGCTATAATATTAAACATCCTGACACACACTTATTTCAGTTCCCTGAATGGTGCTTTAGACTGAAATGGGTTTACTGGGCTTCCTCCAAGCTTCAGTGAAATAATGTCTTTGAGTATTTTCCACATGTTGTTTAATTAACATCTAAATTTTTTAAAGAATAAGTAGGAGGTCAAAACTGGACGTTTTATGAAAAACAATAAAGCATTGTTTAAGATTTAATGAAATAATATCTTCAGTGTCAACACTTCCCTTACTAAATTAACTTTACTATTATTTCTGCTAAAGAAGCTAATATATTAATGAAGCATTAACAAAGGTCTTTCCAAGAATGGCTGAGTCCTTAAAAAAAAAAAAAAGAAATTGTATTTGTTTCATTTTAGTTTTGTTTTTTTAAAATATTATATTATGTTAATTAATACACAAAGCATGAGTTGAATCTACCAATTACAAAAGCTTTGACAAAAAAACCCAACATTTGATCTGCAGGATACAGGAATTTATTTAACAAAAAGTTTTAGTTTTGGTAACTTAAGGAAAGGATAATACATCCCTCCCCTTCCCTTCAGCTGCCTCTTAGCATACACAACCTCATAAGCGTCAAGAAAACAAAATGTATCTGCCAAGGACTCACATGAGGCTGATATTTAGCCAGCCAGGGTGCATTTCCTATTCCTAGTCTTTAGGAAAACAAATCACGTCATTTGGAGTCAGATGAACTGTCCATGTTTGCATAAAAGTGCAGATTTAAGGCACCAGTCGTTGCTTAGGCCAGGTAATACTATTTTGCCAATTAAAGATGGTCCTTTAGCTTAGGGCTAAGCATCACAGATTGCTTGCACATATTTTTATTGCAGTCTCTTCCCATTTCCAGCCTCTATTTCCACAGCTTCCCATAAATTCAGTAGAAGAGTGTCTTTGCAGCCGCTTTATAGTCTTCAGGAATATGTTACAGAAAATATGCATATTATCAATAAATATGCAAATCTTGGTATTTCCAGAGATGTGAATGTCAAGATCTTACTGGGTTAATTTTGGTGTAAAAAGTGGCAGATATTTTTTCAATAAGTTCAAAGAGCTGACCACTTCTATACTCGCCTGGCTTTATCTGAGGCTACACATGCAAATGTAGGTCACATTTTCACTTCCAAAACTAATATGTAGTTGCAAAAATTTCCACTGTGTCTTCAGCAGCAACAGATGGTTCTTGTGTATTTGAAGTATATGTACTGCCTGCTATCTCCCTTTTAAAAGGCACTGACTTGAGGACAAAATAGGGTTTCTTTTATTATTTTGTGGTTTGCTGCAACAGTTGTAGCAGTATTTTCTGGTAAAGGCAAGCAGCAGTTCAGAGAAATTGTATGCTTATGAGATGAAATGCTACAGGACAGGATGATGCCAACCAAAAAGGGGAACAGCAAGAGAAAGGTCTTTGCATTTGCCAAAACTGTTTTCTAAGAGCAGAAACATAGACTGACTTCCAGGCTAACTCAAAGAGGTAAATTTGTTTTATAAGTTCTTTTATGTCTTCTTAGTCTGAATTTGACCTGTTAACCTCATTTGTGTTTTAAATGAAAAATAGCTGTCAATTTTCTTGTTTATTTTTGGGTTTGTTTCTTTTTTATGTGTATATGACATGAACTCTATAAGGAAAAGTCACAGGAAGGTTTACTTAACAATCTGTCCAACTCAGATTTAATTTAATAATGAAATTTTTAAGATTTGTTCCATCACAATCGGTTTGTTCACAGGACTGAGGTTATTTATAGACCTCAGAATTTTTTTATGCAATTCTAAAACACTTTTGAAAACACTTGCTCATCAAATATGCCAGAAAAAAATAAATAGAAAAGAAAATGTTATGTTTTCATGCCATTTCCAGCAGTAGGCATTCAGTGATGGCAAAACTCAGAGATTATCATATAGCTGTATTAATCTGTAGAAAAGATGAGTTAAAATAGCCCTCATTCATGTGCCACCATTTGCTAAAACACTTGTTCTGTATGTAGGATCTACTTCAGTAGAGGGTTGTGCCCTGGATTTACAAATCCAAATCTTTCATGATTTCCTCAAATCTTCTTAGGGAGTCCTCTAAAATAGAGCTGCAGGTAATGGGCGTTATTTGGCTGCTGTGTGCATAGGTGTGCACTTGGACATTATTATTCTAGGTCACCATCCCAAACACTCTTGTTGCTAGACATCACAATTCTACCCTTTTGGCCCATTATCAGAGCCATGCTAACATTTACTGGAAGCTTTGCACCTCCACCTCAGTGCCCAAAAGGTTAAACAGTAAAAAATTTCATTGGCTCTTCACAATAGCAGTCTTTCAAAAAGGAGAGTTAAATCCAGTGTTAGTCCTATTATTTTGGGGGTTTATTAATTTATTTTTTATGTTTTCCAGAGAAATTAATATTATTTCTTAAAAATAAAAAGACAAAGGGATTCCCTCACTATTATTTTTAAGTCTTCTGCATAGTCTCTGCTCGTTTCCATTTGTTCTGATGTTTCTGTTACTCATTTATCTCATACTTGCTAACTCTTTAAAATCACTATCTACTACTTGTGGTCTACATCTTTAATACAGATTTGTGCATTATTAATGCAGCTGCTGCCTTCAAGGATATGAATATTCATATGCAGCTCTGGAATCTCAAGGAGATAAATGTAGTTTAGTAAAAATCAAATTTCAACCTTGCTGTGACCTCATCTGTGTGTTGCAGTTCTCACTGAATAACTTAACCTGACACCTCTGGATTAGTTGAGCAATTTTATTATCATGTAAAAGCTCCAGCTGAGATCACTATGTGAGGCTATCATACAATTTGTGATCTGCTGCTAATTTGTGTGTCTGTTTAATTACTAAAACAGATTATTCCTAACTGCTGAAAAAGCAGGACTGAAAGAGAATAAACTGGACTAGTGTTTAGTCAGCTAGTTGTGCAGATCCTACAGTTGCCACAAACAAAATTGTGAATATACGTTTCACTACTAAGAACATCCAGAAATATTATTTGAAATACCTAATTGGCTTACTTGATTACCCTGTTATTGACTACTGTAAAATCATCATGGGATCAAAACAGGAGCAGCTGCATGGGAAGATATCTGACATAAGAAAGCAATCAATGGCAATTGAAGGCCTTGAGTTCTCCAGCATATGGTGAACATGCTCTCAGTCAGAAGGCTCATTTTAGGCATCTGTAGGAGGTGCTTTAAAGAAAGATGGAGGATTGTAACTGAAGGTGGCAGGCCACAGCAAGATTATAGAACAGCGGGAAATGCAGAACTGATTTAATGAATCAGATATCATGAAAATATAACAAGGATTTAGATGTCCTTGAATGAGTCTAGAGAAGGGGAAAAAAGCTGATGAAGGGCCTGTCCTGTGAGGAGAAGCAGAGAACTTGAGGCTTGTCTAGTTTGGTGGAAAGGAGGCTGAGGTGCGACCTCACTGCTTTCTACACATTCCTGAGATGGAGGAATGGAACACCTGGGATCCAGCAATAAGACAGGTGGAAATGGTTCAAAACTACACCAGGGGAGAGTCAAACTGGTCATTAGGAAGCATTTCCTTACGAAGAGGGTGATCAAACACTGGAAAAGGCTTCCTAGAGAGGTGGCTGATGCCCCAGACAAATTTGTAAAAAATTACATGGCACAGGCTTGTTTGTCATTAAATTATTGAAAAAAATTTAAAAAAAGTTTATAGAATTAAATTATTATGCAAAGCAAATGTGTGTTTAGTGTTATATTTTAAAAAATAGATATTCATAAAAATATCTCTATATATAGATATAGATAATATATAATATATATTTATTCACTATAAAAATACCATGTTGAAATAATAAACATAAGAGGAGTAAAATGTAAAAGAATATTTAAATTTAAGAAAGTAATTGTGTCTTGAAATTCTTAAGAAATTAAATAAAGAAAAATTTGAATAAAAATTTATATTTGAGCATATTTTCTTTCTTTCTTTAATTCTTCCAAGATAATCTGATTGTGGAAATAATCTGTTTTATTTTCTAAAACGATGACATTATTTGATTTCTTAACCAAACAATTTCTTCAATAAAATGTCTTAATAATGTCCAGTCTGTGCTAGGTGAATTTTTTATTCTGAAAGACTGATGCTCCAATAAATTTAGACAGAATAAAACAATAAACCCAACATACATGCATAAAAAAATGTTTATTTTTTTTTTTTAAATCAGTTGTTTTCAGTGTGAGATATTTTGTGAAGTGCAAATTTTTTTCTATTCCCTTATATGAAACCTAAGCCAATAATAACACTACCTACAATGTGTCAGAACAATTTCAGGGCATTTTAAAATTACGTTTTTGAATTTATTTACAGACTGTATGATATTGTCCAAATCTGATTCTCCCAAACAGCCAATTTTGATACAAATTCATCATTCTCAATGCAATAAATTTAAGAGCTTGCACTGAAATATATTTTAAAATATTAAACGAAAAAATGAGTTATAGACAATAATTAAATTTACAGGGAAGAATTTAAAATTAAGTACTGGCCACCATAAATCATCTGACAGAGGCAGAAATTTTTCTACACAAAATTTTTGCTTTCAGCCAATTGTTGTTTGGCTCTGCCAGATACAAAGAACTGCAAAGGAAGAGGTGTCAAAATGAAGGGAATTGGGAAGCCTTCTGAAGGAAACTATGATGTGAGTTAAATTAACAATGACCAGAATGTTTATTTGGCTTGTCTAAGAATTTTCTGACTGTTATTCTTCATCAAATCTCTATTTTATGGTCTCTCTTTTCCTATTTTTTTTAGTGATGGTATGAAAGCATGCTTTATATTGTTTAAATGATGCAATGAAGGTTTTATGTATTCCACTCAGATGGTAAAAATGTTATATTTCATTCATACAAGACTGCCTTGTAACTAATAGAGGCAAGAAATTGCAGTGGAATATTTTCTTTTATTATTTTCCTTTTATAATTAACTTCCAGTTCAACCACCAGAAATTAGAGCTACTTTGCTGTTTCTGTCTCTGGATATCAGAGTGAGACAAGATTTTCAGCTACACCTCCTACAGTTCCTGAAAACAAGTTCTTGAATGCAGAGTTTATTTATTGGGGATCACTGGGCTGACCAAAAACCCAGGACCCCAGAGTGCACTGCATTGTACAGGTAAGTTTTAAAGCAGATGTGGAGACTTAAAACTCTACTAAACATCTTAGTAATTTAATATTCTAATAACTTCAGCATTTTTAAAAAATCTATAGATTTTGCTTTATAATACTCTGACTGTACTAAATGGATAAAAGTAATGCATAAGTATAGTAGTAGAACCTGTATTTGTGTAAATGAACTTATTTGTTTCAGAACTAGACTTTATCCTGAACTGTTTAACACCACTCCCTACCCAATCCTTCAATGATTCAGGCAAGATTCTGTAAAAGTGCAGAATCTCTTATGAAATATTGAACTAATCTTTATCCCTGGAGGTTTACTTTATTTGTTTCACTGTCTTATGGGGAATACATAAAATAATTCCAAAATCTAGTTGTTAACAAAAAGTTGAGTTGGCATTTTGACTTTATATATTGTTATAAATATATTCCACCCTTATTTTTATTATTTCAAAAGATGATGAGATTTTGACAATTTTTTCATTTAACACCGTTCAAGTTTTCCAAGTTAATTTACTTTCTCTGCTCTATATTTCTGTGTGATGCAGCATTTAATGCTCTTCAGTAGAGTCAATGTCTGACCATTTTTCCTGAGATGCTTGAATAATAAATTTTAAAAACATGTTTCCATTTGCACATTGGTGAAATTGATGAATGCTAGCACTCCATTCAGTGATACAAAAAATAGAAGCACCACAGAAAGTTCAGTAATTGACAATCCTTCCTAGCAGTGGAATGTTGTATACTATCATCGTGTTCTGAAAGTGTCTTTGTGCATAAAAATGCAACATGTTTACTGAAATATAAAACAATGAATAAAAAAAAATTATTAAGTTTTTTGTTTCCTTATGAAAATTACTTATGCCTAATTTCCATGGCAACTATTCAGCATTTTTAAAGAGAATACTGTAAACAAAATATGTCAAGTGAGGTACTCAAGAACATTACTGTTCATTTACAGTCAACCTCAAATTACAACCATTCAACATCTTTCTCATTCAAATGAGAGTCAAGTCTAAAGCAGATATTTCCCTGGTACTGCATTGCTGAAATATATATGACATAAAACTTCTAGCAACCAAACTGTTTGAGTCTTTTCAATCACACAAATGAGTGGCTCAAGCAATTTCTTACTGTTAAATGAAATTGTAAATCTGTTACTATTGAATGTGCCTCTTCAAAGGTATTTCTCTCTTAAGTAGTTAAGCATAAAGACAAAACTAACCAAAGGAAATAACTTTTCTTATTAACCTGTTAATTATGCCATGTTATCTGAAGTGTAACTGAATTGAAAACCAAAATTGCAAACCACTTTTTTAATCTTAAATCTTCTTTGAATATTGTTTATTGGGCAATTCTTAATTTATACTGGGTTCTATTACCAAAATGAAGCAAAACAACAAGGAAATAGTTACATCCTATTTTTCTTAGTATATGATTGATTTGTGGCCTGTGAAACTCGTAAGAAATTTCTTCTTTACTAAAGACTAGCAATGTTTCCCCACAGAATTCTCCTAGAAAAACTGGCTGTTCACGACTTGAATGGGTGCACTGTTCCTTTGATAAAAACTGCCTGGATGTCCAGGCCCACAGAATAGTGGTGGATGGAATAAATTCAGTCCCAAATGGTGCTTTTCAGGGCTCAGTACTGGGGCCAGTCCTGCTACATATCTTCATAAATTATCTGGGCAAGAAGCTTGAGACCACTCACAATAAGTTTGCAGACAACACTAAGTTGGGGAGTTTTGGTGTTCTTAAGGGTAGGAAGGACGTGCAGAAGGATCTGGAGAGGCTGGATCAGTGAGGTTCCACACGGCAGAGTGCTGAGTCCTGCACATGGGTCACAACAACCACATGCAGTGCTGCAGGCTGGGGAAAGAATGGCTGGAAAACAGCCTGGGGGTGCTGGCTGACAGCGGCTGAACATGAGCTAGAGTGTGCCCCAGTGGCCAAGAAGGCCAATGGCATCCTGGCTTGTGTCATAATAGCATGGGCAGCAGGAGCAGGGCAGTGATTGTCCCCCTGTATGCAGCACTGATGAACTGAGGCCACACCTCAAGTCCTGTGTATTCAGTCTCTGGAGCTCCTCGTTATGACGTGCCCCAGCAGGAAGGTATGTGGGCATTTTGATTATTATTATCATCTATGGCAATATAGTGATGTGAAAGAATAAAAACATTACTTAAGAAAATGTACAAGGGAAAAGAAAAAAGAAAAGATAAAAGAAGAAAGGAAAGGAAAGAGAAAAGGAGAGGAGAGGGGAG
>JAHXMQ010012338.1:73267807-73279043 GCA_020466415.1 Ammodramus savannarum pratensis | reverse complement strand
ACAACAGAATACTGTACCAAAACTGAGTCAGGATATATGATATGCAGTAAAATAGATGGGGTTTAGTCCTGCCAGTCAGTTGAGACCTTGATTGCAGAAGATATGTTCACCAAGCAGTTTTCTGTTTTCTATAATCACCATCATATGTGGAGATGAGCTCTTTCAAAGACACTTGCAGGAGCAGACCACTTCTGAAAAAAAGATATACATAAACAAAAGCATACTGGAAACAGTCCAGCAAAGGGCCACAAACATTAAAACTCTGGAGCATCTCTCCTGTGAGAAAAGGCTGAGAGAACCAGGACTGCTTAACCTTGAGAAGGAAAGGCTCCAGCATGCCATTAATATATTCAAATTCAAAGGAAAGCTGCAAAGAAGACAGAGGCAGTCTCTCCTCAGTTGTGTCAAGTGGCAGGACCAGAGGCAATGGGCACAACTAGAAACACAGAAAGCTCCCTCTAAACTTCAGGGAACATTTCTTTTTACTGTGGGGATGACAGAACTCTGGTACAGTCTGCCTGGGGAAGTTGTGGAGTCTCAATCCTTTGTTATATTCAAAAGCTGTCCGGGCATGGTCCTAGGCAAGCAGCTATAGGTGGCTCTGATTGAAAAAGATGATTTTACCTGGTGGTGACCTTCAGCGTTCCCTTGCAACCTCAATCATTCTGTGATTCTGTGAAAGTGAAAAATATCAGAAAGAGCCTTCAAGTTTATGTAGTAAATGAATATTATTATTTATTTTTGGTAGGTAAATATATATAGGTATATATACACCACACAGTATTACCACATGTCAAAATGGCAATTATTAAAGCATCTGAAATTTCTTACAGTCATGCAGTCTATCTGCCTGTTGCTAAACCAGAAATATGACTGAGTGTGACAGAACTGAAACTCCGATAAATTTATCATGTTCCATTGTTTGTTTTTTGCCTACCTAGTATTAGCAAATAGTGGGAGTTGTACCATTAAAAAGGTTTCCACTGCTTAATACATCTCATTGAAACAAAATATTTCCTTGAAATTGTTCTAGGGTTTTTTTTTACTTCACTTAATGTTAGTCTATTTCTTTAAGACACATTCTCTATTACTATGGAGTTATATTATTTATTTTTATTGAGGTTATTTAACCACATTTCAGTCATTGGTTTTTATCTGTCTTTTCAAAAACCATTTCAATTATTCAATGAATTTTTTCCAATTTGCCTTCATTTTCCCCTGTTAATGAGAGATTCCAAAATAAATAAAAGAAACCTTTTTTTCCTTTTATTTGAGTGGCAGTTTGGTTTACGTTGCCAATGTTCTCAGTAGTTGAGGACATTGCAGAAGTTTATCTCAAGTCTGTAGATTCAAACCCTCCAGAGGTACCAGGCTGTATTTAGATAAATAGGCTCAAGCAATAGGTTAAGCAATTGCTATGTCTGTGTTTTTATCTGGTTTGATGACAGCAAACACAGGATTGAAATGGTGCTGCCATGTTAGAGCTATGCCTGTGCTAATAAAGCCTCTGACTTTTTTTCCTGAACACTACAACAGTTTCATTATGGTCCTTTAGCCATTTTGCAGAGACTTTTAGAGTCATGATAGGAAATGTTTGAAACCCAGCATCAGACACCTGAGGGATCCATTCTATTGCCCTTTTTCAGGCTGCAAACATATTTGCTTGCATAGGTGTATAGTCCATAGGTGGGAATAAAGGATGCACTGAAAATGGTTATATAAGTATGTACAGTTGTATGAATGCATACTTGCATGGTGGTTACATGTACTTAAGGACTGAATGCCATATCAAGAGAATTAATAAAAAATTAAAGAATGATAGATCTTGTAGTTGTCCAGAGGAATAAATTTTCTACACCTGGTGGGCTAACATAATGCTCATTCTACCAAAACCACCGGTGTATGGAACTGCACAATGCCCACCGTGTAAGAAGGAAAACCAGAATTTTACCAGCCCCAGTGCCATGCCAACTCAGCCAGGTCAGCTGGAATATTGGGGTTCCTGACAACTATGGACACCAGAGAGACCTCTAGGACAGAAGATTGCATGAGTAAAGGGGAGTGGATATATGTTAAGGATTTTTGGGCAAATAATTATCACGTGTATGTTTAGTCCAGGACAATCAATGAATATGTATGTATGAATATGTATGTGTATTCACATCCCTCTTTGCAACCCTTGACTTCTGCTACCAAATTTTCAGTGACATTCAAGAGCATTAGTCTAAGTTTCAACATAATGTAGGACATTCCTGTTATAAAAAAGTATTTGTATTTCAAAACTTTCCATCCCCATACAGGAGAGAACAAAGCATCTAAAGAAATGGTATCTGAAATTTTAAATGCTTTTTTTCTCTCCTCATTTTCTAGTTTTACTTGACAAAAGTACTAATTAACAATTCATGAACTTCAAATTATCCTTTAAAAGCCAGATTTCCAAAGAATACTAAGTAAATTTCTTCACCTACATGAAGTGCTCATCTTTCAGAGGAGTTCAGTGATCTGAGGCAGTTGATCTCCTTGTGGCACACATATGCTGAACATTGAGACAGTTTGTTTTAACTGCTCTGATAGGGTCATAGACTGTTAAATCCACAGGAATCCAAATGAGAACTGTAATAAGTAGGTACCTTCAGAAGTCCTGTCCATGATTCTTTTCAGATTGATGCCTATATGCTAATCTTTTCCAATTCCTGCCTATGCTCATATCTCCAGTCCTCATTGTAATAAATCTTCATGGTATTCCTAATCATATCAACATTTTTCTTTTAGTTTTCCTGCTGAAGACAGATTATTTAGAAAAAATATAAATATCATCATCCAGACCATTTTTTATTCAGCATTAATTTCACTACCTCTGTTTATTAAATGACCTATTTTCTTTCTCTTATTTCTTTTCTCTCTGAGGTATTTCTTTGTTCCTGTTGTCATGTCATCTAACATACATTTATTTCTTATTTTCTTTGAATTAAACCCAGAAAAGATTCCTTCCTGAAAATCATTGTTTTCTTCTGTATAACTGTATCTATTTTTCTTCAGAATTTGAAAGTATTTTTTTATGACATCCTGGTAATTTTTCTAAGGGGTTAGTATGCATGAGAATTCCCTAGTTCTGCATCATTTATTGCTTACTCCTAATTAGAGTCTAATAGTTCCATGAAGATTTCTCTGTGCTTGAAGCATAACAATGGCTTGTAGATTTGGTGTTCTGTGGGACTGGGGGAGGGGGTGTTGGTATCTGAGAGAGATTAAGAGGAGACCATGTAGTGGTGAAAAATGTCTGGAACACCTTAGAACTTGTCTATAGGTCTCTAAGGATGGAATGAAGCAGACTCAATAATTTACTACATGAGAAAAAAAATCAAAATTCCAATCCAATCTATTTCTGCAGTAAATAACGTAATCATATCTTGGACATATTTTTTAAACTTCTTTATTTCTAGTCTACTTTCAATATCAGAATAGTACTCAACATCTACTACAGAACTGGATAGGAGAGAACTAGTGACATTGAAGGTAATGTACTCCAGCCAGTAAGGACAAATAAATCTTTCTGAGTGAGAATCCTTGATTATTCCAAAAGTAGATCTGACATGAGTTTGTAAAATTTCTATAGGTATTCAAGAAACAGACACTCAGTGAATAATTCCTGAGATTTTCAGAATAATTTTGTTCGGGAAAAGACTATTTTACATTTAGTTTATACAGAAGGCAATGCTGAAAGGCTCAGACACTAAATTCTAGGATTTTTTTCTCATTTTGAGCTGAGAAACTGCATGGTTAAAGCTAAGCTGAATAAGGACAAGAATATACTCTTTCCAAGTCTCATGAGCACCCCATCCTCCAATAGATAACAAGTGCTGGGAAGCTTAATAGCAGATGACCAATGCAATGACAGTGTGAGTAGAAGAGCTTTGGAATTGCTATTACTTCAGTGTGCTCAGATAAGGCCTCTAAAGATGCCAGTGAGTCAGATAACAAGTGCTGAATGCCTGATCAGTCCCCTCTTCCTTTCCTAGTCTCCTTGCAGCTATATCACCCAGATGCAAGAATGAGACTCCTCACTCTCCAGTTTGAAAACAATCTGCACCCATGGGTGCATCTCCAGCCTTTTTCTGACTATATAGGGACCAAGGAAGGGCATGCTTTGTGAAAAGGAACAATCACAGGCAAGATCTTAAAGGAATGATACTATAGATTCTTTATAAAATTGCATTCCTGTTGAAGCTGAGACAGTTATTTACTAATGTGTTCTGTGGTTAGCTGCTTCTGAGAGGGCGCAACAGGGCAACAGGACAAATGGTCATGGTGAAATTTTATACTACACCTTATCCTGTGCATGCCATAGTTCTGCTTCTCTTTTGGCGTCCTCTGACAAACCTCTTCCAGTAAAGCATGCTGATTTTGCAACGTCTTCATTGTAAGTGGTTTTAATTGTAAGCAATTGTACATGTCTGCATCTAAAATTATATTTCTATATGAGATGTTTCTACTAGCAGAGTTGCTATTGTTTTAACGCAGAAATGCTTGCTATAATGATATTAAGTATACTTGATGAAATATACCACTATTACCTAATTTTTTATTCTATTTGTTTTAAAAGTAATAGAATTTTTATAGGTAGGCTATTAACATGGAAACATAATGACTGTAATACACAAAATATGTAACATACAGAAGCAAAATCCTCAATTTACAATCCCACAGCGTTCTGTACAAAGAACAAAAAACCAAAATCAAAACCATGAAGAACCAGAAGGAAAATAAAATTTAAAATAAACAGATTAATGAAAATAGATTTTGTGAGATTACCAGTTTCAATACATTCCCTTGGCAAATGCATATGTTGTGCTTTCACGTAAAAGTATCTTCAGTTGTTTCATAGTATTTATTTTCAGAATATTCAGGTTTCTCATATATTAATTTTGCTTTATTTCCAGCATATTTCATAACAGTTTTGAAACTCTTCCTCTTTTATAATTACTTTGGAATATATGTTTGCCACAAAATAAAAGCAGTAAGAAAAGAAAGCAATAAAACTGTTTTCAGAGATTTTCTTTTTACTACTTTAGTTTTAGTACCAGTGCATTACTTAAAATATTAATGCATTTTTAATACCATCTGTGCATTGGGAGATGTATCTCTTCTTAGTAAAACACTAGCATGTGATATCTGAAGCCCCACTGAAATCTGCTCAAAATGCATCCAGGGATGCAGAGTCCTGAGATGTCAGGGCTGTATAACCACAAAGCTTCCACTAATCTTATGATGTGGAGCATGTATTACTCGCTTCAGTATTAATAAGGTTGGTTCAGACCTCTGTTACACTGTTCTCCATCCTTCATTCATCTATGCCTCTAAGCAAGGTTTTGTGTTTTAATACTGACTATAAAAACTATGGTTTCAGACTATTGCAAGAATGTTTTCCTCATATGTTGACCACAATGAGAAAAGAGAGAATAATTTATATAGTGTACCAAAGATGTTAAATTCAAAAGAAGTAGTGTTGCAGTATTCTGGTGATCTTGTTTCTATTAAGAGAATTAATCAATAGAGAGGATATCAATTTTTTTCAGAAAAATAGAAAACAAGTAATTAGTTTGAATTTTCTGTCTATAGTATGCTCATAATTAATTCAGGAAGGACTACTTTAGTCACTAAGATTATTACAGTTAAACCAGACTAAGCTACCTGAAAAACTACCAAAAAAAAATATACATATGTTAGTAAATATTGTCTGTTTGAGTGATTTGCCCTGCTATATGTCCAAGAGTATAATTAGACAGAGGGTTCTATCTCACCCAGCTTTAGGAGCTGTAACGTGCTCCACTGCAAAAGATGAAGAGAAGTAAACATTACCTGGGAGTAGTTGACTTGAAAGTCTAATTCAAGGTGCAATAAATCATATATCAAAAGTCTCCATTTCAGCAGCTACAAATTTTAAATTATTTGGAGTTTGCAATCTAGATCTACAAAATTATTGAAAACTAATTCCACCTAGAAGATTTTAAAATTTGTCTTCTTTTGTCAAGATAACTGAAATTCTTGTGATGAGAAATATGTTCACAGTCCTAAAAATGTATGTTCATCCTGAGTGTTAGAAAAAAGAACTTGTTTGCCAGGTCAAATCTGTGCAGTTTGTACTTACAGCATTTCACAGCACTTCTTACAAGTGATGTAAGCAGGACACTGCAGCCTGAGTTAGAAACTGCACCCATATTCTGCAGGGATCTGTGCACACACAGATTGATGCCAAGAGGATGCTTTTTGTCCAAAGAACCAGTGCTAGGTCTGATGCTGCAGTGTCAGTGGAATTAGTTGTTAACATTTGAAATATCTCTATTCTTCATCTCTCTCTTAAACTAGATTTTTTAATTTTATGAGAGATTTTTTTCAACAAAACATTAAATCCTCCTTTACTTCTCTTAATGTTTGTATTTAATAGGAATTTTCAAAAACACTGCATTTTAGGGGCAGAAATATTTTGGGACTTTTACATTATATTAACATGAATAATTTTCTCTGGTATTTGACACTACAAAATCTCACAGACACCTTCAAAAATCCCTTGCCAGCTAAATCACAGCTCACTATTTTAATCAGTGTCCTAAAGCCCAGATGTGAAAAGTCTAGTGTAAGGAAGGATTACTACCATATGGTAACAGATATATGCAAACAGATTTTTTTTTAAGACTTCCACAGAACCTTTCCTACCCTAATGACTGAAAAATTGAGACAGATTGTTTTATCACTGCTTGAATAGAGATAGCTGTGAGAAATCCTTATTCTGTAACCATCAGGAACTTCTGGCTTGAGGTGTGTGCTGCATTTCTGAAGTCTGGGAGCCCTCGCTGATAACTCATTGAGGCAGACCACCTCTCTGCTTGAGGAGATTTTGCTGTTTCTGAGCTGATTAGGGAGTGAGAAACCAAGAACTGAAAATCACTGATTGCTAAGAGCTCCTATCAGGTTTAACAAGGATTTGAAGGATGGAGGGAAGCAGTGTACATAAGCATAATCTCTTGTCTTTGGAACATAACCTAAGAAAACAAGAATTGCCAACTTCTGGTAACCCTTCTGGAACCTGAAAGTGAGGAGCTAGCCTGAATCCTGTCAGGTTTCTACTAATAACTTTTGGTATGATTTTTTGTCCTTATTTTCTCAGCTAGAAAAAAAACCTCCTCAACTAAATACACAGGGTGCTTTATTTGAGTATACATTAATAGAGTTTATTAAATCCTATTAATATGAAGAAAAGCGAAATGGAATGTGAATGGAAAACTAAATGTCTTTTTTTGCCCCAATATTCTCTCGTGTGATGACAATTCCGGCAACAACTCAATGACTTTTTAATGTTTTTTTCCTCCTTTTATTTTTTCCCCAGAAATATGTTTATGAGTAGTAAATTGATACAAATATAGGGAGGGAAAAAGTAAAATAAAAAGAGGACAGGAAAAGAAAACCAAGGACAGGAAAAAAGAGTAGAGAGGGTTTTCAAAGAGATGGCAGATAAAAAGAAGGTGGATCTCAGAGAAGCAGTACTCCAAGGATAACAGTAGGGAGGCAAGTGTTTCAAAGAGATGGTTAATAAAATTAGCTTTGGCTATGGAACAGATGCTTATCAAAATACTCTAAATCTTGATATTGAGGAAATTCCAGAGTGACTATTATTTTGAGCTTTTTTTCCTGCTTTCCTCTTTTGGGTTTATGAAAAAGTGCAAGAGCAATATATACTATAACAGCAAAGCCACACACCATGGAACTTAATATGCTCAAGATACCGTGACCACCTGAAATACCAGGGCCACAATGCCTCTTGTATCTGGATTTTAACAGGTTAAATCACCAGAAGATATCAAACTGATCTGATCATTAGTAGATATTTTATGTGCATAAAACAACGAGAGATGTAATGGAAAAAGGGAAAATGTGAAAGCCTAGTCAAATAACATCAGTCAAAAATAAAATGTATCTCCACGAAGGAGCCAGGTACACTAGGGTACTGTAAAAATACTGGTTTTCAGAAAGAGATAATTTAATTTAGAATTTCACACACTTTTACATTGCGAATAGCTAATTTTCCAGTTTTCCAACACTTCTTATATCCCTCAGAGTTATCTGTGAATTTTATGGTTTCTGTCTCCTCTCATCCCTAAATCTTAACCTTCTTTGAATATGGTTTCAAATTCTGATAGTCTGTATTCATTATGGGACCCTTAAGTGTGTTAGTGTTTATATTTCTGTTTCTGAGTTAGCTTCACAAAAGTTAAAACATATCATAGAGATTTCATGGAGATATAAAGACATATGATTACTTTGTGGAGATATTGAAACTGTTGCAGAAAATAAATGGTCAGTTATCAGTCTTAAAATCAGAAAAGAGCCCATGCTGACAACATTCCCTTGAGTAAAAAGCTCATTCTGATCAAGATAAAGAGTACCATTGTATTTGGCAGTTGTAGAAGAGACAGCTTCAATATATAAGCATACACACAGGGAAAAGGTCTTTGCCTGATGCTTGTTGACATCTCCAAAGTATGAAAAGTAATTTGCAATATTAATATTTATAAATTTCCTACTGTTACTTCATATACATTGACTTTCTCCCTGTTAGATTTATTAGTATATAATGGATAATTATAGATTTTTTAAAGATCTTACAAATCAATTTTCTGTGGTTCCTTTCCTTCAATTTTTCTTTCCTGTTTCTATTTTCCTCTTCAAATCAAGATATGCAAATATTTGATTGACTATTAACCCATTTTTACTTTTTGAGTGGTCTTTCTTGAAATGTGACAGCACCTCTGTATATAAACACAAACTAGATGCTTGTATGCAAGATAGAATGGAGTTAGTGAACTCAGCTGGAGTAAAGCATTGGTAGCTGCTCCAGTAAGACATGTCCCTTCCTTCTTCCCTTCAGCACCATCTACTTTTTTCCTTAATTCCAGTGAGATTGGCAACACTGATTTCCTTTTTCTGTCTTCCAACAGAAAGGAGGCTAGACAACGGAAATTCCAGAAGAAAAGGGGAAGATGCATTTCTTCTCAGTCTATTCTGTGTGTAGCTGAACCAACAACATAAGAAAACTGTTTTCTGTGGGCATGGGCAGTTTTTCTCCTGCAATGAAATGGAAACTTAAAATCTTAGGTTCTAAGAGCAACCAAAAGGTCCTGCTGCAATTTCAATTTATTCTAGAAATAGGCTCTAACAATGGGTTTGAAATACACTTCTGTCCTTCACAGTAAAGCAGACTGAGCCTAATTACTGTATAATCTACAAAATGGCTACTGTTCTTGTTTGTTTGGCTGGTCTCTCTTAATTCTTGCCAATTGATGTATGTGGTTGTTTGGGTGGTCAGTACCACTTCTGTCTGTCCCTTGTTTTGAATTATAGCAAAACTCATTTTTGTTATGACCTTTTTTTAGTGTTCCTTCTCATTGACAGGTCTGCTAGATATGTACCTTAGTTGCATTTATTCTATAAAAATTTAGACTGCATTTAAAAGTTTTCCTACTGTAGATGTAAAATTATAAACACATTAATTTTAAAGTCTATAGAGGATAACTTTTTTTTTTCCATTGATACAGTCTATTTTATTACTGGTAAAATAAATCCAGAGCTTTCTGCAAAGAAAAAATGTAACAAATGTCGTTGATTTCAATAGTAATATGTCAGAGATGAAGTTAACTCTCAGCAAAAGTATTTTTTCTCTGTCCTTACCACAATAACATTGTTAGCACAAAATAAAAGAGAATTGATGAAAAGAATAACCTATACTTGATGTTGAAGGAAAGCATGTTTGTGTCTAATACACTAGAGAAACTCTCCAATAACAGTTCACCCAAGTGAAAATATTGGACCATTTTGCTCCCAAGGTCAATGTCAATTGAGGTTATTGACTATATAAATGCTAAATACAAAAGTTTGTATTGCTCAAGGCTACTCTTAACTTGTACACTATACTTTTCAAGGTTCCTCAGTTCTGTTTAGAGTTTGCATCCCTCACTCATTTATGCCATTTCTACCTTTTTGTCCTGTTACCTTCTTGAACAGTAGTTTCAATCCGCAAATCATAAATATTAAAAGTGTCGCTGCTATGGGGGGAAGAACATCACATTCAAGAGCCCATTTTTAGCTTGTCTGATAAAAAATGTCCATTTTTATAGACAAAGGTGAGCTTAGAGGAAGGGAGATAAGAGGCACAACTGCTGTGCTACACCCAGACACACCATGGGATTCATCAGGCCACCACAGCTCTGCCCAGCAGCTCAGAGGATAGCAGGAGTACAATGTAAGCTGAGAACCCAAATTACAGACTCAGAGAAAGAAACAGTCTTGTCCAGGCCATTCCCAGGGCTGTCTCAGGAGAACCTGGTTCAGATGTCACAGCTACCATATGAGTTTGTGAGATTATTTTACTGAATGGGTCTCTACTTAGAGAATTTGCAACATATTACGTGATGCAAAAAGAAAAACATTTGGAATTACAGAGAAATTATTACAGAATGTTTAGAGGAAGAACAAAAGGTAAGGAAAAGGATAGAGGGATAGATCTGGGTGATTTGGTGAGGAACACGAATGAGGAAACAAAGGAGTAAGAGGCTGAATAGGGATATTTGCATGTTAATAGTTTGTTGGTTTGTACAGTTTTCAGCCATGCTTAGCACCTCATCAATTTAGTCTCTCTTGCCTTGTTGCTGAATCCCTTTCTAACTCTTTCCTGTGTGACGATCTCTCTTCAATATACATGTGTTTAAGAGGCCTTGAGTTCCAGCAAATGAAATCAAACCAGGGGCCAGAGGCAGCAACTGGGACAAGTGCACTTGGGAGCTTGTGATTTGTTTTGAAGATAAGCCAGATGAGCTAGGTGAGTATGTGAAGTGACCTGAGAGTCAGTTCATGTGACTCTGAGGGGGAGACCACAGCAGAAGTTGGTTTTCAGAGTGTCCAGAGAGCTTCAGAGAACTGCTGCGGCGAGGTGTATCTGGCCTTCAAGGTCAGTGTCCGGCTAGCTGAGGTTAAGGCCGACACCCAGCTGCATGTATTGCCAGCACCTCTCGGCGTCGTAAGGCCTCGGGCTGTGCTGGTTGCGGACTGGATCGCTGCTAAACGACGAGAATGAAAGAGTTGGACACTCGCTGGAGGCAAAATAGGTTTATTGAAAAGCCCACGATGCCAACCAGGGAGCGACCCCGCGATGTACCAGCGAATGACCCCGAACAAAGAGTGCAAC
>JAHXMQ010012338.1:73234981-73267526 GCA_020466415.1 Ammodramus savannarum pratensis | reverse complement strand
GGAGCAATAAAATAAACTAACATAACACACTACAACAAACTGCTCACGTGGTCTGGGAGTTGATTAGAAAATCTGCTTGCATCTGTGTGTGTGTGTATGTGTCTGTGTGCGTGTGTGTTTTTGTGTGTGTGTAATGGTCTGTACCAGCACCTGGATGTGACTTCAGCCCTTGGGGGTTGTATGTTGAGATTCAAATGGGGAGACTGGGATTCAAGGGCAGACTGGGTGAGCTCAGCTGCTGGAGGGACCCTCCAGATATAAATGGACACATGTATACACACCCACACATACAGATATATAATGAGAAATGGGAACACAGTGATGCTTGTGGTGCTGTTTGTGCCTGTGTGAGTGATGAATGTTTTCATCTGCATTGATCTGTGGGGCCAGTTGAGTGCATAATGTGCTGTATATCTGTGTTCTATGCATTCGTGCCTACTGGGAATACATGCCCAGCCTCACTACTGACTGGACATGGAGCCATGGGGCTGCTGCAGCAGATTTGCCTCTGTCAAGCTACTGGATTTGATAACTGCACAACTTGACATAAGTTGTTCGGCAGTCATGCAAGCTGTAGAATAATATTATTTATAAATATCTGAAGTCCAAGCACAATAGTGGCATTATTGGGCAGATTAAAAAAAAAAAAAAATCTAATCCACACAGAAAAAAACCAAAACAACTGGTTCTTTCAACTGCCATGGCAGATCTGTAACACAGAAAATTTTTGGTGATTACAGGGAAGTCATTGATATATATTTCATACTGAGAGGGATCAGTTTTTGAGTGGATTCAGCCCTCTGATATTTGTGAAAGGTTCTGCATACTTTCCAACTTTCTGATATATATGGGATTACTCACTGAGTAAAGAATTAATCACTGTGGCTAAAGTTGACAGAATTAGGCCCTGATTAATTTGGCTGAAATCATAGGAGGAGTCAGTCAGCATCAGAGCAAAAATAGACTCTGATTTTCACCGTAGTTCTTATTGCAATGTCATGATGCCAAATTGGCTGCCTCTCAAAAGAATTAAAAAGGGCAACTTTTTCTTTAGTAATTTCTCCTTGTTTCTTGGTCTGTTTGATTCAAAGGTATTGTGCAGACTGCATAGTACAACGAACTGCAGTCCATGAATGGAGCCAAATGGTGTACTTTGTGACTCAAAATACAAACCTGTAATCCTGAAGCACAAAAGATATTGTGATTTTTTTTTTTTTTTTAATCCAAGGGATTTTTCACAATCCTTTCACAGTTTTGAAAAAAAAAAATCCAAAGTATTATATTTTGATTGTAATCTGCTGGACAACCTCTTAGTCATTATAATCTAGTGTTTATTAAAGTAAGCCTTGCTTACATTTTGCAATTACAGTGTGATAATAGTAGGATGCTACACAAAACAACATGGAGTTTAACTTGGACTAATCCTCAAAGCATCTATTTTGATTCTTGGAAGATTTGCAGCCTAAGGAAGCTACCATGGCTGCCATATTGGTTGATTTACAAAACGCTATTCTGCAATATTAATGCTGTACTTTAAAAGTCTATAGTGTAGAGGTATACAGATTATTAGTAAAACAGAAAACAAATGACTGCATTCTAGACTAAATGTGGAGGTAATGAATGCAAGGTCTGAAAAAAGAAGGTAAAAGAAAAGAAAAAGAATTTAATGTTTCCCATAAACATTTTTTTTCATATTTATATTGCTATTTCCATTTCATCAAGGAGAATAAACAAGGAACTCTCTTTTCCCTCATTCGCCAAGCATCCTTGACTGAACTTTGGCAATATATAATAGCAACAGCTGTTAAGTCACCATTCTTTCTTCTACCTCATGCACCTGGCTTGTTGCTGTTAGATCGCACAGATTGAGACTGAAGTCATAAGATGGAAAGCTTTGTCTTCAGATTCTGTATGTGGGAAGTGTTGGCAAAATCATCAGTACATGAATGACCCTTAGGACCAGCCAGACAATATTTCTGTTTCTTGCCAGAAAAGTTTAATAACTTTTTGAGGTGTAGGCTTTAGTGGGTTATTGGTTTTTGTAAAGTGTGTGATGGAGGATAGATATAGAAACCAATTTGCTGAAAAAAGATTTTTCATAGATTTAAAAATCTATATCTGATTTTGTTTTAATCTGCGTGTATGTCTTGTTGCATCATGTAACTATTGCATCCATACAGTCTTTCTGTTTTGTAACTCTTAAGAAATACAGCACTCAAATCCCCAGACAAAGGTTGTGACTCAGAAGTGTTTGTACATAGTGAACAAGACGGATTTTGACAGTCACTGCATATGGGAGCTTGCACAAAATGCTGCCACTTTAAAGCATCCATTTCATCTGTACAATTTAGTTTAGCTTGTTAAAATGAATAATCCTCCAAGGACCTACAGTTGTGCTAGAAATTTTCATTTGCAAAGTTTAATCAGACTTCCCGGTTCTGTTCCTAGCATTTATAACTTTAACATTTGGTTGTCAGAGTCTTAAGTGACTGTAAAAACCCCACCAGCATTCAGATATTCAAGAAACTCCATTACATTTTCACTAAATTTCTGCTTAAAAGATTCAGATAAAAATAAAGAATTTTAAAATTAATCTGTGCATAAAGCACATATATAATAGTTTTAAGCATGGCAACAATATCATTCAAAGTCTGATCCAACTGAGATATATAAAAGTTTATATAAAGTTATTCAAGTTTAAGTTCAAGGGCAGTGCAAAGCATTCTCAGAACACTACACTAATTTCACTTAATTCTTTTAGTTCTGTAAAGAGTGGCTATTTGAAAAAGTTAACTGAGTCTGTGTGGTTTTAATGAGATTTACTAAAAAGGTGAAGCAAAGAAATATAGCACTCAAATACATGAAAATAGCTGAAATTGCTCTTACTGCACTAAGCTCATTAAATTAACTTGCTTGAATGCTGGCTATTAGAGTTATCAGACCACAGATTTAATAGGTCTAATGCATCTGCTTGGTGAGGTTCACACATCTCCCTACCCAAAGGTTATTGAGCAGGCACAGTGTATTTCTTCTTGAGTAGCTGTGGTGCTGGCATGCACACTGCTGCAGAGAAAGTGCTGTGCTAGTGCAAAGTGTGCTTAGAGCAAAGAATGCAATTAAGGACAACCTGTATAGAGTAAACCTTGGAGAAATTCTGGTGGAGACACATTCCGTTGTACCCAATAGAAAAATCACTCCAAATCACAGTCTGAAGTTAAATTCAGGGAGTTTCAGAACGGATTTAATGGTTCAGATCTCATCTGTGTCACTTAGTCAAGTCTGTGCTACATTCTCCTTTCACAGTTATTTCATTTTAGAACATGATAAGGAGTCTGAATGAACAGGTGAACTTCACAGAGTGTTAAGATGATAAAAAAAATTAATTTCTTTATTCTGCAGCCCCAGTGATGCAGAAGACTCTCCTTCATCCTAGTAGATAATATTAATTTCAGTTTCTCTACCTACAGAGCCTGAGCTTTGCCATGCAATTTTGGACTGGAAGCAGTTAGCCAGAGGCCTTACAAATTCAGGGAACCCTTAATGCAACCAGAGAAGTAGAGCAATGTTAGAGCTTAGTATGATGTGAAAAGACAATCTCTGTAGGCTCACAGGTTTATTGAGTTTCAGCCTCTTGGGTGCCAAGCAGGGAGAGGCAGAACTATGTGAACTACTACCGTGTTCCAGTCTGAAGGTTCTTTGGGCACCAAAACTTTGCCTGATGTCACCCTTCCAGGTTTACAGTGCCTGCAAGAAGACAAACTTTTTTTCTGGGGCATTCACCCTTACTTTTAACCTGTCAAATAGTTAGAATACCATTAGAAATTATTAATAATTTTCCTGCTAAAAAGACAATGTAGCACTCAACCCATTCATAGCATGAAAGAATAAAAAAGGGTCATAGACCAAAAGGTTGGCAATAGCAGAAAGTAAAAGCAATATTAAATTTCTGCTTTATTTTTTTACTACTTTCAGTTCGGTCAAGTTTATTTTCTGGGGAAGCATGATCAGGATAAGATGAAAAAGGGTTTAGTAGCAAACCAGTAAAAATGGCATGATCATAAATCCTAATATGTATATGTACCTAATTATTTATTTCTTTTTTCTCCTTCTAGACACTGCTCAAGAAACCTTAGAAGAGTACATTTCCTTACTGACTGGGAAGGTGCATAAAACCAAAACGAAAAAGGTTCCAGACATTCCATTTGTGCTGACCTTTTTAAGGAACAATTCCCACTTACCGTGTTTTAAGCACCAACTCTGAAGCTCTGGGACTAATTAGATGGCCCATATGTTCTGATTACAGTAAACATTATGCACAACTTTTGCAAAGAACAGGGTCACTGTGATTACCTATGTGAAGTTTCATCCAGGAAGTCCATTGTCTAGAGAAACTTACTGCTGCAAGCTAATAACTCTCTTCTCTTTTCTTTTTCTTCAAAAATACCACTTGAAGAGCAATATAAATATTTTATGGAATGGTACTTATAAAGTCATAAATTTTCAATCATAATTCAAGAACATTTTAAAAGGAGAAATTTGTTCTGCGTTGTCAGAGAAAAACTAGTTTAAAAAATAAAACCAAAGAAGACTTTATAAATGCATTTATTTAATTTTTTTCTCTTCAGAAGTATTCTAAAGGTTAAAAAGTAATTAAAATTGTAAAATAAGGAGACTAACTGCTCATTTCATTTATTTTATCTTTCCCTTTCCTCCTTTGAATACTTTTTTCTTTAAATGGTAATTTCCAGATATTGCTGTATTTCATTTGTACTTTCTCTTTCTTTAATATTGTCACTGTAAATATCTCCCCAAAGTACTTCTCAAGTATCTGCCAAATGTCACTATTTCTCTACACTGACAGAATGATGTTAATTATCTTTCCTTTTTAAATGGTTTCAAAATGTAACTTCCTTAATTAAGAACGTGATTTAGAGAAAGCAGAGACGATTACAGAGACGATGCTCCCATTTTCTGCTTTTGCTTTTCTAGACCATGGTCCAAATGTTTCCTGAAAGAAATGTGTATTACTGCAAACAGAACATTCTTCTGATACTTACATTTGTTATTAAAAAGTGTAAGTCCCCAATCATTCTTAATGTAGGATTATTAATTCAAAAGTAATATGTGGATCTTTTCTCTCTTAAACATACATTAAGCAAAAAGTCATCGACTTATATTTACCTTTATTCAACTGAAGGCTGGGCATCGATGTGTAGAAAGGGTAAAATAAGACAGTACAGAAAAAATTGAATGTTTTTCTAAATTTATATATATTGATATGAGAAGGTAAAACAAAGAATTCAAATAACCATAAAATTAACATAATTTTAAAAAATAGTCAGGCCTTGAGTCCAATTTTTGTAATAGCATCCAAGATAATGCGAATCTGTCTCCAGCTGGGGAGTATGTTGGAGACAGCCAAGTATAAAGATGTTATACACTGAATAGAAATAAAAATGTTTTAAATTGGGAGAACAAAACACCTGCAGTAATTGATTGGCCATCAGTTAAAGAAGAGAATAACTGTGGTTTCAGTCTCTGTTTTCTTGGTTATTTCCGTATGGATGTGTCAGTGAATAATGTAAATAAATGAAATTTAATGTAATCAAAGATCCAAACTCAGGGGTCACTTCTTTTCTTTTCAAAGCTTTAGCTAAATGTCACAGAAATTAGATGACATTACAGACTAAAATTTTTAATTTTATTTCTAATTTTTTTATTTTGTTTTAGGGCCCTTTCACTTATTTTGAAAGAACTGTATTTTGCTCACTAAATTTCTTTTTTTCCCCAAAGTTACTGTTCCCTTTGCATTGCTACATTGTTGGTTGTTTGGGGTTTTGTTTGTTTGTTTGTTAACAGTTGTTTCATATGCTAATAAGATTCTAAAAAATGAAAAATATGTGTTTGTAAGATAAAGAGATATTTTTAGTAGTTGCCCTACTGTAGGAAAGAAAGAAAATATGTATAGATACACAAATAGTTCTGTACTTATAATGCGATGATAGAAGTGATTGTGATTTTATTTAGATAGAAGATCTCTGCTGAAGGTAGCTTTCAGACAATTATATTGGTAAAAAAAAAAAAGGTAAAAAACTGATGAAGTCATTAAATTTTCAAAAATTACAAATTATCCTGTAAAGCTTCAGTGACTGCAAATTAGCCTTTGCTATAGCCCTCTGCTAACAATCTATAGATCATTTTATTATTCATGAATTTTAGTAATTTCAGGACACCACAGGTCATCTTATGCTCATTTATTTGCTAAACACCTTGTGCTGGTATGCCTTGTGCTGAAAAATTGCTACTATTTACTTCCCACAAGACACACAAGCAACAAAGTGGTGGATTTGGCCTCAGACATCCACTACACCAGGCAGCATATATATCTTGCTGTCAGGGAAATAAATGAGCCCTTAAATTGGCTGCAAAGCTTTAAGAACTGAAATTTATATGTCTAGTTATCAAACAGAAAGTTCAGAACACCTGCCAATATGAAACATAATTGTGACAAACTGTTACATTTTACCTTTAACTTTTTGGCATTAACATCACAACTTCATTATACAGATCTCATCCTCCCTACCTCTCCTTTCTCCCTTCGTCCAGATCAGTTCCCCTCCAGAAAAACACTCACTATATTTATCAATTTGCAAATGCTGAACAACCATTGATATGTTTGCCCACCTCTCATCTGAGGCAAGAAAAATAACCAACCTACTAAAGCAAATAGGATTTCCTATGAGAATAACAAGAAATACTCACAGATTACCATAAAAGGCTACTTGTATTTAAATATTTGATCTTTATAATCTGCTTGGAAGGCTTTCCATAGAATATCTACAAGTATGAAAAACGTCCAGATTAATTTTTTTTCTTTGTTTGTTTTACTTTACTTAAAAAAAATCAAAATACCTGTTTTCTTTCATTGACAAATTTCACTATCCTTCCCTCTGTGTCCCAGCTTCAATGCAACTTTTTGTTGTAGCAAATCCAGCAATTGCTTAACTCTTTATTCTTTATCTAAATGTTCCATAAAGGGGAAAAAAAAACCAAAAAACAATAAAAATTCCACTTGTCTCTGAACTACCTTTAAACTGTGTAATATGTGCACTGCAAGTAACTAAATATTTTCCCTTTTGTGCATGCGTATGTCTGTTTCTGCAGCCACCAACAGCCATACGAAAAAAGTACCATATTTAAAGAGAACATTTTTTTCCTTGTTATCTATCAATGAAGAGAATATCTAGGCTAAAACTCAATTTCACATCAAACAAAAAATCAATATGGAGAGCTTAAAAATTCTTAAGTACCTTGACCAGCTGAACCTTTCTGCTCAATAAAGGGAATACAAGCAGCCTTAGAAAGATAATCTAATGCATGGCACTTTATGTTCTCTATTATTGTTGGCCATTCATCTTTTTCCAGTACCTGTGGACTTTCTAGTTAGGAAGTTTAGTTGTGGATAAAGTAGTTCATTATGGTAATTTGTCACATTAGCCTGATTTTAAGCCAAAAATTGGTCAAAATGCATGTTTCTCCCTACCAGCATGGCTATGTCTGTGATTTGAAATTACTTGAAAACATGGAGGTAGTGCACACTCTTCAAAGAAAGAAAGATGAGAAATATCTCAGTGAAAGGTAGACTTCATTTTCACCTTGTACAGCAAAATGCTGCGTGTTAAATCTCTAATCCCTGCAGAGAAGTCCTTCCTATCTATTCCCAAGATCATACATTTAAGACATGAAATTGCCTTTTGTGCTGTTTCCGTTCTTTGGCCAAGGAGTACTGCATGAAAGCATCAAAAAGAAAAGCCTAAGGGGAAGGTTGCTTCCTTTTAGTTTCTTCCAGGTTCTATTTAGGCATATTAAGCTGGATGGCAATGGTTGAGTTGCTCAGAATAGCTCAACAACAGTTGTAGAGGTGCTTTTTAAACAGGGTATGCAAACAGTTTTCTATCTAGAAAAGCCTATTTAGTAGGTAAAATAATGGTGTCTATAGAAATAAACCTTCAATTTGATGTTTTTATCAACCAATTTAAGCAATTTTAAATTAAAAAAAAAACCACCAGTTTTTTGTTCATATTTTATCATGACATCTCATACATAGTTATGTAGTTAACAAATTAATAAATGCAGTTCTGTTTCTAAACATAGATTGTATTGCAGTAGCAGCACAGACAGACATTTTTACTGGACATCATCACAGAGTCTGAATAATGTTGCATTCAAAGTGTATTTTCATTCAACAGATTTTAAACTATTAATTTTACAAAATAGTACAGGACATTGTGAGTCTTGATGATAATATCCAAATTAGACATGCAAAGAAACAGCTATAAGAACATATGTATACCTATATTCTACTTATAAACTCTGAATGCTTAAATTGCACAAAAAATCTCAAAGAATTACTCAGAAAAATTACCTCAGTACCACCTGAAACTCATGTGTGACAATCACATCATAGTAATATAATCGAATCATATCACATGTGATGGATTTCAGATGGTGTTGGAGGGCAAGTACATAGGCACGATGTCTTCCTGTGATAAAATTTTATGTATCTAAACTGAAAGTTTAAATGTACATGGTCTAGGTCATACTTTGAGTAGAAATAGCAGGCAGCAGTCTAAATCCTTCCTGAAGTTTATTGTTATTCCGATATCTATCAGGAATATCCAAAATAGCCAGTCTCAGATACAAATGAGAAATTATACATTGTGAAATTTGGCTTACACCTTTAGGATTCTTTCAATAGTGAATTAAGCCAGACATTGTTTTATAATAAGCTGAATTTCCCGAGGAATAAGATATCTGAGTCCTAGAATTTTCCCAGGTTACTTGGGATAATCACAATTCCTAAATTCTAAGCAACCTAAGTTGCTAAATGCTACACTAAGTAATTTCACTCTGTCAAACTGCACCACTTACGGACAAGACTGCGAGAGGAAGTAAGATTTCCTCTCAATATGGGATTTTCTTAGAATTTTTGACCCTATTCCTAGAGTTTATCCGGTGCAACACAAAATAAAATGGTACAATTTTACTTAGGGTTGTGATGCTCAATACAGGCAGGCTGTGTTTCACAGCTGAAGACCACAACCTTGTTGTTACCATCCCCAGAGGTATTTAAAAGGTGAACAGATATAGTTCCTAGGGATTTGATTTAGTTGTGGACTTGGAAGGGCAAGGTTAATGCTTGGACTTTTTGATCTTAAAAGATGTTTTCTACCCTGAAGTTTTCTATAAGTCTATGATTAGCTATAACTACATTGTGTATAGTTAATTTTGTCAGAAGTGGTTTCAGTCTTCCATCTGAAGAGATTCCACAGAATATGTGATTCATCTTGACCCACAATGTCTGTAAAACTGGTCTGAAGAGATCTAATTATTTTTAAAATAAAGAAAAATATTTTTTTAAAATATTGTCTGAAACCAACAGGGAATCTCAGGCTTCTCTGATGAGGCACAAAGTAGAATCCTCTTCAACATTATACTGCAGAGAACAAAACTATGATCAAATTAAAGAAAACTTCCCAATGAAAGCTTCCTAAGTATTATGATTTTCTCCTTAAATTTAGCAGACCAACAGATGACTCAAAATTTCTTAAAGCAATGTGATTAAAAAAAAAATCACAAATTACAGCTTTTTATATTATCACTATGTGAGATGATGGGTTTTGTGGAATATCTAGCACAGAAATGCTCACTCATCTCAATTATTCACTCTGTGTACTAAAGCTTTTCAGTAGGGGAAGAAAGAAAAGGAAAATTTATGTCTATCATTTTGGGATGAACTAAGGGTTCTTTGAGTCATCAAATTACCATGATTTCAAGTGTGAATTAATAAATACTGGTACAAATAAACACTTGCATAGCTGTTACATTGATAGCTAGAAGGATAGTTGCATGTGTCTTCATATGATCAATATAATTTATTCTTCCTATTGTGTTTATGTGTCAACTACAATTTCTATGTAGCACAAAATTTTTACACAATTACTTATAAATGTTCTTTTTATTTTCTTATTCTTTGTTTCTTGGTTACATATTACTCAGGTAGGTTAAAAAAAAAAAAAAGAACAGTTCTTACAAAATATAGTCTTTTTTGTCCTGGTGAGAGTGATGTAAATAAAATCTGTAGTGTTTTACCACATCTAGTTAATTAGTGACAAGAATCATGGGGGGTTTTTTGTTTGATTGTTTGTTTATTTCATGCTTTGTTAACATAAAGCAGAAACACCAGAAATGAACGTTCCTACTGTGTCAGAGAAGCAAATTTGAACTGTGAAGGCATTAATCTCCCAAGAAATAGCAGGGCCTCAAACTTTAAGTGAAATAGGCGTTGCACTGTTTAATACAAAAAACCCCATTTAATCATATTGGCTTTGGTGGATGCATAGTACTGATGATGAATAGTTCTGAAAAAATCCAACCAAATTTAGCTAAATATTATTAAAAAATACTATCTAATTTAGATTTTGGTAACTTAGAGATGAATTATAACTGTGCATATGTAGGTTCACAAATAATCTCATGAAAACTAAGGAAAGTACATGCTCCCACTACAATCAACTGTCAGTAAAATGAAATGGATGAATCTCATTAAGTTTTTTAGCAATAGAAAATTATTATCCATGGTTTTAATTATATCTGTATTATCCATTCCATGACATAAGTTCATGCATAGTTTTTGCATAAATTTATCTACACAAATAGCTGTAATAATAGACTGGATTGCCTGTTATACTCAAAACCTAACATGGAGACCTAGCATGGACCCAGGAGCTGCTGGTCAGTGACACATAGTCTGGTTGGAGGCTGGTTAATACAGGCATACCCAAGGTGTCAGTCCTGGGTCTGATCCTCTTTAAGGATGCCAGTGGATCTTTAAGGATGCACTGGTGAGGCTGCACCTCAAGTCCTGTGTTGTTTTGGGCCCCTTACAAAAAGCAAGACTTTGAGGAGATGGAGCATGTCCAGGGAAGGGCAATGAAGTTGGTGGAGGGTTTGGAGCACAAGCCTGGCGAGGAGCTGGCTGAGGGAGCTGAGGTTCTTTAGCTTGGAGACAAGGAAATTCAAGGAAGGTGTTCTTGGTCTCTGCATCTGTCTGAAAGGAGGTTGTGGTGAGCGTCTTCTCCCTCATAATAAGGGGCAGAACAAGAGGAAATGGCCTCAGGTTGTACCTGCAAATGTTGAAATTCCATATTAGAAAAAATTCTTCACCAAAATGATGGTCGGGCATTGAAACAGGCTGTCTGGGGAAGTGGTGGAATCACCATCCCTGGAAGCATCCAAAAAACCTGTGGATGTGGCATTTGGGAACATAGTTTAGTGGTGGACTTGGCAGTGTTAGGTTTGTAGAGTCCATTCCTTGATTTTAGGCATATTTTCCAAATTTAATGATTCTAAGATTTCATGGTCTTCATTAATGGTCTGAATCATGGGGCAGAGTGCACCCTCAGCAAGTTTTCTGAGGATGACAGGAAACTGGGAGGAATGGCTGATATGCAGGGAGTTGTGCTATTACTCAGAATGACCTCCACAGGCTGAAAAAGTAGCCTGACAGGAATCTCAAGAAATTCAATAAGGGAAAGTGTAAAGTCCTGCATTGCAGAGGAATAATCTCATGTATGGGAACAAACCAGGACCACCCAGCAGGAAAGTAGCCTGGCAAAAAAGGACCTGGGGGCCACTTTGGACAACAACTTGAACAAGAGTCAGCAATATGCCCTTGAAGCAAATAAAGTTACTGGCACTGCTTTAAAAATATTCCTGCCAGCAGAGGATGTGAGGTAATACTTCTCCTCCCTCAGCACTCTTGAGGCTGCATTTGGGTGTTATGTCCTGTTCTGGGCTCCTCAGTGCAAGAGAGACGAGGACATCAATAATGAGCCTTCAAGACTAATGGACTAGAACATTCTTCTATGGGGAAAGGTTAAAGGGCAGGGACTGTGTAGCCCAGAGAACAGAAGGGTCAGGGGAGATGTTCTCAATGTAAATAAATAGCTGAGGGGAAGTTGCAATGAAGACAGAACAAGCCTCTTTCCACTGGTGCCCAGTGACAGCAATGACTTGTGCTCCCATAATCTCTGTAAATTTTCTATCTCCTTTCCCACAGACTACTGACATCTTTCGGTTGGACATTTGTAGAATCATACCATACATCATCAGATGCAAATGTATGTAACACATCTAAATTTTAGTCACATTTCATAGTTTCAACTGATTTGACTTAAAGTACTTGAAATGAAGATATTTAAGGAAAGAAAACTAAATAAAAAAAGACCATTCTTATATCTTTTGAGGTGCTAATTCATTCCACATGAAAAATTAATTGAGGCAATTTTAAGAGAATTTCCATTATAGAACTGCAAGTACTGGATAGAGCACTCTAAAATTACTGCAGATTTATGACAGTGTTTCATGAGAAAATTTGGTTCAGTCACTTTGCATCATTGAACTGAAAACCAATGCAGATAAATTTCACTAAAATCTCTCAGGTAAATAACTGCATGTATGGGAATAAAGGTTAATGCCCAATTTAATAAAGGAAATTAACACCTACAGTTTTACCCATCAAGGAGAAAAGAAGATCCTTAAAAATACTTGTATGCCTTCTTTCAATACTTTCAGTCTCTTCTCTGTCTTTGACCTAGTTAAAATTCCTTTTAAAGAATCAATAACACGTCCACTTCTTTCCATTTTCAATTTGTTCTGATGCTTGAGGAGCAATCAGAAAGACTTTTTATCTTTCTGATGTGCAAGCCACAGATCATACAACAGAGAAATGGTGTCAAAATGAACCCAGTCCAAGTAGTAGCTCATCTTGTTCATTTTTATCTTACATATTTTGGTAATGCTCTGGAAATTATACTTCTTCAATGGCATAGAAGTCTATGCATTGATTTGAAGTTGCTGCCATAACATAAGGGACTGGCACGTCCCAAAGGACAGTGACTCCTCCTCTGTAGAAGCAGACAGCATACGGCACTTTTGGCCTTATATTTTCTAAGGTTCAAAAGGTGCCAAGTTCACAAGACTTAAAAAGTTCCCCATAGGGCCTGCCACAAAACTTCCTGTGAGCTATTCTTTTGTCACTGGGGGAAGGGTTCCTACCCCTCCTCTATCTGTTCCAAAATTAATTTCTACTAAAATTCCGTATTTGTTTTTATCTGTTTGGTTTGTTTCATCCTAGTCTAATTTGAACAGCGCTTCTTTAAGAGAGTGCTAAAGAATGTTTACGCTCTGAGAAAGAACACTTCTGGTTTTTAGCTCCAGCAGCTGCAGTGCAAGTTTAGTATCTAAGCTTTATAGTAATTATAATGGATCTCACTGTAGCACAAAAATGTAAAAGTAGTGCAGATAGTGCAAATCAAATGTAAATGTTAAACAGATCTGGAGATCTGGATTTCTCAAGGTTGAAAAGGTGTTCATGATGTCAATTTTGTTTTCAGACTGAGTGCACTTCTAAAACTCCTCAGCTTAAAGACCTTATTACTATTAATAATATTGTTATTATTAATAATAATAACAATGGTAAAATTTTACAAAATTCCTGCTGGATGAAAGGCAAGGCAGGCAAACCTTTTATCAGAGGAGGATAAATTCTTTAAAGAAAAAATAAAATAAATTGTCCTGTCAGCAGAGAAACACTGAATTTCCCGTGAAAATATTTTCTTTAAGTCCAGATTCTAAATAATTATGCTGCGGCAGTAGGGCATCTGACTGCCTTTGGATTGCATGTAACTGAATAATATAAATGGTTTGTGAAGAAAAGTAGAGGGTTTTTGGTGGAATTTTCCCCCCTCTTCTACTATCCAAATTTTTGTTTTCTCCAAATATCGTAGATCCCTATTAGATTTTATAGATCCTCAGGAGATTTGAAATAGCAGAAGAAATATTGAGATGATATAGGGGAACATATACTGTAAGCCATACCTAAACACTCTGACATGAGGTTTAAAGATAGTGAACATATTCCTCATAAAGAAAATCTAAATGTACCCCTCCTGTATTCTCAATCAGTGATGAATTTTTGATCTGTTACCTGTGGTATCTTTGCCTCTATATTTATGTATCATTTCAACTAAGGTTGAAATAAATAAACTTGTGCTCAACATTTGTTGATGAGAAAAGAGGAAATATACTTTATAAAGCCAGGAAAATATAATTAGAAAAAATGGAACCTTAACCAAGATATAAACACAGTCTACATGATCACCTAGAAAGCAACCAAAACATATTTCGCCTGAATCAGGGTAATCTTTGTATTCTTTTTTTTCTCTCTCTCTCCACAGCAAATTGCTGTATAATCTGAACAAACAGCTCCTAGGAAAGTTGGAGTTCGATGCATGTAGCACCAAAAGGTGCATGCAGTAGAAAAATGAGTGAATATTCACATAAGCCACATAAGAAAGGGCAAAATTACCCAGTGCTTTTGCTGCAGTTCTTCATATCTTGAAAGACTGAAATTAATAACCCCATCTCTGTTTTTGTACTTATGTAATGATTAACAATTTTTATAATTAAAAAGTTTCCTTAATTAAAAAGTTTTTTATTATGTAAGTACTTAGAAAGATTCCACTACAAATTTTTGTTAAAATTTAAATTAGATTTTATTGGTATTTCTGAAGAACTAACTGCAACTAATGAACTCTGCTTCATAGAAGCTATTTGACTTTATACTTAACCCAACTTCTTATTTTTCCCTGTGTTTACTGGCATTAAAAATTAATTATCAAAACAAGATGCTGAAAAAAAAAAAGCATTTTTTAATATTTTATTGCAAACTTTATTTATAGAGGAAAAAAAATTGTTTGCTTTTCTATTTTTCTCATAATAAACATTATTCCAAAATAAATTAATAGATTGTAGCATATTTTAAATAGTATTTAGATGACCACAGCTTTCAAGATTAAATGACAGATGCCCAAGGATTTTTCCTGTAGGAAAAAATAAAGAAAAAAAAATAGCTGTTCTCTAGTATAAATCAACACATATCTCTGTCAATTTTGGCTCTTGAAGCATATATGCTTCTTCTCTTAGCACAAGTACATTAAAATCCCGGTTTGGATACTTAAAGTAAGGAAAAATTAGTTTCCATGACTTTATAGAGCTGACTGAAAAGATGCTAGGTCAAAGAGGCTTATTTATTAACATTTCCCCATTACTAGGATTGAGAAGCATGAAAAATAAATACATTGAAAGCTTTCCAATTTGTAAATAGACAAAATCATCACAAATATTTATAAGGATATTTTAATCATAACATCTCTCAGAATTATGGTTGTTTAGACAATTTAATGCCAATCTGGCATTCTAGATTCTGGCTCAAGATAGAACAGAGATTTTATGAGAAGTGCAAACATCTCCTACATCTCTTGAATGGCTGGTGAAACTCTAAAATGTCTACTGAGATAATCTGTAGATTATCTCAGTATGATGAGATATGATGTCACAATTCTCTCTTAATCATGCAGATTATTTTTTTCTTTTTCAAAAATGTGATTTTTTTGTGTTCTACATGTTCAATTTTTAAATAATTGGTTTGGATATTTGTTATTTTCCTAACTCACTGTAATAAAAAGGAGCCAGCTTTTCCTCATAGAACCTAATTATTAAAATTGCAATTGTTCCTCAACATCATGCGATATTATAGTCTTGTTGAAATAGATATCCTCCCATATATGCTTCTTGATTTCACTTTCTTATAATATGCTGTGACAACTCTTGTTATTTTCTACATTTTTTATTTCATGTGCTCCTTAAAGTTTTTTTCTAGTATTCAGAAAATATGGCAAAAATTCTGTAATGCATTCAACAATTTATAAATACCAATTAGCCTGATATAATCTTTGTATTGAACCTTGTGGTAAATAGTATTGTCTCTTTAATTCTAGTAGTGCCCATGCCATTCAGAAATCTAGTTTAGTTTCATGCAATACTCCCAGAGAGCTTGTTTCTCACAGACCATTAGTTTATATATTAGGTAAATAAATAATAATACTACAAGGCAGGGGAAAATCCCTGATGCCTACTGTTGATTATAACTGATATAATACATTTTACTGCAAGATTAGAAACATTTCTACATGGACAAGAAGAAATGTCATCAATCCATTGTCAGGTACTATCAGAGATGCACAAATGGCAGAAAGAAGAATTAGATGCCTGCAGCACGCATTAGTAATCTGCAGTATGGGGTTTTTTTGCTGTTTTTTTTCTCCTCAAGAATCCCTAACCTTATAAAAATTACTTTCTCAACAAAACATGAAAGTGACAATGTTTTCCTTCTGTTAAATATATATTAATGTCTCTTTATATCTGTGAATTAAAATGCCAGATTTGCAACATGGTTCTGGGTCAAAAAAACAACTTTTAGAATGCTACAACCACTATTCATGAGCTGAGGAACTGGAGAGAGATGGATTTGATGGGTGGATAGGCAAAGAATTAGCTGGACAGTCACATCCAAGGGTAGTGGTCAATGGCTTAGAGTCCCAATAAACCAGTGACAAGTGATGTTTTGCAGGTGTTGGTATTGGGACTGGCACTTTTTAACATCTTTGGGTACAAGGGCAGTGGGATTGAGTGCATCTTCAGCAAATTTTCAGATGACACCAAGATGAGCAGTGAAGTTGACACACCTGAACGATAGGATGCTATCCAGAGGGACCTGGACAAGCTCAAGAATTGGGTGCATGGGAATCTCGTGAGGTTTAACAGGACCAAGTGCAAGGTGCTGCACCTGGGTTGGGGCAAGCACCAGTGTCAGCACAGGCTGGGGATGCACACATGGAGAGCAGCCCTGCTGAGGACTTGAGATGCTGCTGGATGAGAGGCTGGACATGACCCAGCCATGTGCACTCACAGCCCAGAACAGAAAGCCAAATGTGTCCTGGGCTGCATCCAAAGCAGTGTGGGCAGCAGGGCCAGGGAGGGGATTCTGCCCCTGTGCTCTGGTGAGACCCCACCTGCAGTGCTGTGCCAAGCTCTGGGGTCCCCAGTGCAGGAAGGACATGGAGCTGTTTGAGCAGATCCAGATGATGGCCTCCAAGTTGATCAGAGAGATGGAGAACATCTATGAGGAAAGGCTGAGAGAAATTGCATTTCTCAGCCTGGAAAAGAGGCTTCAGGGTGACTTGATTGCAGTCTTCCATTACCTTTCCTTACAGGAAAGATGGACAGAGACTATTTACAAAAGTGTGTAGTGACAGGACAAGAAGGGATGGGTTTAAACTGAAAGATTAGGTGTAGATTTGATTAGGAAAAAATTCTTTATTGTGAGGGTGGTGGCATAAATTGCCTGGGAACACTGAGGATGGTCCATCCCAGCCAGTGTTCAAGGCCAGGCTGGATGCAGTTCTGAGTAATCTGCTGTAGTGAGATGCATCCCTGCCTACTGCATGGGGGTTGGAACCAGATGATCTGTAAGGTCCCTTCCAAACCCAGCCATTCTATGATTCCATGATCTTGTGCAAAAGTCACACATAACAATTTCAACATTTAATAATAACATGCATCATATTAACTCCATCTTTCCAACCTGTTTAATAGAAAAACTCAGCAAACACCTCAGAAAAATGAACCATTGGCTCTCTATTTTAATGAAAACCCTTTAAGACCTGTAAGAATAACATATGCTGACTAAGGAATAAAGTGTAGGAAGAAATACATGACGACAAGCATTCTTTACATACTTATTTGCTGCATTCTCATCATGGCCTCTAGTTAAATTCTTGCACAAGATAAAGCCAGTTAGTTGAGAGACTTGTGAAAGTCTGTTAATTCTGTAAATCAGCAAGAACAATATGTGTGTATGTTATTAGGAAGAAGGAGTTTTATCAGTAATTGCTCCTCATTGAGCACTGAGTAATTGCTGCAGAAACAATCTCAGAGGCTTGCCCTGGCTCACACAGTCATATTTCAGTAGAATTCTGTAATTATTGTTAAAGGTTCATATTTTCTAATTCTAAGAGTACTGATAACTTGATTTTTTTTTTCTTTAAGAGAAGTATTAATTAAAAAAAAAACTATTTCTGAAGAGAAGTGCTCAGTGTAAGAGTGTTCAGGCCATTGTTGCAAAATTCTTCAGCAGAAAAAATGTTCACATACTTATAGATTTTTGTATTTGAGATTGTCCAGCTAGAAATGACCACTGTATGAGCCTGCTGAAAGTGAAGTATTTCCACCTGTCACTGAAATGCTGTCTGCTCATCTGCTCTGAAAAGCTAAGTCTGTTCTTTTTTTTGCTTACAGAGACTTAAAAAAAATTATGAAGTCAGACTAGAAGTGTTTTAATAACTGTATCTTTTATATTGGTCAGAAGATTTTTCCACCTGAGTTGCACTGTGGTCAAAAACCTTAAAGGAAAGAAAGATAATTTAGACAATTACTTTTAGATGTGCCCTCTCTCCAGAACCTCAGTAGGATACCATTTTTATTGTTGTTTTTGCAGAAAAATGCTCCATGACAGAAGTGTCATGAGCAATTTTATAATAGATTGTAAAAAATTAAAACTTTTCGAGTGGGCTAAGCCCTAAAACTGGGTATCCTCAGGTGGTTACTTAGTAGAACACCTTACAAAATACTGTGAAGTAGTAAGCATGAACAGAGTTAGAGACATGAAATTTTAGAAAAGTTCAAATTAAGATATTTTTATTTGCAAACCTCATTTGACTGGAGCCTTTCCAAATTCCTCTCATTTTATTTTTCTCTTGTTCATCATAACAGTGAATATAAAAAGTAGTAGTAGTTGAGGTTGTTTGCATTAGGAAGAAAAAGCACAAAGCATTGAAAACAGAACAAAGCATTTCAGCATCAAAGTTCAGTGTTACTGGCTGCATCATTAGAGCTGCAAAGTAATTTTGTACAACCTGCTGAGCATGCCCTATTTTGTGAGGCATCAAACATTACCTTGGATATAAAGTCTAAAGTCCAACCCCTCTGGCAACATCTGACTGCTTCCATTCTTGATTGCTATAATTCGCTGTACAGAGGTGAAATGACATTCAGCAAAACCTATTTGTTTGTCCTCCAATGTGTGTCTGCAATGACCGTCACCTGGCACCGCCGTCTGTGGGCCCAGGACTGACCTTCAACTCCTCAGACTCATGCTCCTAAACTTGTATTGTAGGTGAGCCTTTATCCAGCCCTGCTGAGCAGATAAAGCATTTTCTGCAGTTGGCCTATGTACGTGTGTATGAGTATGTGTGCCTGGATAACTAATTAGGAAGTGAGAATTGCCTCTTTTCAGCAATGTGCACGTTATGCAGTCTGCTTTTACTGTAACATATTTTCCTAACAAAAAATAACCAAGCAAAGGTAAAATGTATGCAAATGTTCTTCACATTATTGCTTGTTGACTTTACATTCATTTTTTTAAGTTATATTTTAGGTTTAATTCCTCTTCCAACAAATAAATAACTATGGCTCTTAGTAAAATCAAAAGTCGGTCTGTGGTTGTTTTTAGTAAAATACTGTGGACTGTAGTACTTTTCCTTTTGTCATAAGATAATCTAGGTATTGAATTACTATCTCTTTGTGTCTGTAAAATGAAAGTTTAACCTAAAGACCAGAGTAGAACCAAGCTGATAGATTTTGTAGACTTTAAAACCAGGAAGGAGCCAAGAAATAAGAGAGTTAAAACAGAAATAAATTTGTTTGTCTAGGCTGGTACATGAGAGATTTCACAGATTTATGGCATGAAAATTTGAGAAGGCATAACATCAACAATTGGGTGATTAATAAGTTGTATGTTAGAAGAAAATGCATGAACATTTATAGGTTTCATTAAATATGAATAATAAGCAGACACAGATACACAGTTGTTTCTACTATTTTGAATATCAGTCCTCAAAGATTTTGGATAACATCTGAGGTATTGAATGGGGGTGGGTTGGTTTGATTGTTTGTAAGTGATTTTTTTTATTCAGTTACAACTTTTCCCTGTTCCCTATAGGATCGTAGAATCATGGACTACTTTAATGTGAAAGGAAGCTCCAAAACACCTACTTCAGCCCCTGTTGGAGAATTTTCTTCAGATATGGCTTATTGAGAGAGGCCATGACTGAAATCAGTAGCTTTCCCAGGCCTGCTCTTGTAAACAGTGAAGTTTCTCAGGTTTGAGCATGAGAAACTGCAAATTTCCCAGCTCAACTTTTGACAACAATGAACACCACATCCTTGAGTAGGTATGGGAAAGAAAGATGAAAAACAAAGGCCGTGAAAACAGTAGATAACAAGAAAGTCTTAATTAAGGAAAACAAGGAGGGATTCCTGTGTGATCTGTATCCAATGATGAGCTCGGGTTTTGCACTATGCATGAGCTTAATTAGCACGGTTATAAGAATGTGGATATTGGATCAATAAACCGGAGTTCGATGCATAAGAGGATGGTCGATTCTCCCTTCACTTCGTCAAGCCCCCCTGCCCACAGTATCTTGCTCTAGCTAAGGTTGCTCAAAGGACCCTCCAACCTGTCTTTCACCACTTCCTCATGAGGGGCCCACAACTTCTCTGGGCAGCCTGTTCCATTGTCTTACCAACCTGACTACAAAGAATTATTTCCTTAAGCCATATCTATCCCAGCTGAAACCAGGACACACTCTCTTTCAGCTCAAAACTGTTTCCCTTGTCCTATGACTGCATTCTTGGTAAAATGTCTCTCCCCGCTGTTTTTACAAGCCCACTTTAAGTACTGAAAGGCTGCAATAAGACAGAGCCTTCTTTTCTCCAGGCTGAAGAACCCAGCTTTCTTAGCCTTTTCCTCATAAGAGAGGTGTTTGATTCCTCTGTCTTTACATCTGCCCTCTGGACCTGCAGCGAGGTGTATGTGGCCAATAAGGTCAAAGCCCGGCTAGCAGAAGGTAGCGGCCGACACCTGGCTGCATAAACAGCCAGCCCCCCTCGGCGTCTGTATGGCCTCGGGCTGGGATGGCTTGCGGACTGGCCTTGCTGCCGGTGGGACGAGAGAAGGAGTCGCACACTCTCTCTGGGGGTGGAGTCGGTTTATTGATGAACCGGAGAAACCAACCGAGGAGCACCAACCAGGGAATGGCCCCAGGGAGTGACCCGCTGGTTGGTAACCAACAGAACACCCCAGGGAGTGGCCCTGAGGGGCGGGAGAAGTGAGGTTTTCAGGGAAAGGAGGGTACATGGGAGGGGATTAAAGAAATCCAATATGGAAAGGTGTAGGGATGAGCTTAACATAACTGACATCAGGGAGGAACCAATAGATACAAAGTAAAGGAGGGGGCCTGGGACCACAGCCAACCCACAGAGGAGAAGGTTCGGGAAATCTGGGAGGAGGGGGGGGTGATTGACTGGGCCCAGGGAGGAGATAAAGTATATATATATATAAGGGAATGGAGGAGAGGAAGAATTGTATAACTTCAAAGACTGACAATAAAAAAGGCGGGAGTTACCATAACAACATAATGAAGGACAGGGCTAGAGGCGGGAAAACTGGGGAGGGCAGAACCATTTACATTATAACAGGGGGAAACAATACATAAAATGGGGGAGTAATACAATAAACTTAACAACACACTACAACATGGACCTGCTCCAACATGTCTGAGTCTTTCTGATGGGGATCCCAGAGCTCAACACAATGTTTAAGCAGGGGTGTCACGGGAGCAGAGAGAGAGAATCACTTCCTTTGGCCTTCTGGCCACACATCTTTTCATGCAGCTCAGGATAAAATTGGTTTTCTTAACTGCAAGTTCATTGCTGGTGCATGCTCTGTTTTTCATCCACCAGCGCTTTCAAGTTCTTATCAGCAAGGTTGCTTTCAATCAATAAATGCCCCAGTCTGGGATGATATTTGGGGTCACCATGACCCAGGTGCAAGATCTTGCACTTGGCTTTGTTGAACTTCATGAGGTTCACAAGAGTGCATTCCCAAGGCCTATGAGAATCCCTCTGGATTGTGTCTCAGCCCTTAAGCATATGAACTGCAGCCCTCAGCTTCATGCCATCTGCTTGGCACAGAACACATTTAGCTGCATAACATAAATTATAGTGGCAATTTCTTGAGACTATACTTAACTAACCATATTTAAAACTGCCTGCCCTGAAATAGTTTTTGTTCTTTCTGAATACTATGAATACCTCATAAAAATGATCAGTAGTTGCCCCCTACATTTTAGATGCTAGAACTGGAGAATTTTTCTGCCTTGTCTTTCAAAGAAATAATGAGGAAAAGTGAAGATCACTTTTCAGATATAAAGGCAGGAGGAAATGTCTGAGTTAATACACTTGTTTCTCCTGAGTTTACACAATAGTGATCCAAATTAACTAGTTAAAAACATGAGGAAAGGAGGTTGGAGACTGCTCCCATCATCATAGACACATAGTAACTATGATAAAACCAAAAGCAATTACTTTACAAAGATATTATTATAAAAAAGAGGAAAGAAAAAAAGATAGATTAGATCACCATGCACCATGTATTCCTCACAATAATTCAGTACTTAAGTGGCTATAAGAAACTATTAGAAAACTGTAGCTATTTTCAGGAATGTTACATTGGATAATCAAAAAGAAAAAAAATTGAAATTACAGACACAACTAATTTTTGTGAAGTCTAAGTAGCCCCAATTAATAGGAAGAAAAACTCTTAGTCACAGAAATTTGGGCACAGAGCATGAAACTTAAAGGATAGTAAATAATCTGAGAATGGTCAACTGACACAACTAAACTGGAATTGGATCTAATGTTGATACAATAGAAATGATGATGCATAATAAGAAATAAATCTTACTCCATTTTTTGAAATTTTGCATCTCTTACACTTTAATGTCATCTTTGATTGAGTATTAAAAACAAATAATATTTTGTTTTGCGTATTGAATTTGTCAGATATTTTCTGTTTTCCCGACTTCAATGGAATCAGGAATGGGATTGGATCTCTTGTGTATTCATGGAGTTTCATTCTTAAATTATTGTCTAGAAGATTTTCTTCTTTTTGTATGCAAGGTACTTGTTTTTCATATGCCTACTAAAACTGCAAAAGCCGACATAATCATCCACCCCATCACTAGTGGTTCCATTGAATCTAACAGATACAGTGTACCCAGTGAATACCATGTTAACATACTTTGAGTACATGTAGAGGGGTGACTCCTGTCTTATTAGGACTTTTTTATTGTAGATCTTTTAAGCATAGGAAGAATAAAAAATGCTTATTCTGAATTGTATCACAGAAATTAAGATATTTAATTCAGGCTTGCATTAACTTGCTCAGCACATAACATCATGTGGAATTTATTTTATCAATTTTTTTTCTATATAAGCTTAAGAACAGGATTTTACCACAGAACCAAGTAACTATAGAAAACAGATCACAGAAAATTCCTATTGTTTCCTGATTATTCCCCTAAAGCTGTAATTTTAAACATCCTTCAATTTTCAAATAAAATCAACTAAAAATCTTCATAGATGAATATGGCAAGCTTAAAAAAATACTCAAAACCTGGAAAAAAAAAAAACAAAAACAAAACAAAACAAATAAAAAACTCACGCAAAACCCCCCAAACAAACAAACAAACGAAAAACTCCCAACAAACCAACCCTTCTCAAATAACCAAGTACTGAAATGAGACATATGTTATGGATTGAAAAAAGGACAAATAAAACCTGTAGCTATTTAATCTAAGATTAAATTGGCTGAGTAATAAATTTCTAATCTGATTAGGTAATTGATTTCCTCAAAGAATCATTTAAGTCTCTATTTGCAGTAATAAATAACAAATACTTACACCTTTTGACTATACTGGACTATTCTCTTAAATTTGCATCTTAAAGAAAAACGAAGTATTATATCTTCACAATCTTCACAGGACAAAGCCTAGATAGTCTCAAAAAAAGGAAAAAAAAAGGAAAAAAATAGTTTAAATGGCAGTGTAATGACTCTTCATACAGAAATTGGCCTGTAAGTAAATTGGAATTGTTTTACTGGTGAGGACTGGGAGTAGTTTTTTGTTATTTTTATGCAAACAAATCTATAATTTCAGAAAATGGCAAAAAGTTCTAATGGCTTGCCTAGACACTTTAGTGATGCACAGTTTGGGCATTAGTTAAGTTAAGCAATGCCTGTATGCAAATATATGCAAGTCAATTCTATAGCATCCTGAAGTTCAGTGGTAATCAAAGTAAGGAAAAATTGATGATGTATTGATATGTTTTAGGAAACCAAGCCTGAATTTAATTTTAGATGTTGATTTGATTATTTTTCTTCATATTTATGCAAATTACATTAACAAGTTTTGGACGAGGGAGCTTTTAGTGGTTTGGTTTGATTTATGGGGCCATAATTTTCTCTGTGATGTAACGTACCATAACAATGGCAAACACCCAGAGCATAATGACTTTAAATTTAAAAATGAAAAGTAAAAGGATAAAATTCAGGTTAACTTTAATAGGTCCAAGGTTTATGCTTAGAATTTTCTGAAATTTTTTTTGTAGCTGGTTCTCCTTGAATTCATCATGTGAAATTAGCAATTCATAAGTGCATTGCAAAGCTTAGTTTAAAACAAACCCAAAGACTAACATAGCATATTTGAGAATATTTGGAAAAATTACTCAAGTAATGTATTTCAAAAATATGTGGTGTCCAAAAGGTAAGCTAATTAATACAATTTTTAAATACTATGGTGTACTAGCAAAGACACCTAACCATCCACATAAACCCACAAAATATGTGATGGCAAAGTAGACTGAAACCTCTGCATGATACATTGCAAGGGATAAATCAATTGTATACCAAAGGGATACAGAAAGCTATGTTAGAAATGAACATAAATTCAGGATATTCTGATAAATCAAGCAACAAGTGAAAGCGAAGGAATTGAAGTACTGAACTGACACTGAGGTTCACCTAAAAGTATAAATCACTAAATAATAAGACAGCTTAAAAGCGTTTTTAATATTTTAAAGAAATATAGAAGTAAAAATTTTTATGGATGTAAATATTGATTATATGTTATACAGATATTTGTAACTATTTCTTGCACACTGATAGTTGGTTCAGAACTCAATTGCACAGCATGAATACCAATGATAAAGAATTTTTAATAGTTAAGGCCTTGTTTCTCCCAGAAAAAAAGAAAAAAATCCAGAAAGTCAAGTCAGTGTTACCAGTAATTGAAACTTGTGATACAGATTGCAGCAGGCAGACCATATTAAATAACTAGTTAAATTACATTCCTTCCTGAATTGTGATAATGTCAAACCTGAATCAATAGAAAGGAAGTTAATTCCTCCTGACTTTTGATAGAGCTTCCTGTAAGCTCTTTGAAGCCAGATCTCTGAAACATCATTCCAGGAACAGCAGACAACAACATTTCACTTAGAGACTCATTTAATGCTGTGTCTAGTCAAGAGAAACTAGAGTTCAAGCATACTGTGATGGGACCTAGCTAGGTTCAAGCCCTCATCTACTTCTTTTGTTTGCTAGAAAAAGTGAATCTAAGTAGTTGGTTTTTAAAGATGATGTAAATTTCTGCAGAGCCAAACAATCTCAGCAGTGAGCCCTGCAGGATCCCATCTAAATAAGAAACATCCCAGAAGGTAATTGAAGAAGCAGCCTATAAAAAGACTGCAATAGTACAAGAAAGTCAACAAGGGAATATCTTAATTAATGTGTAATTTTCTTCTCTACTTATTCAGAATGAAAAAACTAGAATTTCAGGGTAGTACAAAAGAATTTCTTTATTAGAAACAATGCAGAATGCATTAATTCGAACTTTGTTCCAGTATACCAGAATAACCTTTTAATATGTATTAAATAGATTTCTATTTCTTTAGGTGACACCATGAGAGAACCAATATGACTGCACAGAGGTTTAATTGTGTATCTACCCACCTCGTTCAAATCTAACCTTTTGCCTTCCTCTCAAAATGTAACATAAGTAAAACCTTTCCACATGACCATCAAAGAAATTTCTGTTCTACGAAAAACTTAGCTAAAAAAGAAAAATGCTAGTTTATCAAAGAATAAAGTGTTTAAAATTTTTAGAGGTGATTTTTTATTGGTGTTATTTTATAATCAACACTTAGATAGATGTGTTTATTTAAACAATTATATTTTATAGTTACAAATTTAATTAAGCAGCATTACTTGCACAGCAGTTCATTTACATAATGTAATCTATTTTATACCGGCCCAAATTCCCTTGGTATAAAGCAAACCAGAGAATTTTAATTTTTATTATGGTACTTTTGATCAGTTAGTCAAGCCAGTGTCCTAGTTACAAGAAAGCAAGAAAACCCATGCAAAACTAATTTTCTACTGCAATTTCTTTTCGAGTTGAAAAGATTCAATAGGATTAGCATTTTCTACAACAATAGCAGTAATAGTTATATATGCTGGCCTGTTCCTTTGCAGTATTAACCTTCCTTCAAAGTGTTCTATGTAATATATGCCTCTCATTAAACGCAGCAGTGAATCCCTTCAAAGTCACTCTTGTAGCAAAACGTGAATTTGATGCTCATCTCCACTATATAAATGTAGCTGAATAATTCTGAGAATCACAGAATTACAGAAGGGTTGAGGTGCCTCTGGAGGGCATCTTGTTCAACACCCTGGCCCAAATGAGGTCATGTAGAGCTGTTTTCCAAGGATCATCTGCAGGCAGCTTTTGAATATCTCCAAGGATGAAAACTCCACAATATCACTGGGCAACTTGCCTTACTTCTCAGTCATCCCCACAGTAAAAAAGTGTTCCCTGCATTTCAGGTAGAGCCTCAAGTTTTTCTGTTTGTACCTATTGCCTCTCATCCTGTCACTGGGCACCACTGAAAAGATTCTGGCTCTGTCCTCTTTATGTTCTCCCATCAGATATTGACATACTTGCATGCCATCCCTTTAGGGCTGCTCTTCTCCAGGATAAGCAGTCCCACTTCTCCCAGCCTTTCCTCATATTTGAGGTGCTCTGCTTCCTTATTCATCTCAGTGGTCTATTGCTGTCCAGTAGATTCATATCTCTCCCTCTTATTTAGAATAAGTAAAATATTTTGTTAAAGGAAGATACGATCTCAGAGGCTGAAGTAAAGTCCACATGTGATGACAGATAAAGGCTGAATTTCAGCATAATTCAGGGCAGAGATTAGATTCCTCTCCCAAATCTATAAACAGTTTCGGAGACTGTCTTGGAGAAGACATTAAAGAAAATTTATGTCTTGTGAAGGCAAAAAGAACAAACATAGTGAAGAAATTCTGTAGACAAATTTCTTAATTTTAAACTACGATTATTCAAGAGTTGTGGAGGAACATTAAAATGGGAAGTGGAGTCTTTTTGAGGTTCTTCCCCTTGCTGTCATACTATGGCTTTGATCAAGGTGCTCAAATGAAGTTAATATACTTTGCCACTGCAAAGGAAGGACTTCCACCCTGCTATTTCTTCCTAACCTTTGGATCCTGGCATAACAGGTTGCAATGTCTTTTCTCTGCTTTATTTCCTGTCTCGAAAGTTACCCAGTTGCTCCCTCCTCTCAATTTAGTTTTCTTCTAACAGTGATATAGAGACAAAAATATTCACATTGGCATGTGCATAATGAACCATTAGAAGAAAGTGGAGATAAACTAACATTACATGTTCTCAGCCTCCAGTGTTTTAACACAAAACATGTATCACTCTTTAGTATTTACTCATAGTATTTTTTCCTGTGATATTAATTTCTCTCTTTTTATTTTTTTTTTTCCCCAGAATAATTGTTTTCTAAAGTACCATGGATTAAGAGCACCCACTAGTGTCAGTTCCTGAATCTTAAAGCTTTTTGATTCTTTTTCTGTAACTGAATATGAAAAACTATTGTACTAGTACAGAAAACATTGAAAGAAACAAAGGCAGAAAGGTTGCCTTCATTAGAGTTGGATCAAAATTTGGTTTTAAGGTAAAGCCATTGCTCTGCCTTTTCACAGCAAATGTAAACCTATGGAAGAAGAGTATGCCTTTAAATAATTAAGTCTGTGAATCTCTTCACTGCCTAATAATAACTTTAACACATTTTTGGATATGAAGATAAATTAATTTGTGATTTGTGTCTGATACTTTGCATCAACTGATATCCAAACCATCAAATCTTGGTATGATTTTAGATATATAATAAAAAAATCTCAGAATAAATGTAATCGGATATTTTATATGCACATTAGTAGCTATAATGAGGAAAGCAAAGAAATCAGTCAAACAATTTTCTTTATTCTCGTTTCTATTCTATTAACAAGAAATAAAACACATTGGTTCACGTGATACATTACTGCAATTCGAAAAACATCATTTAGTACTTGTGCTGCAAAAATGTAATATTTATATAAATTGTGATGTATGGAGTTAGCCTCTAAAGGAGTGAGGAAGAATAATATACCAGAGATTCAAGTAAAATAATCATTCCACACCAGCAGCAGCAGCAGCAACAACAACATCAACATCAACAACAAAAGACAAAAACTTTTTTTTAAATAAAGCAAATATTTTCTATTCAGAGAGTCACTGTTAGTCTGAACACATCACTAGATATTACAATTTTGATTCTCCCAACTACAGATTTAAAAAGTAAGGAAATTTCTCCCATGCTGAATGATATGTCTGCCACTGTCAATTATATCAACTGGAGTCATACTAGAACATTTAAGTCAGGAATTGGCCCTACACTGTAGAATTTACCTGACCTGGTTATGCACATGAGGAAAAAGTACTTTTATAAGAGAAAATAACTCTTGTGGATAGAGGACTGGGCATGGACCAGGTAAGACAATGGGAACTCCACTGATAAATGAATGCCCTTATTCTGCAGAAAAGAGCAACACTGACTCACGGAACGGATAGCAATTATTTCATAACAATTTACAAATATCTGGGTAGTATTCATCTTTTTTTTTTTTTTAAATATCAGTCCCTAGAATGAACCTGATTATTTGCTATTTAAAAGTAACTTTTATCCTTTATGTAATTTGCTTAGACCTCATGAACTCATGTCATTATCAGATGTCTTTAATTTTTCTTGAAATTGGTGCTCAGATATTTGTTCAGGTGGTCTTCATCGTAGTTATTGTCAATGATGTCAGGAATGGATGTACCCTCTGACATATGTACTTTCAAGAAGAGCAGCAAGAATCTTTAGTAAAAATTGTGAAGCTTATCAAATAATGCTTCAGACAAATTAGACAGGAAACTTTATTTTTAAAAAAATACTGCATTTCAGGCTCTTAAAATAACTAAATCTTTCCTTTTCGCAGAATACCATGTAAACTTGTATAAAATCCAGAGCATCAGGAAGCCTAGGGTTTTGTGCTTCAAAATGCCAAATGATATTGGGCCTTCCAGTACAATGTCTTTATCTGGAAGTGGTGTTTACTTTCAGAGGTAGATTGTTTCTTGCATAGATGGTGATTTAAATTGTAGTCAAACAGAAATATAAGTATATTTTAACATACATCTGAGCAACTCTATTGAGTTGATAGCTGCAGTGTAATATTAAGTACTTTATCAAAAAGAGACTACTCAGCAAAACAAATATTTTCTAAATTCCCACCCAGAATAAATTGCAATGATAACTTTTGAAAAAAAAAAGAGTATAATTTATTCCTTTCTGGTTTCTAATAATTTTTGTCTTAGATGAGATTTATGCTATAATTTTAAATAAAAATTAATCTATTGAATATTATTTGAATTGCCAGATTATTGCAGAAGTGCTTGATGCAGTGAATATAAATATTTTAAAAATACCCTGGCTCATTTTCCCTCCAGGGATAATGGATTAATGCTGAAAATTATACTGTGTACAAATATGGTTATGCATTAAGTTAAGGGAATTATACCTCAATGAAACCTTTTTATTAGCTTGTTATCACAATTTTTTTTTAAGCAATGCACAGACAAGCTTCAGTCACCAGTCAAAGACAGCCTGAGAATTAGTGCACTGATTAGTACTTTCAGAGTATGGATCTTACTCAACAGAATTGTTTATGAAGAAGTCAGCTTCAGCTTGTTGACTGGTCCCAGAAGTTATGATGGAGTCTTCCCTAACTTGTCCTCATTTCTAGCTTCATTTTATACTATTTCTGTATGCTTAGTTGTAGTGACTCTATCAATATCTACCTTTGTTACTGATTGCTGCAAAATTCTCCTGTTTCTCTCTTGAATGTACAGCCAATAAAATACAGACACTTCCTCAGTGAAGGGTGGTCATACCTTGGGGGTGAGTAACTTAGGGGTGAAGGTGTTTGTTAGTTACAACTGGGTTATAATGAGTTCATCCAAGGAGAGTGTTTTCACCACAGCTGCTGGTTCAGCAGCAAGACATCTCTATCCCTCAGATGAAGTCTGCCACTTGTTTTTTCAGCTGAAAAGTATCACCAAGTATCACCAGGTATCACCTTCCTTCAGCGATTCCACCAGAGCCTGGACTCCTCTCCACTCTCCATTTCCTCCCCTTAGCATAATGCTTATGCATGCAGGCTGGGTGTGTGGGGAATCATTGTGGAGTAAGTTTCAGGTAAGTCAACCACATTCTATCCAGGGAGTAGTAACTGCATTTAATCCTGTATTTTCCATGCTGTTATAACTTCTGTGAAGATGAGAATATTACTACCCAATTTCCTCTAATTTTACCCACACCCATCTTTACACAAGCACTCACTCATTAAGCAGCATGAATAAAACTGCAAATAGTTTGTCTCCTTCCAATTTTTCAGGGCTCAAGCAGTGTTGAAACATTCTTGGTGTGTTCAAATATCCTTTATGACACAAGGTGTTTTCCTGTTTTTCTGATAGCACCGTAAAGCTTGAAATGACCTTTTTATCCCACAAAAAGAAGAAATACTTTAATTTATGCAGTAAATTAAACAATTTATGGGGTATCTCAAGTGGTAAAACACTGTCTGATCTAGAGAGGCTGTGAGCAAGGTAGACATATCTCTTTGGATATAATGCAGATGTACTCTCAGAAATGCAGATACAGAACTTTAGTATACATAAATAGTTCAAGAACAAATAATAACTTTCTATATTAGCAGAGTTTATTATTTAAATATGGTCCTTGAAGTATCTGTTTATGAAGATCCAGATCTTAAAATAAGTTTTCCTTTATGTAAATGCAAAGGTTTTGAGCTGGAAATATAAAATACTATTTGTTTTGGTTTGTTTTCTATGATTGCAGGTTGTACTACGCCTGGGACCTGTCTTTCACCTATCTAAAGATTTTATTACAACATTTAATAAAGCTCTATAATGTATCATTTTTTATTAAATTAATTCCTACAAGAAGTTTTTTGTACCCTGCATTTCTTCTTTAGTTGTTTTGATCTGTGCCAGGCTGGTTGCAGTAGATCAAAAGATTGTAACTCCTGAGCTGATTGAAACACAGCAGCACCATAAATTCTTGTGACAGATTCTCTTGAATCAAAATTCCTTACTTCCTGCTTGGGTTTTTTGCATGGAATGATATTGACAAAAAAAGTAAGTTCCATCCTCTTTACACCCTCCCCTCAGGAGTTTATAGATATTATTTATTGTAGAATCATAAAATCATTTTGATTGGAAAAGACTTTTAAGACAATTGAATCTAACCATAAAACTAATATGGTCCAGTCCAACACAAAGTCATGTTTCTATGTACCACATCTTTAAAATAATTCCAGGAGTTGTGAGTGAACCACATCTCTAGGCAGCCTGTGCACACACTTGGCAACGTTTACAGCAAAGTTACTCTGACTAATATCTAATCCACCTTCCCTGGTGCAATATGAGGCCATTTCCTCTTGTTCTATAGGTTTTTATTTGATAGAGGCGACCAGCCTGCACCTGGCTACAACCTTCCTTCAGGCAGTCCTAGACAGTGATAATGTCCCCCTTGAGCCTCCTTTCCTCCAGGCTGAACACTACCTCAGCTACTCCTCAAAAGAGGATTAGCTTTAGGTCCTTCACCAGCCTCTCTGGATACCTTCCAGCACCTCTCTGTCTTTCTTGTGGTTAGGTGCGCCAAACTGAGCACAGGAGTTGAAGTGTGGCCTCACCAGTCCCCGAGTACAAGCACGACCACTGCCCTGGTCCTGCTGGCCACATTATATCTGAAAGAAGTAAGAACGATATTTGCCTTCTTGGCCACAGTGAGATCTCCCCTGAGCCTTTTATTTCTCAGGCTAAATTGGCTCAGCCTTTCCCCACTGGAGAGATAGTCCGTCCCCTTCATCATCTCTGGTAGCATCTAACTGGAGTCCTTGCAGTATGTTCATGTCTCTCTTGTGTCACAGACATCTTTTCACAAAAATCCTTTCTTTAGGATTTTTCCCCCTTCTGAGAAGCTGTGGCCTCAGCAACAAAATGTAAACAATGGTTATCTGCTGCTGTGGAATGCAACAGGTGCGTCCATGATTGGTCTTGGGTGAATGTTTGGATTTACTGACCACTCACGGCAGGGTCTCACTCTGTGCTGAGACACAGAACTTTGTTTATTCATTCTTTTTCTATTCTTAGCTTAGCAAGCTTCAGAGAATTTTTTCTCTCTATTCCTATTAGCATAGTAATAATGTAATATA
>JAHXMQ010012338.1:73190512-73225417 GCA_020466415.1 Ammodramus savannarum pratensis | reverse complement strand
GAGTATTCTAAAGGGTGATGCCAGACTGGGCAGTTGGTGATTAGGGGGGAATGTATTGGATTGGGAAATTTTGGTAGTGGGGAGGAGGAAAGTGTATGTTGTAAGGTTTTCAATTTTTTTTTCCTCCTTATAGTTTTTTTTTCCTTCTTTTCTTGTAGTTCAGGTAATAAAGTTTTCTTTATGTTTAAGCTGGAGCCTGCTTTGCTTATTCCTGGTCACATCTCACAGCAGACACCAGGGAGAGGATATTCTCAGGGGGGAACTGGCTCTGTGCCAGGCTCAAACCACGACAGTGACACAGACATTACCTGTCACTTTGCAAAGTGTCTGTCACTTTGCAGACACCACAGATTTGGTGGGCAGGAAACCCTAGCTAGGTTTCAAGTAAAGAATTCCTCTTGTATCTTTCCTTCCTAATGAATTGCAGGAGACTGGATCTATTCAAGCTCCAAAAAAAGATCCATTGATATCTAATGCCAGTGCTTCTCTGGTTTAAGTTTCTATAATAGTTCTCAGTATACATGTGCGTGTGTACGGATAGAGTGTCTTCAAGGAGTCCTACTGCAGGAGTATCTCTCTTCCAACCTGAAACAAAATGGTAATATTCACTGATGTTAGTGACATTAAACACCACTACATAATGAAACACTAATTGAATGTCCTTTTTGTGTGAGATAATCGTTAGGACTTTGTGTGCTCCTTTTCTTCCTGGCAAATAATAGAATCAATTAAAAGTGTAGTTTTGAAAGAAACTATCCAAAAGCTACTGTTCTGCAATTATTCATGTGATTAGATACTACTGAGAAGATAGGGTCTTGTGAGAGTGTTTAAAAATTGGATCATAATAAAAGAGTTCAGATTAAATGCTTTGGATATAATACAGAGATATAGTACATTACAGTCAACTACTGATTAGTTTCAACTTTTATTTCTAGATACCAAACACCACAGAATTTTGGTGATGACGTGGGCCCAATTTCAACTCGGTGATCTAAAGCAGATGACTGCAGATTTATAAAGAGGGTTTTAAATTTGATGTTACAGAAATGTGCTCTAATCACTCTATAAAGGGTAATACTTTCTTCCTAGTTCCTTTGAATAGCAGCAATTTTACTCCTAAACTTGGGATCAATGTACTTAAAATTGAAAAAAAATGTGGCTGTGAATAGTGTAGATTATTTCATTAGTCTTCCTGTCAGTCTAAGGAGAAACAAACAAACAAAAAAAAAAAAAAAATCAAAAAAACAGCAGTAATTTTGGAAAAAGGAAAAAAAAACCCACATTTTTTCCCCTGCATTTTTGCTGGCTAAATAAAATATTATTTTATTTTTGCCTTGCTTTTATTTATGAAAAGTCATTGTAAGCATTTTGTGTTGGAAGATTATAAACACTTTGAATGAGAATAATATATGTTGTAGACTGACATTCTTAAATATCCTGTTGAAGTAAACATAAATGCAGTATGCATATGAAAGAAAGAATATTAATGCTTACTGGTATACCTAATTTACCCATGGTACTGGAGTAACTCTTAATTTCAGTAATATGTGAATCATTCCCTAGTATTCCAATTCTTAATATGTGAATCATTCCCTAGTATTCCAATTCTCTGAGCTCAGCTAGTCACAAAATGTGAAAACAAAGTGAAGATAAAAAAATAAAGCACAAATGGAATTTGAAATATGCTTTTATTTTAAAATTCTTGTTATATAACTACTGGCACTATGACGTCGTACTCATCGTGTTTGTGCTGCCTCCGGCCTGAAAGGCTTCTCTGAATCTGACAGTCTTACAGAGTTTATTTATGTTTCCCCTCAGTGTAATTTGGCTCAACAATACATCTTCATGTTCATACCTAGCTTGTTGTGCATTGGTTTCTCAGGAAAGAAGAAAAGATCTCCTTAGAGAGGTTTTTGTTTGTTATCCAGGCTTTTATCGATCATATATATGAAAGATCGTGTTTCTAATATCTGATGCTCTAAGTCCCTTCTATTGAAAATCTATACTCTTTAATTTAGCTAACATTATTTGTTATTTTCATTTAAGGGTTTGGAAAAATTCTTAAGTATTTTTTATCTCTTCTTAAATGTCTCTAAATACAGAATAGAGGCTAGTCTCCCTTTGTTTAATGAGGATCACTAAAAAATCAGTTTCAAGTTAAACTGATCTCCAGTGTGTGAGAAGGAAGTCTCACAAGCTTAGGAAGCTTACCACTCCTTTTACATGTAAAATTTATGTTTCTGGGGAGCTGGCATATGTGTTTTGCTTTCTTCCATTAGATTTCTTTGCCTCATCTATGCTAGTACTGGAAAGTAGAGTTCAAGATTTTCTGTCACTTCACTGAATAATAACTCATCCTTGTAACTTTCAATATGTCAAAACAAGAATAAAGCCAGGTAGAGAGGGATGGTGGGAATAGGCAATCCAAATGTAGAATAATTCAGCTTAATTTTTTTAAATACACAGTCTAAAAAATGAAAAGTAAACCACTGATTCTTCAAACGTCATTTTAATAATATTTTTTGTAGTTGTCAATTATGTCTCAAAGTTTTCATGAAAGTTCCCTTTTGAATTCACACCAGTAAAAAGGGTATGATATCCTGATGACTAATCAGACATATTTCACATAGCTGTATTTTCCATTGTCACATAAAAGAAATTTATTATTAGAAATTTCCTCTGTTTATAATAGAGGTTAAAAACTAGATCAAAAATAACTGGTGTCTATGGAGGATAGCCACAGCAAATGCCTCTTCCTTTCTGAAGGAAGTACCTTTCAAGTACTTCCCTTTCCCTTTCCCCCATTTTTCCACTGGTATTATCATTTCCAAAAGAACTTAGGGTATTTCCAAAAAACCTGTTTTAAAATTTTTTAAATTAATGTTCATACCATTAATATTTCAGACTGTCAGTCTGACAAATTCATAAATAACTAGAAAATAAAGGAACAAGGGAGATATGTCCATATGCTTTCAAATTGCATGAAGACTGTGAAGTTCTTTATATGAAAAAGGCAGATCAATCTTACTTTATCTTATCTAACAGCAACAAAGGTAAGTTACAGAGTGTGGCAAAGACACGTAAATTAGCAGTTTGCAATAATTTAGCATTACGATAACTGTGTCAACCACATAAAATCTCTAAAGTAATAGGAACAGTTTTAGGAAGACTTCTTGTGGAATTATGATTTACAATTTAAATTTATTGTTTCAGATTAAAAAAAAATGTTTGACTTCAATTTAAGTGTTGTGCTACATGAATATTAATAATATTCCTTTAGAGAAATACAGGCAAGCTTAAGAAATCAGATCATTAGGTCATGTAGTCATTTATCTTCATTATGAGAGCAGCAAACACTTGATTTCTTTTAACAAGAAAAATTATATACCTACAAGCATAAAGTAAGTTAGTCTCAATAGGTGATGAAAACAACCATTTTTGAAACTAAAAGCAGGAAAAAATATAGAAATAGGGAATGGTTTGAATTGGAATGGACCTTTAAAGATCATCTAGTAGTCTTCCCCTGCCATGGGCAGGGACACCTTCCACTACATTAGATTGCTCAAAGCCTCATCCAACCTGATCTTGAATACTTCCAGTGGTGGGGAACCCACAACTTTTCTGGGCAAAATGTTCCTGCATCTCAGGTCAATCATCATATTTTTTCCATCATTTCTAATCTAAGTCTATTCTCCATCAATGGATTAAAACTATTGTCCCTTGTGTCCCTACAGGCCCTGGTAAAAATGGTGTGTGTTTCTGATAAAACCCTTTTATATACTGATGATTCTGACATTCCCCTAATGTTTTTATCTCAGAACTTCTGGGAGAAGTTACAATATACTATCACAGAATATCCTGGCTCTTTACATACAGGAGATTCTGAGGAATGAATTCAACTGGTTTCTTTACATTGGATACTTTGGTTACACTGATGTCCTATAATGCTTAGTTAGCTTTGGTATTACTTTGCATTGCTAAGTAGAGAGCTGACTGAGGAGAAAAAAAGATGTAATGTGTTGTCATGAACACAGAAACAGGTCCAAAGACACATACACACACAAAGAGTTTAGAATTCACTCCTCAAATACTTGAGAATTTTTGAAGTTCCACTAGCATAAATTTTTATTCACTTTTAAAAACCATAAAATGAATGTAGATAGATGTCTACATTTAGATGTTGGCAATCCAGCTCTTGTGATGATGGGATTTTTCACTTTGTTATGTATACATCAAAATGAAACTAATTATGCCATAGGTAATCTGGAGAGTTTGCTGAGATCCCTCTCCTCCTGTCATTTGTGGTACGATTATACAATTACAAACCTATTGAGATAGTGACATTCCTTCCTTTTATGTTTGTACAAAAGTAAACACATGTAAGTCTTGGGGGCAAATACATAACCATAAGATAAACAACAAAAAGAATGTTTTTCCAGGAATTATTTTCAATAGGTATTTTTGAAGCCATTCCTTTGTTATACGAATCTGTGCAGGTGTGTGGGAAGAGCATTGAATGCAAAGAGATTTGAGGAGCTTTTTGCCATTCATATTATCTTCCAGTTCCTATGTAAATAGGTTAATTGCTGTCAAGCATTTTATTAAAATATGAGAATATAAATATTTATAGAATATGTAAAAGGTATGGACTTAGACTTTTTCTAAAAAATAAATTTTGTATGAATAATTGTATTTGTGGAACCATTGGGAAGTTAACTGAAACCATATTTGTACAGCTCTAAGTAGCAATCAAGAATCATCACATCAAAGAAAATCTTAGAATTTGAATTTCGCATGTCATGCACTCTTTTGATCTTGCTATTAAAAAATCTAAACATAAAATCAGATTTTAAAAACAGAAAGAAATTACAATATTTTCAAAATTAAGTGTGACAAATTAGGAAATTATACAATCATTAAAAAGGGTGCTTAATAATGTGAGTCCTAATTACTTTTTCTACCCACAATGTACATGGTTTCACATTTAGTGAAAAAATACTGCAAAGTGCCATCAGTGGTTTAATCATCTCATATTTAGGTATTGAGTTTTATCTAGACCACTAGAACCCTTTTAATAGCAAATGGATAGGTACAGACACCACTAGAATGTGCTCCATTTTACTGATTTTAGAGTATTGGATTGTGTATATTACCAGCCTACAGATAACTGGGGATGGGCAGGGGTAAATAGAAGGTTGAGTACCCAGAACTGAGCATCTGAACTCTCAAACACAAGATTCTCACTTGCTAGCACCAGTGCATACTGGTTGGTTGTAAATTTTAGAACACTTAAACACCGTAGTCACTTCCCAAATCCTCCACTTAATAAAAACAAAGACATGGGACAGAGGCAGCAACTGATAGTCTGATTACATATTGTTTCTGTTGGGGAATAGAATATAAGAATATAGTGTAGAAAGTAATCTTACCCCTAAGGAGCTGCAGCTGGGCCAATTATCAAAGATGAGGAACAGGCCTGGCTTTAACAGGCCAGAGCTGTGACCAGTGAGAAGAAGAGTGCTATAAAAGAGTGGGATCGCCACTTGAGAAGGGAACTGGAGTTTGTTGGCTGCTTTGTGAAGAAGAAAGAGTTAATACTCTAAGGAGATGCCCATGAAAAACACCAAGAAAGTATGAAACTGATGTGATAAGGAGACAACAGTGTGGAACCCCTGCAATAAAATGACAACATGTTTCTGCATATGCAGTCTTAGAATTGGGAAGACAGAGAATGTGACCCAAGAAAAGAAACAGTGCTCAAGCTTGGTTTCTGTAAAGAAGAAGATTTTAGAGAAAAGAAGGGACACCAAAGAGAAGACAACAGTACTAAGTGGACAAAAGATCTGAAAAATGGGAGAAGTCAGAGATCTGTGTAGAAATTACACACAAGGAATGTCCAGGGAGGAAGCTTTGCCAGTGATGCTGGAGAGTGACAGGCGTGAGCAGCAGCATATCACAGATGATAAAACATTGTTCCCAGCCTTCCAGAGCAGGAGAGACCTTTGTGCTGGAAATTCTATTGCTCTGGGCTAGCGAGTGAGCAAGCACATGAGCAAGCTTGTGAGCTAATCAGACAGTCTAAATACTGTAGTCACATTTGTTGTTATCCAGACCAGCATCTCAATCACCATCCAGCTAGCCCTTATCCAGATCCACAAGTTTTTTGTATATATTCACTTTGGCTGTTAATAATGCTTTTGGGGCTCTTACTTGTCTTGTGCACTGCTGGGATTAGGATTTGCAGCAGGACAGTTTGCAATAGCCACGACTTCTCAGAATTTTGACTTCTACCCCTCAAATATTACATTTCTCTTTCAGCAGCTCAGCAAGGACCCTTTTCATTAGACAGACTCCAGCCTTTTTGTACAGGGGTTGTCATTATTGTGCTTGCCTGTGACACCCTGTTGAAGTGACTCCCTTCTTAATTCCTTTCAAGAAGAAGAGCTGTTAAGAAATTTTTAAATAGGATCGCATTTACATTGTGGATTACTTGTTTATGTGCTTATATATTTCTCTAATTCTTTTTAAGACATTTCTTTCTTTGGTTAACTCTAATCATTATATTTAGCACCATCTCCACTTATTCTATTCTGGGCTGCAATATTTTCAAAGTAGAGAAAGCAGACATAGTTGTTTGTGATTCTCTATATTTCCCTAGAGTCCTTGTTAAGTTATCATTTTAGTTGAAAAAAAAGATGGATGTTGGCTTCTGTAACTTTCTCATTCCTATTAAGAGTTTTCTGGTTAAGTTCTTCCAGAATCCATAGGCGTATAATACCTGTTGCTCCTGAACTATAAACAAATGATAATAAATTGAAAGAGATGGGTTGAATAATATTCATCTACTTAATTATTTGAAATATCTTCTCCCCATATTCTCCTGTAAGTCTCTGGTGCTTCTCTGCTATGTAAACTTCTTTTCTTTTGTTCTTCCATTGTGGCAGTGATGAAAACAATTTTGGTTTTTTTTAATCATCAATATATCATGCAGACTCTCTGTGAGATTCTTGCTTCTTTTGTTATTAAAAAAGTTATACTTAGCAGTATTTTATTATTCTAGGAGATCCCCCTCAAAAACCTTTTCTTCCTATGTCCCATATCATGGAAATGTTTTGTTTGATTGTTCACTTAGTTGTTTTGTTTAGTCTTGGGTTCCTTTTACAATTTTGTATGATTCCGAAGACAGAAAATGACCCCACAAAGGATTTTAAAGTATCAGACATAAGAGAACAATCAATCCATCCTTAACACTTTCCAGAGACTCTAAATTTCTTCTTTCGTACCTTTTATGTAATCTCTGTTGAGATGCAGTTTTACTTAGTTTAAGATTTGATGTTATTAAAATGGCATAAGGAAAAACCATTAGAAAAGTGAGTGTTTGACACAAAAAGAAAGAGATGATAATAGAACCCTTGAAGGAAAAATAACTGTTTCTAAAGAGAAGCAGCACTGGGTGCTTTATGATTAAATTTCATGCTTTGACACTTTTCAATTCTTTGAAAGCAAGTGATAATAAGGAAAATTACTTCTTAGTCTGAGCAGCAGCTTAAATGAAACCAATAAAACCTAAAGAGTCCAAGTTTTGTGTGTTAGTTGAATGTTCTTTTATCTCTTAGAGCTAAAGTGGATAATGAAACTTGTTACTTAAGGGATTTATCAATGGAAATTTTGATAATTTTGCATTGCATGTCTAGAGTGTCAAAATTACATATGATTAAAATGTTGCTGCCCTGGTTAAGAGAGAATCTTATGGGTCATGAATTAATACAGTCTAAGAGAACAAAAATTGAGTTAATAGATACTCATTTTTCTCTTCTTTTCAATTAGAGATAAAAGTGAATTTCTTTTTCTCTTCATAAGTGTTTCAAAACACATTTTAAATTATTTAGGAAGAAAGATCATCCCTTGACTTTGTAGTGCACTTAGATAAGAAAAGTAGCTACTGTTAGATAAAAAAATCCTGACAGAGGCCTTAGAGTTAGACATTGATAATGGCCAAAGGTTTCTTTATCAAGACATGTAAGGTTCAAAGGGTTTTTTAAAGCAAATATATATATGAAAACTTGACTGAAAGGAAGAACATAACTTTTGGTATCATTTGGCTGAAGGGAGATGATGGATCTTGAAATCAGAATATAGCTATAAAAGAGCACCAGGCAGCACATTGTGTGAACTGAATTAAAAGAAGTTGAACATTTGTCTACAAGGTAGAACATGGACTTTAGGTTGTGCCTGCAGCTTTCTAAACATATATAGAAATGTCTGTTTCCTAAAGGAATCTGAACTTAATGGACCAAGTGAAAAAAGTGCAGGCAAGGTAAAAGTGAAAAGTAACTTCCATTATCTTACACACAGAATACAGCAATGGAATTAAAAATAAAAGTGATTCTCAGGTTCAGTCCACTAAGATGATTGCTGAAATGCATTGTCTTTAAAACTGCTGGTCCTGAAATACAGTCCTAAGACTTTGTCTGTGTCAGATGGGAAAATAGCCAACCAAATAAAGAATGCAAAGGAATACACATCCAATTTCATCCCCAATTACAAAAATGTATGTATTAAAAGGAATATATTGTTCTCATTAATACTGATATGCAGAATTGAAGAGAAATTTAATTTTCACTATTGAAATTTTTGTTATTAGTCACAAATTGCTGAAAGCAACAAGGCTTTAGAGTGGTTTTCAATTAATTTCACCTAAGATCTTCATCATGGATCTTTATTATCATTTTGGTGTCAATTACAGTGTTTGGCACATGCTGAATGAGATATAGTAACCTAAACTAATTTTAAAAAATAGTGCAGTAGTGAATACTGCAATCACTATAGTACCTCATATTTATATTGATAGCAAATACAGTATTAATCTGGGTTCTGTGTGTTATTTCATTCTCTAAAGTAAATCATGTAACTTTATGTTGACAGCTGGAATAGTGTTGCAAAGGTTTTCCACAGGGATGGGTGAACTGGTGATTGTAGCGGGCATATAGTTTTTCTTTTTGTGCTGCACATGCAAGAGATAACTGAAGATTCAATCTTCTCTTTCTCATCTCATTATGAGGAGGGGAAGAGGTGATGTGTATGTTTCTGGCCCTTGGATTCTCTTTTTCTGCTTCAGAAACGCTAGAGAGCAGATATCTGCCTACAGCCATAAAAGCTATTAAAAAATTACAAAAGCTCAGCTCAGAAATAGCATTTTGCAGTTCAGCCAGGGTTTGCAGCTTGAGAATTGCAAATACCTTGGGTCTGCTGGTGAGAAGTAGTGCCTTTGGGACAGTATTCTAAAAATTGCGCAGAGGGTGTGGTCTGATATGCAGGTGAGGAAATAGAGGCTTGCCATAAGAATTCCAAGATACATTTTAGTATTTTTCACTAGTGACCTAAGCATTTAGACGACTGAACTCTGAGTGCCAAAACCACTTTTCAAATCACACGAACTCCCAACCCACTTAGAATGCCTCTGCATCAGCATTTCAGTTCAAACCAGGAATGCACATTGAAGTAAATCTCCCAGTTGCCAACACTTCCCACCTGAATCTCCCTGTCCCTTGTGATCCTTCACATTGCCAAGCACGAACTCACCTGCTCAGGACTCCAAGGACCTACACACTGCAGTAGTTAATAGGACAAGGCTTGCCCTGGCCTGGGCCAGCTGTAGCTGGTTGCAACAGTCCTAGAGCTCAACCAGTTGACCCCTGCTCGATGTAGATGCAGCCCCTGGGAGTGCCATGCAGTAAAGGACTTAAACTCTTTGGCTCTCACAGAGTAACCCACACCCTTTGCACTAGGTTTCATGCAATTTTCCAGCTTAAAATGGGACATGATGTGAAAAGCAAAGATTAAAATCCTGTAAAAATAGCTGCAAGTGGCCCCCAGGCCTGTCAATTAAGGAACCTTGCTCCTAGCTATGATGTCAAGATACAACTCATTCACTGTAAGCCTTGAAACAAACTGTATCCATCAAGACTGGGATCCAGGGGAACGTCAAAAAAGTGAGCATTGCACGACAGAAGAGAGGCAATTTCAACCCTATTATTATTAAAATAACCATTACTGAAGGTTCTTTATTGATAAGATGTGGACTATTAGATGGCTAAAAAACATTCACTAGACAAGCAATACATTTCTGTTGTCATATGCAGAATATTGCCTCATTTTACCATAGTAAGATTTTGAATGAAGCAATGCCTATGGAAAAGCAGATTTCAGAACCTCAACACTAACAGTTTTGCCTGTAAAACCCTTGTTCATTGTAGTTGTAGACTTACCATTAGAATCTGATTCTTGATACGTCTTTGACATCATAATAAAAAGTAATAAGATAGATTCATCTTTATACATAAGTGATATCCAAAATAACTTCAGTCAACAGTTGTGAGGCTGTTTAGTAGCCAGTTAAAAGAGGCTTCTGGGCTGATCATTGTATAGCAAAGTTTGGCAAATTATCTATTTCACAATAGATGGTGTTTTAGTTTTAATCTGCAGGGAACCTGTCCTTAAAGACTTTCTCTGCAGTCTTTTCTGCAAGCCCATTCCAGTAGCCTGTTCTCAGATTGCTTGTCAAAACTACCTGTTATTTCAGACAAAAATATCAGTATGTATTTAAAAAAAAAATTAAATAATAATCTGGCTTGATAACCAGGTCTAAATGTGATCTCCCAACTGCCACTTTTTCATGATGGTATGATTTTTTTATCAAACTTGGCAGTTCATATGTCCTAAATTATGTGATTTTTTTAGTGTTCAACAGGTTTTCCAGTAACAAAACAGCAGTTTGCTAAATTTCTAGTTACATATGCAAGGGTTTTGATTTTTGTGGGTATTTTTTCCTTTGGTATAGACTGTTATGCAACAAAATATTTTAGTAAAAACATAGAAAGCAAAGACAGAATCATTAGCTTCATGATCTGCAGTATCTAGGTCTATGTCACTTTTTTGTGTAATGTTATTTCCATTCAATTTCTTCAAGTTCTTTAAAGGTTATTAATTTGTATTGCTTGTGGATGTTAGGAGGAGGTGCAAGTTATTGGTATGTCAATCACAATTACAATGAGTGAAACATGTAGCAAGCATCAATTTATCTAAGGTTACTTTGGTTAATGTTTTCTTGTTGTATTTTTGTTGGGGTTTTTTGGGGGGATGAGTGGTATTGTTTTCGGGTTTGTGGAGGTTCTGTTGGGTTTTTGCTTGCTTGATTTTGTCTGGTTTTGTTTTTGTTGTTTTATGATTTGGGTTTCTTGATGGAGGGAGGTCAGAGTTCATTAACAAACCGGGTCAATTTCAGAAAGATGTTTGGGGGTTTTTTTTTAACAAGTTGGAACCTAGTTCACATTCTCAATCACATACTTGCAAATCTACAACAGGGACACATTGTATACATTTACAAATAGGAAAAAAACTGTGAGATTCACAGAATTTCAGGACAAACTTGGCAGATTTTTGCCTATTCCTGGCAGTGTTGAAAGTATTCTTGTTCTTTCATTTTTTTTTCTGTGTCTACTAGGCCCAAAGCCAACACATACACTCACATATGGGGAATGCTTGGTACAAGCAGATGTTAAGAGAGGAATTCTAGTATTAGCATCTGGGCCTTGGTCTGTTCCCTTGGTATATTCCTCTCTTTGACTCCTTGATTGGTTCTGCTGCTGGCTGCTGTGACATCTGTTCAGCTGTCTGCAGCTTTGGTAAAATGCTGCTGCATTTCCCAATCTTTCTGGATGTCAGATTTCTTTGACACTGTCAAGAGTATTAAAAAAATTACTTTTTTGTGCTCGTCAGTAAGGCAAAGTATGGATTTGCTAAGTGATTTCATATGGAAGGAAAGGACTCCATCCCCATTTCTCTATTTGTTCACTGGGAAAATATAGAATCTTTCTCATGCCTTCATATTTTATTGCATAATTTACATGGAAGGTGGTTTTTGTTTGTTTGATTTTATTAACGTGTATCCATACTAGATCTGCACTCACCTCTTTTAAACAGAAAGAAAAAGAAAAGGAAAAAAAAAACACCTCAACACTTTAAAACAAGACCAGTGTGATAACCATTCATCATTTAAACAATTTCTCTTTAAATCAAATGCAATGTGGTGGTATTTGTTGGCATGCTTTAATGATTGAATAAGGGAAAAAGACCTAGGGTGGGAGAAGGTTGTTATGACACTTTCAATAATTTGAAGTATTTTGCTGCTAAACTTGGTTGTGATTAAAATCATGTGATCTTTTCCTGTGGCCATCAAAAGACTTAGAATGTGTGTGAAGTATTTATAGTCTTGAAGTGCATGACCAGGTTCATATAGGTTGCTACAAATGAAGTGATATTAAAGACTTATTTCCAATAAAAAATGAGTTGGATCCTGAACTCTTTTGGCTACTTCTTTCAAATGCCATATGTTTGTGTTTTTCTCAGCCTGAAATCTCTTCCCATTTTAAGTGGGACTGAAGCATCTCTTGTTCCCCACTTCACTGCACACCAGAGCACAAGACTCCAGAGTTACAGAGCTTCTGTCCTCTGGAATCTGTGATCACTTGAAGGCTGCAGTGACTCAGACAAGCTCCTCTGAAGCAAATGTTTAACTACAAACAAGAGCAGAGCAATCAGAAAAAGAAAGGTTAAAACAATGATTCTTAGTAGATCTCAGTAATTCCTCTAAGACTTAGGTAGGTTTAATTTATTTTGAGTGTTTGAACTCTTTGGAGACCAGACTAGTGTTTTCTTCTCATTGCTCTCTCAGTTACTGAAATGAAAGGCTTTGTTTCATTTCATTTAATAATAGTTTCTTTTCTGTTAATTAACTGTTTATGGTTGTGAGAAAATCAGTTTTTAATGTATTGTCTCTGTACTTTATTTCTTACATTATATTTTGAAACAAATAGTTAAAATACTTGTTACCCTTAAAGGAGAACCTTTTTCCCAGAGAGAATGTTTGTCATATCCACTTTCCTTTCAGATTTCAGACTAAACTGGTAGAGTAGAAATGACAATCTTATCTAACCTAATTCCAGAAACCTGGACAATAGCAGGAAAGAAATTAGCAACCCCAAACAACTGATATATGCATTTTAAAATTGAGACAATCTTTGGGAACTGGACTAGAGAACAGGTATCCCATTTTAAAAAGGTAAAAAATTATTGTAAAAGTGGAAGCATAGAAATAGAAAAGAAATCCTCATAGGTTAGCATTATATGCATTCTGCTATAGGGTCTTAGTATTACACCTATATTTATAGTTGCTGATCTTTTCTGAGAGTAATAAAAACACAAGTACTTGCTATTTTGTGAGTCTTCAGCAGAAGAATACAGCTAATGATACTTTATACTAGTTATGCCTGGACATTGCAGCTGACAGATTTACCTTTGTGATTGGAAAAAAATTTGATTAAAAAAAATATGCATTATTCTTTGCATTGATGAGCAATGAAGATCTTAAGATGAACAAATTCTAGACAATAACTTTGTATCCATTGATGCTCATATATTCCTCTTTAACTGTAAAAAATCTGATTTCAAAAGGAGAGCTTGAGCAATACTGCTATGTAGTCAACTTTCCTATGCTTCACACAGTCTAACATGATAATTTAAAGCATAGCATAAATCACAAACATATATTGAAAAAATTCATAGTTTGAAAAATTAATCACTCAAGTGCTATCAGTCACGTATAGCCTCAATAATAACATTATACATAAATATTAAAAATAGTTCATTTCATCCATATTATGTTGTGGCACAGTTTATTTGAATAACCTACTTATAACAGAATCCTACCCCAGTATATCAAATTAATAAAGGTTCTAGTTCATCCAACATAAACCATAATATGGAGGTTTAACTGATTGTTATAAAGAGGGCCTCTACATGCCAGTTGCCTTTCCCATTCAATGTGCAGAGAATGTGGCAACTAAGCTATTTATTCTTATTCTACTTACTCTATCATTCCTTTACATTACATTTACTGCACAGTAGCCACCCTGCACACTTAATCAGGTATGGGTCCTCTAAACCTCTGCATCATTAACTACTAACCCAGAAGTCATTATTATCTGATTGCTGTTCAGCAGACTTTGTAAAATGAATTGGTGGTCTCAGGCAAACAGCCACAACTCAAAGAGTTAGTGTGTGTTCGGTATTGCTTTAATCTGCAATTGAAAGAGTAAGAAAATAGCATTCAGAGTGGTACATCACCCACTGATTTATACTGCGACATGAAAAGGTGATCTCTGCAGCTAAACCTACTAAAGCTACATGAAAACTTAATACAGTCAAGGCAGTGTGGTTTGTTTGTAGCAATCTCTGTTTAAAAACTGGGATTTTCTGTGTCCAGAACTGTCAATCAGTTAGAATAGACTACAGACACAAGGACATTACAGAAGAATTTAATTAGGTAGACATAGGTAAAATGTGTACCTTTTAATCTAAGAGGTCTAAGGATGAGAAATGTGAAAACTCTAATCAAATCCTGGAACATTATTAGTGCAGTGCCACAGCACTTTGGGAATGGTTAGCAATAATAAAAACTGAGAAGAAGACAGAAAACTGAATCAGGTCTGCAGTGAGTGTCTGTCTCCAGCTCCTTAGTTACAATATTTGAATGAGTTAGTGTCTGAATGACTCACTTACAGATTCAGTTTCTGGTCCTAGTTCAGATTTATATGAAGGAAGTAAATGGGTATAATGTGTAAGTGAACTGGTGTGAATTACTGAAAACATAAATATATATGACGGAGAGCTATTTTTTTAGAAAATTATTTTTAGATAGAAACGTAAAAGTGAAAGTAAGAATTTTGTTCCTACAAAAAATATACTCTGTGATCCTAAGGGGAAGAATTATGAAGTGCATACAAAGTGCATATTTCAGTGCAGCAAGTCTCTCAGTGTTGCATTTGTGTTAGATGCAAAGCCTTTGCACATATTGGTGAATTCAAATTGAAACTTGTATTTTGAGTATTAGTGAGGCTATTCACATGCAAAATATTATTAATTAATTATTAATTAAAATCTGGATAAATAATAAATGCCATAATTTACGTATTTAAGGTAAAGCTTAAAATTAACCAATACAGTTTAGTCTCTGTATTTTATTCTTTTTTTTTCAATCCATAGAAATTCAACATGAAACAGAAAGAAAAAAAGAAACTTTGTATAAAAATACACAAAAATATTCAAAAATAGGGTAAAAATTTCCAAGAACACTTGGAATTTGACAAATCCTGGCATTACTTAAGTGTTATTTGGCCATTCTGACAACAGAATTATCTGAGATAATGCTATAACTTTATATAATAATATCATGTCAATGCATAATCATAGTCTAACATGGCATGATGCTAACACTAAAGATTTAGCTTTTTAAAAGGTAATATATTCCTAGGTATGTACCTTTCTGTACCTACTAGTTTCTGTACCTACTAGCCTCATCCATCTATACAACTGTCAATGTCAGATGTACTAGGAAAACTATGAAGGAATAAGACTGGAACCAGCTCATCCTTTATATGTTTATATTTTGCATGATTCTTGAATCTGTTACTATGGCAGGAAATAAGATATCTCAAGGCAGACCAGTGTGACAGGCTTATCTGCCTGGCAGTTAAGTGTGCCTGAGAGGGTGCTGTAAACAAAGGTCACATATTTAAGAAAAGTATTTTTTCTCTTGTAAGAAATATTGGAAAAAAGTCAATTTTTGTTGATATTTGGCAAATATTCTTTTAAAATCATGTGACTCCAGAACATTATCCCTGCCCTCAGCATATTATTTCCCATTCTTTTACAGATAGGGACACAGGCATCCATAAAGCTCAGATGAGAAGGGAACTGAAATATCATCATGATTTGTACTTTTGAATGAATGCACCTTTTGCTCTTTCTGTTATACTTTTGTAAAGTACCAAGTTATATTTTTCATTGCAGTTAACTACAGCTTCAATTTCCAGTTCATGACATTTTGAAGCAGGTTCAAGGCAGCATCTCTTGCACATATGCCAATTGTGATAAGAGCTGTGAGTTCTTTATTTTTGTAATGATGAGTACCTCAACATAAGAAGGAAGTGATAAAAATTTGATTTTGGCATTACTTGTATACTTGTTTGCTGAGTGCAGAGATTTCACAATAAAGAAAACAAATAAAACACAAAGAACTACAAAGAAGACATTAAATGCAACATGAGAGAATGAAATTGTTTCTACTTCAAAAAAAGTACCTATGATGAATGTGGCAATTACTGTGAACAGACAAGACAACAAATGAAAGACCTGGAGAATGGTGCAGATAGACATTCATGACAGATGTTATAAGGATGCCAAGGGACAGATTGCCAGACAAGTAAGTCAGAGAAGACACTGACAAATAGACTGCAAGGGATAACTTTTCAAAGAAGGTCAGGAAAGAAGAAAATTGAGCTTATATAATGCAAATCTATACAAGTCTATACTTAGCATCTTAAACAATTAAACAACAGTATTCAAGATGATAGAGGAAAGATATCATGCCAAGTAAAAGAAACCGGTACACATGTCTTTGTCCCAAATAATTGTTCCTTTTAATAAACTCTACCCTACAAAATTACTTCACCTTTACAGAATTGCTAGAGGAATGAAGACCATAGGCATGCTTAACAGGACACAGAAGAGATATGCATCTCACAATGTGGTTCAAAGGATGCAGTGTAAAGCAACCTAAAACTATCAGAAAAGAAATTTTGAAAAAATCTTTGGTGTAAAGAACAGAACAGGAAAATATGTTTATGCATTTCATCCTAATAAGAAAAATGCAAGGATCTGTGTTAAGGTTTTAGGAGTTAGACTTTATTGGAGCAATTAATGCAAATTATATATCTTCATTCCTCTGCCTCCCTCTCCCCTTCCACATACATGCTTATCACCTATAATGTAATGCATATTCAGAGTCCCATGTAAACACAGAAATCTGTCAGTCACTTGGATAAAAAGTAGTCCTGTGTTCTGGACTTCAGTTTGACTTTGTTTAGGTGAGCAACTTGAACTATTATCATATTCCAAATGCCTAAGGAGGGAGACTTTGCATCATAAGGAGGAGGATTAGGTCCCATTAATATAAAAGGTCTCCTTCCTAGGTGTAGGGAAAAAAAAGTAATGATCAGTGTGGGAATAAGCAGTTGCCATACTATATTGCACCACATAATATTCTGGCCAGTTTCGGTTTTTCTCTAGGTAGATATCTATTAAAGTCAATATTTTTGGAAATTCTTATTTAAATTCTCTGATAATGCAATTATAAGGGGTTACATCATTAGAAGTGAAAAGATAAATACTTAATATGCAGCAAGTACTTCTAATATAAGTATATGCAGTATATTCAACTGATGAATTCTATACCATTGTTCTGCCTTTTTTACTTCTTGCACTGAAAAGCAAATTGATTGGGCTGCTTGTCCATGCAAATAACCTGTGGTTGGGTTGGTTTTTTTTTTTTTTTTTTTTACTTTCTGTGAGTTATTCAACATTGGCTAAAATAAGAGACAAGATGTTGCATTATTTAGATGATTGCTCAGATTTGAGCTCAATTTTAAGCTGTAATGAAATGAATATGCTCAGACCATTCCACTCTAATTGTTTGTCTCTCGTATGAGCAAAACTATACTGATGAAAGACATGACAGTGAGAGAGATGGCACAAGATTTTTTTCCCCATCCTTATGCATTTTTTGCACATGAATGTGTAAATGTATTCAGTTCTTACAAGAGATCTCTGGTTAGCAAAAGACCTTCACCAGATGAAAAAAAAATTCATAAGATTAAGATTGCAAAGGAATTTGTAATACTGACACTTATTAACTTGTCACTGCTTTACTTTTTAATTTCCATATTTTGCCATTTTAGATTTCAGTTCATTTCTTTTTCGTACGAATCGTGTATTGATATCTTTGTATATCTACATGTGCATTCATAGTCTGTAAATATACAGCATGAAAAGAATTCCAAGAAATCACTGAGAACTAAAGAGAATACAGAAAAAAAGAGAAAGAGCGAGGTAAAGCTAGATTCTTTTTTTTTTCCTTCATAGCTTATTTACAAGGCTCCATAGCTTGAGCTGATGAATTAAAAACATCTTTCCCACAAAATCAAATTCTGTTCGTTCTTTTCTTTTCTGTTTTTTTTCTGTTTTTTTCTGTTTTTTCTGTCCTTCCTTCCTTCCTTCCTTCCTTCCTTCCTTCCTTCCTTCCTTCCTTCCTTCCTTCCTTCCCTCAAGCTGAAGTCATGCCTGAGGAATTAATTTGCAATGCTGCTATAGTCTCAAAACAAAAACCAAAAGAAAAAAGGAAAAAGATATTTTTTGTATCCAAAATATCCCACAGGAGTAATTTGTAGTTCCTATACAACAAACAACTTCTTTTCATTCTTAAAGGTATTACATGAGACATTAAGAGATAGTAAATCATGAAGGGATAGTAAATAATTGTCTTTTTATTATTATTATTATATAATCAGACATTCATACAATTAAGTTGTTACAAACCCATAGGGATCACTATATCTCTCTCCCTGATACTTGCAGTACCACGTAAAATAAAATTGCATGAGTAAGACCACCGTCCTTGATATTTTTCTATCAAGTCAATCTATCCAAAGATAATATTATTTTCTGCATATTATTTTATTTGTGAATGTGTAATCTGTGCTGAAATAAAATTGAGAAATCTGAATGAATAGTTTTTATTTCTGCAATATTAGCTGATTTGGTAGATCAATTCTGAGTTAATAAGTAGAACAGCTACAGGAGCAGCTTTGACTCTGCTGGGTAACAAATTTATTAAGTATGATAAAATATGTTTGGAAATATGTGCAAAGGCAGAAAGTTATTTTTAAGCAACCACATGCAGGTGAAGAATTTTTATGATACAGTTACCACAAGAACAGGACTGGACTGAAAGTGAAAATCATTAAAGATTTATTTTTTTACTATATGGAAAAAGTCAGCAAAAGGCTCTCAGATAAAAATGCTATAAAATAGAAGGCAAAAGAAAATAAGAAAGTTCCTTTTTTTTTTTTTTTTTTTTTTTTTTTTTTTTTTTTGAGCAGAAGTGATCCTGCAAGTATTAAAAACAAATATTTGGTTAGGAGATAAAATGTCAGTCTGAACAGAGAAGACAGGGAAAACACATTTCCCAGCTAAAACAAGCATAAAGGAAACAATTAGAAAATGTCATCATTGCCCTGTTCCTCTACAAAGCAAACATGGAAAGATTTTTAATTACATCTTGATAAGTCAGTGAAATGAATGTGATTAAAATGAAACTATACCTACTAGTATAATATTTAGCAATTTTCAGTGAGAATCTCAAAGTAAATATCAAGCAGGTCAAGAAATCAAGGAACAGTGTCTTCATTGCTGAAAAAGAAATGTTAACATATCACTGTTTCTATGACCACTATCAATTTTGTTTAAAACAGCTGCATTTAAACTGAAAGCTGCAGCTCAGAAGTGTGGGTTTTATGATTTTTTTATTTGGAATATTCACCAGCAGCAGTCATTTAGGACCCTGATGATTCTTTTAAATTGATTGCCTCATCTTGATCACAGCATCTCCAAATTTATGAACACTTTATATGTTACTAAAGGTACGATATAATATTTAACTGTAATCAGCTTGAGCAATGTAAAATCAAATAGTCTATTTGTTTTGTCAAGACAAAAAAACATTCTCTTCTGACCAATTAACAGTGCTTATTCTTTTGATTATTATTTACAACGTATTTTTAGAAAGAAAAACTGGAAATATTTTGATAAATCCTTCCAGGATGACTTCTACTGATGCCATCATATCACAGCTTTTTTAGATATTGTAAGACATTTTTCATTAACCGTTTAATGATAGTAATAATGATAAAGATCAGATCTTTAAACTGATCATAATAATACTTCCTCTAAATCACTCTATATTTCTTTTTTGGTTTTGTTTGCTTGGGTTGGTTTTTCTTCTGACTTCTGAAGTTAAAACTTTCAAAAGTTTAACACTGAAATGCTATTTTAGATATGCTGACAGTGTTAATCCTCTTAAAATAATCTCTTCAGCTGGCCCTTAAAATGTTACCTTTTTTTTTTTCTTCATTTAAAATCATTAAATTGCCCTAGGATGTCCTTTTATTTCTTTTTTTTTCATCTTATGTGTCTAATTACAGCCTGCAACTAGCAAACATGCTTGAAGGTAAATACTCACAATGATTCACAAACCTAGCAACTTTATAACCTTTAATTAAATAATTATATCTATATGGTATATGATACAGTTTCTTGGTGTCTAAAAGGATCCATGTCCTCCAAGAAGTGAGTTTGTGAAGAAAGATTGAGAAATATTTATATAATTGAAATTTACAGATGGTACTGTCAAATTGTAGATGATACAATTTTTAATTAATACTTTTCAAGAAGCATCCTTCTCCCTTGATTTTAATATATGTTACAAGAATGTACAGGCATCGTCTCACATGACTCTGCCTGAAGAAGTAAAATGTTATTTTGGGTATGTTTGAGACTTGAATTAAGGACAGCACCAGCTCAAAATATGGTTTAATAAAGTAATGTTTGATAATGGTTTAATGTATGGTTTAATAAAGTTCTGACAAGAGCAGAACAATAAAAAACTTATACTATAAATTAGCTATATGCATTTAATTTTTATTTTGAAATATTTGTGCATTTGTACGTGATTTTCTCTAAGTTAAATTCTTGTTTGCATGTGGGTAGTAAAATGCAACTTTTTTATAACCTGCAAGGATAAAAAGCAAAATCTTCTAAAGAATCAGGTTTTATTAGGTATCTCAGGAAAATAAAAAAAAAAATTTTGCAACTAAAACACAGAAGAAAGTCTGAGGGTACTTCCTTTGCTCTTTTGCTGGCATAACAAGGCCTCTGAGGATGCACCTCTTTGCAATCACTATTTTATTAAATGTCGGAAAGTGTAATGTTGAAGACTCACATCGAAGGCTCATGTAATGTAGCTTACCTTACACACATAACCTTCACAAAAACATCTTCCAAATCCACTTGCTAAAAGATTTATGGCATCATGCAAGTTTTACACCAGTGAGTGCACTAACTGCTTTCTTTGATGCATCCCACAGGACTCATGCTGTCTGGAAAAAAGCCAAAGTATGGAGCAGCACGTAATCATCACAACTGTAGGCTGGTTGGTAGAAAAAAGTTCTGCGGCACAGAAGATAAAATATTAAAATATATAGAATTCTTAAGTCTAAAAGTTAAAAAGTTTTCACATTTTATGGTGTTTAACAAGCATTAAATTTTGCATATCAGGATTCTTATAAGTAGTATATATCTTACTTGTCATTTAGTTCTGTGCATTTCCACACCTATAAGTTTTATATGCTTCTTGGCAAAGTAAATCATAAGTCTGAAAGAATACAATTATATAAAGCATCTTAAAATGAAGTTATTTTTGAAGAACCTGCAAGAATTAGGGTCTCATATCTTCACTGATGATCATTAGCAGTAGGTGTCTTCTTCTAGAGGCCTACATGACTTGAAGATGAAATTATCAGGTTCACTGTTAAGAGAACTGAAAAATAGTTGTTTTTATTTAATTTACTGGATAAAATAAAAGTTTTTTAGTAAAGAAGACACAAATTAAAGCACAATCATGACAAGAATTTCTGGATATGCAGGAGCTCCTATTATTAATAAAATTAAATGCTTCTGTGACACTGAAATCAGGAAATAACATAGCTATGGAATGTCAAACAAAGAATGAAAAAATTCTACAAACATGATATTGCTGTGAAGATAAATATCAATCAAAATACTATCAGTAAAACAAATACATGAAAAGTATAAATATTCAGAAATTCTTTGACTTACAATTAAGAAAACTATTATTAGTTTAAACTTGATATTACAAATCGAACACAGGCCTTAATATTGACTTATTTTACTCTAGAACATGGTTGTACAGATGGTTTCTCTGATAATTTCTTTTTATTTGTGAACTCCTAAAAGACTCCTCTGATTTTTTTTTAAATTAAAAAAAGAAATACATACATACACATAGTTTGTGTCACTAATTGCCATGGCACAACACCAACTTCTGTGTCAGAAGAATTTAAATGGGATGTGAGTTATAAAAAGCACTGTTAGGGACCTAAACTGTCCATTTAGTTGAAAAATGCAAGTAACCCCTGCTCCTGTGACTACAACAAAAATATAGCCCTGGAATTTATTTTTATGTGCTTAACCTAACCTTAGACTTCTGCACATGCACGTTTACCTAATTTGGTTGCTGTCAGAAGGCTGCTGCCTGCACACTCACTGCAGGAGAGTAGGAAAACGAGAATGTCCTGGTTCTTATCCTATGCTCCAGGTCAGTGGCCAAATTTGTTGGGAGACCTTTTTCATCTCTTGTATCATGCTTAAGATTATGAATATTTCCTGCATATTGACCAGCTCTTAAAAATGCTCTAAAATAGAACACTCAAAAACATATTAGAAAACAAAGCAAGACTGAGAAGCAAGGGACAGCATAATTCTACAAGAGAGCTGTCTGGTAATACAGACAGCTGTTTAGTGCTTCATCAGTGTTAGACCAATGTTAATTTCCCTTAAATACAAATTAAAAAAAATTACATTTTGGTTTGTGTTTCATCAGTATTAGACCAAAATTAAATTTCCTTAAATAAAGCATAGTTTTACACTTTCAAAGAGACATATCCTTCTTGGATTGACCTTAAATTTGGAGGTCTTAAGGTCTAATACAAAGTCAAGAATGGTAGCTCTCTGGAAAAAATACTTTGCATTTTGAAGTAAGTGCAGTGTTTTTCAACCTGACAGTACATTAAATGGCTTGTTTCTATGCTGAGAGACTGAAACTGTGACTTAGTTTTTTCTAAATTGCTGTAGTATAATGATAAGGTTACTACAATAATGCAAATCAGTCTTGAAAAACCTCACCAGTCCAGTTCAGGCTTAGTGGAAGTCTTCATGAGTTTTATACTTGAATATTAAAATACTGTGCAAGAATATCTTGTGGTGCTACCTTTGGGTGAATCTGAAATAGGAGTGCCATTATTCTGGATCTGTTGCATAATATTTATTTGTAAGAACACCAATCACTTGTTTCTACCCATAGCTCACAACATTCTTCCCCTCTGCTCCTCATTTCACTTTTCTCTCCTGTGCCTAGGACCAAAATATTTCTCATGTGCTATTATAATTTTTCCCAATTTTACGTATTTCTGTTTGAAAAAGATTAAAAAAAAAAAAAAAAAAAAAAAAAAAAAAGCTAAGGCAGTGGCATAGTGGAAAGGTTTCCTACCTGGCCAAAGTTAAAAAACAAATATATGCTTTAACAAGTCTGTTGCCTTGAGATTTCAGCACTGCTTCCAAGCTCAAGAGCTTAGGGTAATAATCAGTTAAGGATATAAACTTATCTGAGACCAGAAGGAGCTTTGATGTTCACCCTGGAATAATCTCAAGGTGAGTACATTACAGTGCTCTGGCAATTAAGCACTTGCGGCTCATCTGAACAATTCTAGCTTAAAGTATTTTAGCTCTGTCCCTCTTGAAGAACGAAATAGACTTACCTTACTGTACATAGCTGTGAATATTGAGGATAGTTTAAAAGCATATATAATAAAAAAAATTAATTATTTCCAATCTCTGAGCCAAACTCTGTGTTGTCAATCTGATAATGTGATTGCAGAGAAAATGAGAAACCTCGTTTTCTGCCATAATGGAAGCACATTAAACATATCTCATTAATGTTAAGGATTAAAATTTAAATGTTTTAAAATTTTCTTGTAGGAGTATTTTAAGCCATTAATATAATTTCACTATTTTGGTGTTCTGGTTTTTTTAATGAAATATTTTAAACATACAAAAAGATTCACACATATGTATGTATATATCTACAACAAGTATACAAATTGTGATCAGGAACAGCAATCAAAAATGGATTGGCAGTACATACAGTATCACAAAATCATTAGGAATGGAAAAGACCTCCAAGGTCATTGAGTCCAACCTCTGACCAATCACCACCTTGTTGACAAAACCATAGCACCAAGTGCCATGTTCCTTGAACATCTGCAGGGATAGTGATTCCACCATGTCCCTGGGTAGTCCATTCCAACATTTGGCAACTCTTCCCATGATGAATTTCTTCCTGATATCCAACCTGAATTTCCTTTGGAGGCTGTGTTCTTCTGATCCTTTTACTGCTTGCCTGGGAAAAGATACCAATACCCACCTGGCTACCACCTCCTTTCAGGTAGTCTTAGAGAATGATAAGGTCTCTCCTGAGCCTTCTTTTCTCCAGGCTAAACAGCCCCAGCTTCCTCATTCACTTCTCATATGATTTACACTTCTAGATCCTTAGACCAAAGAAAAAAAAAAATAATGGACACAAAAATTCAAAAGTATATAAACTAAGAAATAGAGAGAAACATGTTTTTTTTTCTTTTATTTTGCCACCAATTCTCATAAAAATGCAGTATACAGGTATGATATTTTATTTAGGTCACAAACCTCCTGTAGTTTCTTTGGATCTATATAGATTTCAATGTCCAGACCCATCACTCAATCAGATCATACCACATGTTATTCATACAGACCATACACAAAGATTAGGCTTTCACAGCATTCCTTAAGGCTATCTCCCAAACACAATTAAACTCTGAATCTTATTGAGTTAGTTGAACAGGGCCTAACTTTCTCTGTGCCTTTCCTGTGTAACAACTGAGGTTGGAAAAACTGAAATGAGGCGGAAGTGAGCTGGTAAAGAAATGGTCAGATTGGAAGAGCTGGGCTATGATCTAGGTCCGTGGTACTCCCATGATTCTCATTTCCTCTTCCTCCATGTTGCTGTGAATTTGAAGGAACTGTTATGGACAGCGCTAATGCTTTTGTGTTCTGGGTTCAGGTTCTCCAGGTGTTGGCAGTGGGAGCCGCAGGGGTGACTTCTCTGTGAGGAGAGGATGAGGCTGGCCCATACCAAACAGCTTGAGACAGCTCCATCAAACCCACACAGCACAGAGCTGACCCCAGCAAAAAAGCTGGCAGAGCATCTGGGTAAAAGTCAATGAGAAAGGACAAAAAATGGCGTGGAAGAGGAGAAACAAAACGACTGAGAAGTGTATACACCTGAGCCAGAAGAGGTGGGAGTGAAGAAGATCCACCATAGCAGAGCTCTTATTGGTGCTTGACAAAGCAGGATATATTCTGAAGGAACTGCACCCCATAAAAACACCCTATTGGAGCCAGGAAAATGTGTGAGAAGGAAAGAAACAGAGAAAAAACTGCCATGTATTAACCATAACGCCTCCACTCCAAGCCTCCTGTGTTCTTGAAGAGGAGTCGAAGTATGAAGAATAATCGGGAATAAAAAAGGGAAGCTGAACCTGGGAAAGAGAGGAGACAAGACATTGTTTTAATATTTTTTTCCTGGGCTGCATCCTAAGCAGTGTGACCAGCAGGTTGAGGGAGGTGATTCTGCCCCTCTACTCCACGCTTGTGAAATTCCACCTGGAGTGCTGCATCCAGTTCCAGGGTTCCCAGTATAAGGAGGACATAGACCTGTTAGAGTAACTCCAGAGAAAGGCCATAATGATGATCAGAGGGCTGGAACACCTCTCCATGAAGGCTGTCTGAGAAAGTTTGGGTTGTTCATCCTGGAGAAGTCTCTGGAGAGACCTCATTGCAGCCTTCCAGTATCTAAAGGGAGCCTACAAGAATGATGGAGAGAGACTTTTTACATGGATGGATAGTGATAAGAGGAAATAGCTTAACATCAACAGAAGATAGATTTGAATTAGATAGTGGGAAGAAATTCTTTACTGAGTGGGTGATGAGGCACTGGAATGGGTTGCTCAGATTGTGGAGGCCCTGTCCCTGGAAGATCAAGGGCAGGCAGGATGAGGATTTGAGCAAGCTGGTATAGAGGAAGGCGTCCTCACACATGGCAGGTGGAGTTGGGCCTTTAGAGTTCCCTTCCAACCCAAATAATTTTATGATTCTATGATAGTTGTCTCATTTCTTGCTATCCAAATCGATTGGATTGCCGAAGTTATATTGATTTTCCCCAAAGTCAAGTGCATTATACTAGCAAGAGTGATTGATTAGTGACTTTTCTGTCTTTATCTTGACCCAGAAGATTTTTAACCCTGTTTACTCCACTTGTCCTGCTGAGGAGTGACCACCTAAAGGGGTGTTTTAGGTATTAGCCAAGGCTATCTTAAAACACTGAAAAAATGGCGAGTTTCTGCTAAATGGTCAGAAAAAGAAAGGTGGAAGAGTATTGGCTGAGCTGAGCTGAGACTCTGGAAAATTGACTGGAATGCAATAAATGTAGCAGTGGCTGATGAGGCATGCTATGTTTATCAAGTGTCTTCTTGAGTTTGAATGAACTGGGCTGTTATGCTTATCTGATCATCTTTAGCTGTTGAGCTATATCAGCAGCCGACAAGGTTTTATAGGCAATAGGACTGCCTAATAGCAAGTCAGGAAAGTAATGAATTTAATGATTGATATGTTTATGCAGGCTCACCATTTATCTCCAATAACGGGTGTGAGATAAAATTTGTCTTATGCATGATCAGATGCAATGTAAGGAACTGGAGAAGCATCTGTTCATGCCATCATAAGGGCTGTGTACCTCACCTACAGGCAGACTACCCATTAAACAAAAGAAATTAGTAGCACAGTGTTTTGAGAGCAAATCTGTCAGGGATGTTTCAGACTGAATGTTAGGAAGTATTTCTTTACTAACAGGGTGGCCAAACACTGGAACAGCCTTCCTAGAGAGGTGGCCAATGCCCTAAGCCTGTCAATGTTTACAAGGCATTTGGACAACATCTTTAATATGCTTTAGTTGTTAGTCAGTCCTGAAGTGGATAGGCTGTTAGACTAGATGACTTGTAGGTCATAGGTTCTGTTCTATTCTATTCTATTCTATTCTACTCTACTCTATTCCATTCTAGAGTCATCTTAGTTCACTGCTGCTTAGCTCCAGCGAAGACAGATCACAGTATCATGTCCCGGATTTTTGTATGAATGGAACATTAAAAATTATCAGTGTGTATATGTCTGTATATCTGTACATTTATATAGTAATATGCTACTAGATAGATCGATAGATAGATGACCAGCATTTAACCCATGTATTCAAAAAGTATGGGATCTGCTTTAGTTTGAAATTAAATGGTAGAAAAATAGAAGTTCTCATGTTTATTCTAGTGATGACGATCTGCTTCATATAATTGAACATGGCTGTGGTTATTTACCTTATCATCCTCCACAAATGTCATATGAAAGCCAATTACTGTTCTAAGGTAATTGCACAATGGTCATTGGAAAGAAGATTTTGGCTGAATCAGTCTTATGTTTCTGCTACTTTTATAGCATGAATTCATAGCCTTCTTGGCCACTTTCTGATAATCAGTTTTCTCTGTTCCTTATCCTTACTCTCTATTTTTGTCTCTTTGGTATGAATTTAATGTCTATCATTAAAATAAAATAAAGAAGAGAATTTTTGTTTGCTCCTAATCTCCAGAATCAGACAAAACAGAGCCAGGCTTTGTTAAGTCTTAAAATAGGAAAGTGAAGTACATGGACTTGATTCTCTTAGTTTAGGTAGTTCTAATATTTTCAAAATAATTTAGAACACATATTTATGATATTTTTGTCACCGTGCTATTCTGAATACTCTTAGTTTGGATTGTGTTTTTTTTTTTTCCACAAAGCCAGATGAAGAAAGAGCTTGGAATTTAGCTTCTGATGACTCATGGAAGGTAATTTGCAACTTTTTTAAAATGTCATGAAACTCCTGATGCCATCTGGTACTGTGATACCATGTCAGCATTGTGATTTTCATCTTCCACATAACATTGTCTAAAATGTAGGTGTATATTTTTTGTCTGAAAGAGAGGAACAAAGTTCATTTTAGCATGACATTGCCCTTTTCTGTTCTTGTATCAAAGTTCAATGTGCGCATTTCAGTTCTATATGGAAAAATGCCTTGTGGTGTTTGCAGAGGTTCTGCAGACACCTCCTCATAAGGAGACACACACAAATACACACATATATATATATGTGTGTGTGTGTTCCCTGTGAGTAGCCCACGACTACCTAAAAAAGGAAGTGAAACCTGAAAGATTTTCCTCAAGAAACTTCCAATGCCACTCTGCTTCTCTGTGCATACAATGGATTTGGGTACACTATTCATTTATGGTAGTACTGACCACTCACACTTTGGCTGTACATACAGTGCATGCATAAATCACTGTGGGATGTCTCTAGGCAATAGAGTCTCCCACACTATGGGTTTTAGATAATTCATCATACAATATTTCTCATTATCGTCCCTAAAGAAATATACCTGAATGTTTTGCACACGTGATATCTGACTGTTTTTTCCATTCGAAAAGACAACTCACAAGAAATGAACAGTCCTTGACTAGATTTATTATAGGGAAGATATGGGAAAGATTCCTAAATATTTATGCTCATATCTGAACACTTTGGTGGTCTGAAGTCCATTTTTAGGAAGTATATAGCAGAAGAATTTGTTCAAATTCATACTGTTCTTCTGTGTATGTTTAGATTTCAGTTTTCCTGTCCCTCTACTGACACACTCATGATATACTATTCACAATAGGGCCAGATTTCAGCACAAAAACTCATATGATGAGGATGCACAGAAAATTATACATGATTCTTAAAAAATACCAAGTTGATAGTATTTAGATTTGTGAATGTTTTGATTACATCCAAAATACCTAATTTACACTGAGAGAATTCAAATTCTTAAAGTTTCAAACATTATTATTGTTGGAAATAAACTTTCAAAAATTGAAATTTATGTATTACAGGAATACCTAGTGAACATGTGTATTTCAAAACAATGGTAGATTAAACAAACTCTAAAAGGCAATTTCTCTCTTCAGATGTACTTTGAGGGGCAGCAATATATTCTAAATTCTGCTAAAACTACTGACATCAATGAAACAACAGAAGATCTCTGGAAAAGTGATGAAAATTAAGCCCCAGGATTCAATATAACCATATGGGAAGGAAGTGTTATTGATGTGCAGCATGATACAGTTTTTTGCTTGGACAGTGTCCAGGCTTCTAGTGGTACGGCAGACAGAACTTTAGGGCTGAAGTACAAAGTCATATTGGGGATGGTTGCTCAATTGTTCTCAGTCTGACAAGTTGCAATCAAGCATGTTTTTTTCCTGATTTTTCCTGTTCCAATTTTTTGGTACACAAAAACGAAAAGTAACATTTCGAATCAGGTGTAAATTCCACAGAAGGAATCCAGATGTTCATCTTTCAATAACATCATTCAATATGGATGAGAATGTAAAAAGTTAAACCTTTCACCAAAAATAAAATTTAAAAAAATGACTGCTGAGAAGATCTGTAGCCTCTTGGGGAGACAAACTGCCTGTTCAATCCGAAGTGGCATCATTAAAATATAAAAGGCTGAAACAGATTCCATTGTGTGGAATCATTATAAGTCTCTCAGAAGTTTCATAAATAGTTATAAAAAGTGAAACATTTTTAAGTTAGATTATAGGAATAAAAAAATAAATCAGAAAACCCCAACTCTTGGAAATGCTATTGATTTATGGATTTGACAGATCTAGTATTACAATAACAGTATATACCAAATAAAAAGAGTTCTGGTTATACTGTACTGGAGACATAAATTCAGTTTTTACCTTTGGGCTTCAATACCATCAAAATGAAAGCCCAGTCTCTCACTCACAAATCTTTAAACTCACAGTCCTTTGATTAATATAGCAATAGAACTATGAGTACTGAAAACACAACATTGCAGCTGTCAGGAGATTCTGAGATGAGAATTAACCAATTCATCTAGAGGAATTTTACTGATATTCAATAAATTGAGTCAATTTATTAAATCTGGTTTAAAATCTCTTCATTTTTAGAGTTACTCGGGGGGCTACCTCTCCTAGGTCTTTCTAGTACTTAGATGTACACTTGGTGTGCCTCAGTATGTGAACAGGACAGGGAATCAAAACTTAAGTGTTACAAATGCACACAATATATTTTGTGGTGTGCACCCTTATAAAGGTAAATGCTAACTCAGGATGTGCTTAGAAAATGTATTATTCTTGCTTCACTCACTTAAAAACAGTGAGAGAGATGGTTAATATTGATTTGGTTGTTGCTTTCTTGTTGTTAAAACAGGGAAGTCACATAATTTTTTTTTTTAATTTCACCATTACTTTGTATTCAGATTACAAATACAAAAACCAAAACAAAATAAAGCAAAAAAAACCCCAAAACATAACAGGAGTTTAGGTGCTTATGTTTGTTACATAGCCATGGAAGACAGGTAAGAGCATTGAGGCATTCAAGGGGAGATCCTATCTCCCTAATTGAGTAAGAATCTCTGGGAGGTTTCAGAATCACTTACTGATCCCAGCAGATCATATAATGAACTCTACTCTAGGCACTTAATACAAAGCCTAGGCACAAATTCATGAACAGGAGTTTCAGTAAGTACTTCCATCAGTGCAGGATGCCAAAATATCAAATTCCTGTCTAAAGCAAGTAACTTGTGTTGCCAACAGCACACAATTTATATCGAGTAGCCTACTATTTAGAGGACTTGCACAGAAAGTGGGAGATCTAGATTTTGTGCCCTTTTCAGTGTATGACAGAGACATGTTCCCACCCCTCAAGAAAATTAGTCTTGGTTTAGATTTTTTTTTAAGATTTGATTAGTTAATGTCCTTAATTGCTGTTCAGGTCATGAGAACATAATGGTATATTAAACTGACAATTAAGCATAAACTTCTACACATTGTGTCATAATTTTTGACACCTAATGTCTCTAATTTCCTCACACCCATACATGCTCAGCCAAGTGATTTATCTGATTCAGGTGCATAAGCTGCTCCCAACTCTTCCAACTCTCACAAAAACTATGTACCACTTGCTAGAAACTATGAAAGTGTAACAAGGAAATGGGCCTTCCATTCAATCCATTGTCACTAAGTTCTTTTCCTAAGTGAGTGCTAATTGTTACTCTTAGACCTAAGAAGCAAAGTTAAGAGGAATTGGATGGCTGGGTAACCAGTGTGGATATTCCTATGTTTTCAAGTAAAGAATAGCTCTCCTAGAACTATTCAGGTCCTGAGAGGTAAGAACATGTATTATATGCAAGACTGCAAACCAGAAGAAACAAAGCAATTATATCCCAATTTCTTTCTAGTAAACCATAAGTATGACAAAGACTTGAGATATCCTTTTCTGGTTATTTCCACTGAGGCATTAATGTTGTTGCTTTCATCTTTTTCATGCACAAACAATTCATGTTCAATTTAAATCTGTAATTGATGTGATCATACTCTGTATTCTACCAAAACCTGTTTTCTTAAACCCTCTGTCAGAAGTACAATTCTCTTGAGAATTTTCCTCTCCTTTTTTGTAAAAGATCAGAAGAGAATCCATCTATATATAACTGACTTCAGGGGATGATATATAAATTCACTATCACAAGGAATTGGTAGTAAATTTACCTTTTTAACTTTATTTTCTCATGAACACATAGACAGTGCTAACCATTTAAAAAGCAAGTGAACTGAAAAAAAAAAACCATTTTTTTTCCAGGTTTCGTAAAAAATTTTTGGAGAACACTGTTATTCTAATGTCGGAATTTGAATGGAAAAAAGGTAAGTCTGCACATGAAAATTCTAATTACTATGATGAAATCATTCCATAGTATTTTCTTTATTATACTGGCTTATTTCAAAAACTATGGAAAATATTTCTCTTCTCTGATAGGTATCCTCCTGTGAGTTGGTAGAGATTACTTCTTTATTCTGTCAATACTGATTTTCTTCTTCTATTATTTTTGCTCTACTAGGAGGAGGAGGTAAAGACAACATATTTAGTCCCTGAAATTTGTGTTAAAAAATCTGAAAGTTATTAACTGCAAAACAGCCTCTTTATCTCATATTGTAGACATAATTGTGCGTTTATGTTTTGCCACTGTATAAAGCATAGTACTGAAGAATTTTCAGCAGGAGGGGAAAATATTTTTAAGAAGGTACTTCAGATAAGTGGACTGAAAATTTCACTTCCATTTTAACTCAAATGGGAGGTTTCGAAGTTATATGACCAAATTTTAGGTGGCCAAAACAAAAAAATACTCCAAGAAAAATCCTTGAAAGAAAACCTGTCAACCATCAGATACCACCAGCCTCTGCCATGAGTTTCACAGATATATTATGTGAATACTTGTATGTGACTGCTTATTTTTTGGCATCGAAATTTTACCAGCTATTTAGTTTTTTCAAAATATTTCTCAGTTGAATATTTAGAAGACTGAAAGGATGGCACTGTTGACAGAATTACTCTACATGCAATTCTCTGGGTTTCTGCCCTCTAATAACATGCCCAACAAAATGAAAGTTAGATAACTGGAATGGATTCATACTACAATAAAAGATTAGTGAAGTTCTATAAGTTGAGCTTGTTTTGTCTCTCCATCCCCTCTTCCCCTCCCCAGATGAACTGTTTCAACAAGGTATTAGTTTACACAACTTTTATAAATATCAAATGGCCTACCACTTATTAAATTTTAATGTTATGAAGGTTTACAAGTAAGGAAAAAGACAATCTGAAAGTCCACCAGATCTTGTGAGCCATTTCAAACTTCAGTAAACTATCATTCCCAATAACATTACACTGCCTTTTTTTTATGATTTTCTGAGACAGAATAGGGACCAGTAGAGCTTTGAACTGTTGAAAAATAAAAATTAAACCAAGAGGTTTATAATTTCTTCAAAACGATATGATTTATGATATTATAAGAAAAAAACATTTACGCTCTGTGTATCCAATATGTTAACCTTCATTGAAGGGTAGACCATGTTTCATCCGGATTTTAAAACTCATCCTACTATTAACTATTTTAATAAAAAAATTTACATTCTTTTTTATTGCTCTTATTCTAAGGAAGTATATATGATTGAGAGAATCAGCTAATTCTAACACTTCTCAGTCTTGGATTAAAACCTTTTTTGCCCTCCAGAATTACTGATATACAGATAGATTTTACTGTTCTGAATTGCACATGTGCAGGTACATGTATTCACCCACAGTTCACAGTAACAACAATGGGAAAGGCAGGGAGAAGAAGGGTAGCAAAGAGAAGGGAGAGGCAAATGGAGTGGGATACAGGAAGAGACAGGGGACATATTGAAATATCTGTTCAACTTGAACACCACAGTCAGTCTTCGTGAACCATGCAATGATAATAGATTATTATATCATAAGACAAACAGGTTTAATTGCCAATATGTTTATCTCAATGGAAAATATATGCAAAATATTTTAGATCATGTATAATTTAATGCTATTGTTATTAATAGTTGTATTACAGTATTGTCTTGTGATAATGGTTGTCCTTTTTTTTTTTTCTACTTCTTTGTCACCTAGTAGTGAAAACATTTGAGAAAGAGATGGAGTTAAAGCCCTTAACTAAATACTGATGTCTGTATCAAGGAATACTCTTTTTCTCAGCTTTTATTATTTCATAAAACCTGGCAGAAATAAAAAAATTATACCCGGAAAATGATCTTTTCCTTTGTTTGTGAGAGGACTCTTAAAAAGGATAGGAATTTTAATAATTGTATACAATTAATATAATACTTCAAAATCAGTTGACTGAATATTAGAAGGAAATAAATGTTGTTCTTTTCTAATGAAACTACTCATGTTAATTAAAATATTAATTAATTAAAATATACTCATTAAAATATACAAAGTAGCCATATGTTCTGAGAGAAAAAAATTTCTTACTTATAAAAGTCCTTCAGCAAAATGACAGAAGTACACAAGTGAGATATCATCAATGTCTAAGGTCCATTGTATCAGTGAGTTTTGTCCTCTGGAGATGCACATTCAAATATAGCCTCAGGTCACATAGATAATGAATTTGGTGGTTTCATTCTGACTCAAAGTAAATACTGTACTTTAACTAAAGACAATCCACACAGTTTGCCAGAAGTAAAGAAAGATTATCAAATGAGATTGAGGTAGATTGTTTAAACTGTAAAATAAACTTCAGAGGACTACTTCAGGCACCTCATTCCAGAACTTGACTTTTTATCAGGAGTTACTACATCAGAAGGAAAACACAAAGAAAATTTTAAATGTGTGTATATAAATATTTATTAGAGTTTTGGAATTCCAAGGACCATTATTATTAACCACTGTAACAATTTTGAATACCAAGGCCTTCTGATTAACAATTGCTTAATTCTTATAAAATTTTGTTAACTCTGATTTTGCAATCTAGTTATATATCAAAAAACCCTGAGTAAATAATTTAAATTTAGAATTTTATGGGCAATAAATGAGAAATAATATGTAATTTTTTTAATATCTATTACTTTACAATTACTGATAGCTGAAGTATTTATTGTATACAAAAGATACAGTATGAATAAATTATTTATTATAATTTTATCAGTATATAATAATAGCTTCTTTCATCATATTTTTCAATCCAGAGATTGTAAAAATTTTGCAAAAGGCAGGCTTTTCTAAATATTTTATTGCTAAATATTTTCCCTCTTCCATTTTTCTTAACTGGCTCACCTGATCTGTAAATTAAGATAGTTTTCTTAAATTTTATTTTTAGGAAGAAAAATTGCAACTGTCGATCAAAGTCTGTTAAGATTTGTAAATTATGTTTTAGTTATTACAACTGTAATCCAGTAACCAAGAAACAGTTATTGGGAGTTGGTCTGATGACAGGGATCCTTTTGGTCTGGAATACCCCTTTGGTCAGTTAGGAGCAGCTGTGCCAGCTGTGTCCCCTCCTGTGGGGACTCAGCCCAGCAGTCCTGATGTGCAGAGTCCCCAAGACAACCCTTGGGG
>JAHXMQ010012338.1:73168857-73190412 GCA_020466415.1 Ammodramus savannarum pratensis | reverse complement strand
GAGCCTTTCCAGGCCATTGGAACAGCCGAGGGACGGGACACCCTCCCAGCTCCTTGGGCACACCAAGCCTCCTTGGTGGGGTGCGGTGAGAAGCAGAAAAGGCCTTGAGGCTGTGCAAGCCCTGCTCAGCCAGGGCTGGAATACCCCTATGCTACCAGCACTGATTAGAGCACAAATCCAAAACACAGCCCCACACCGGGCTAAACCTGCCCTAGCCCCAGCCAGCACAAATTGCTCTGTGTGTCTTACAAAAGGTTAGTTGTTATTTGTGGGTTGCTGTCTTTTCCTTTTTCATTATTTTCCTTGAAGATGACAGTGCTATTTTTTTAGCTAGTGTAATTTTTTTGGACTTCCAAGAGAAGTATTTCACTAGTGTGGAAAACACGAGTCATGGTAACTTAGAGGCTTTAACATCAGATGATTCTATGTTCACTGCTATCATATAAAATATTTCAACAACTAAGACAGAAGTGACTATAGGAATAGAGGTAAGAAAAAATTCTCAAAGGAAGTCTGTCTGTGCAACAATCTCCACAATCCAGTTTACCATCTTAAAAATCACCCCATCAGCTCATCACAATCTATCTTAATTTCTACTTGATTAATAGCATCAAGGCACTGCTATGATAAAATACAGACAACAACTGCAGGATTTTAATACTTATAGTTTAATTTTAACATTTTCTTTACAGAGAGTGAAGGTGGAGATTGTTTTTCATAAATTATATTAATAAGAATGATTGACAGGATTCTAAATGCATTTTAAATTTTATTAATATAGGTACACAAAATGACATACAGCTGAGTGATCCACTGTCAATGCTAAATTTTTTAAACAGTTTATTTATGTACCCACTTGGTTCCCTCTTAGACTAAAATGGCATTAAAAACCTGCTTAACAAAGTGTGTGAGCAACCAACATACCACAAGAGATATTTCTTGTAGTGGAATAAAACTAAAAAACAATGTCAAATTTGGTTTTACTGAAATTTGCTCATTCTTTAAATCCAGACAAAGAGTAACCTTTGTTTTAAGCACAATCATTGTTTGAAGGTAAATATTTTGCACTTTCTTTGCTGGAGAGGAATAATTCTATTATATGTAGTTAATTGATTGACCTTTGAAGAACTTCTAAAAAATCAATTTCAATAAATCATTTCCATTAAAATTTAAGCTTACTTTATCTTTGTTCAATATATATGTTACTGTACTAGTTCACCTTTGCTATGTAAGAACAGAGTTGAAACTTGTTCTGGGTACACCTTGGCATCCATCAACGTTTTATTTTTTACCTTTTTATTAAGCTTCTTCCCCCCTCTTCTCATGTTGTTTTTCTTTTCTTAGAAATATAAAGCTTTCTCAACTTTCTCTGTGCAAAATATTCCCAGGATTTGAATTTATTTGAATGAATGGAGATTTGGGTGCACAGAGGTGGAAAATCACTCTGAAAGATGTCAATTAAGTTTGAACTAAGAAATGAAATATTTCTTAGTGCCACGATTATAAAATAAGAAAAAGAAGTAATGAAAGGAAGTATAATACTGAATTGATAAGTATATACAAGTATATGTGCATGTTCAAATATTCTGCACCTCATAAAAGTCACAAACAAACCCAAAAAGACTTCTAAGATTCCAAACTATGGGAGTCAAAACTGAACAGATGTCTGTGCAGGTGATTTTATTGTGTGTGAACTTCATGGATAACTAATTCCTATCATTGCAGGAGCTAATTTTCCACTCCAGGATTTTTGCTTCCAAAACTAATCCAATGGGCATATAGCCCAAGAAAACACAAAATAATATTTGTCATTATTTTTATGGATTCAAGATGTTATACTATGCATGAAAATAAATACCTGATGTAAATAAGTAAACAATCCAATCAAGTTAGACAAATAACATGACCAGTAACATGATTTTCCCTATATAATACTTATCCAATGGCTTACTAAGACTTGTACAAAAACATTCTGATACAGTAAGGATTTTGTTGTCAAAAAAACTTCAAAAACTGAAAAGTGCAATGTCTGTGATTATCAACAAAGGAAGTATTGCACTATAGCAAACCAAATCGAATTGTTCTATCCATTGAAATGAATCACTTAGGAAAGAAGGATTATGTTTAGTTCTGTGTGGGTTTTCTTGAGATTGTTTCTTTGTTTTTAACAGATTTAAAGCACTCTTTCTAAACCAATCTATTAAAATTAGAAATCCCCAAAACCTTGATAGATCTCAAATGGTTGATCATTTAGAACATGCTTAAGGAAAACCTTGAGACTAAAAAAAACCAAAAAAACCAAAACCAACCAACCAAAAGAACCTCAAAAACAAACAAACAAACAAACAAACAAAAAAACCCCAAAAAAACTCAACCAAAACCAACCAGAATTAAATAAGATATTTTATTTTTCCCTTGGTCTTGCACTGTCACTTTAGCCATTGCAATACTTCTCATGGAAATTCTCCTTCTGACTTGTGCAGTTTGTTTTAGGTAATATATTGCAGCTACTTCTTATGGATTTGAAAAAGCTATGGAGAATTTGGATACTTGTGAATGATAAAAACAGAAATGAGGATTTCCTATTATTGAACAATCAAGTTGCAAATCTAAAAATAGGATAAGAGTGTATTTCCATACTATTTTTTCTTCCAGAAATACATGGCTATTTTATCATGACATTATCTAAATCACTTACCTAGATGCACTGATAAAGTATCAAATTTATCAACTACACTAATACCTAGAAATATCTAGAGACATCATTCTGTATATACATTTTCAAAATTTAACAATGAATTCTAACACTAATAAATTAATATAAAAATGAAAGCACCATGAAAATAACAGAGAAAATTATTCCATTTAATCTAGAAGTGATATCTGGGTATAAATTTTCTATCATACTTTAATTTATTTTCATGCACCTCTCCTGTAAGTTTCAAAAAAGAAATATTGGGAGTTTGCCTGTGCTTAATGTGAAGCACTAGAAGAGAACAACAGAGGAAAAAAAAATCTGAAGATACCAAAAGAAACATCTGAGGGAACAATTTCTTCTATCTTCAAGTTATTTCATGTTTAAAAAAAGTAGATGAGAAATGCTGTTCAAAAGGGTTATTTACCATACTGATTCTGGGTGGAAAGATGTGTGAAAAGCAGCATTACTCTTTGAGATGCAATGCCTTTAACTGTTTGGAAATTTTGCCTGAAAATTACTGAGTCTTGCCCTAGCTCACCTACAGATTAGTTGTACCTCAAGGATGTTATACAAGGCGAATGAATTGGCTGCTTCTAACTTACTTTGCAGTCCCTGTCACCTCCTTTCTTCTGAAAAAAAAATGTTTCTTCTTGAAATATTTTTTTCCTCAGTCTCCGTTGAAGTTTTTTTTTTTTTTTTTCACAGAATGTTGCTTTATTTTAATCTTGTTTTTGAGGTTATTCTATTCTATTTTTTTATAGTCTTCCCTTTTCTTGCTCATTATTTTAGTCATTCTAACTCTCCCTTTTCCTTTATATTTAATGCATTGAGACTATTTCTTTCATTCTTTTTATTACTTCTGGCATTTTCTTTGTTATTCACACAACACACTGTTCATTAGTTTTCTCGTTTATTTCTTGCTCACAATAAATTTATAGAAAGAGGATACATATAACTGTCAGCATAATATTAATTTTATTTTGAACACCTCATATTTCCCCTATGTCCTCTCTCTGTCTGTCTTTAATTTGGTTCAATCAATACTGTTCTCTGCTTGTTTTTTCTCCAAACTATTTTCTGATATCTTCATAAAGTTTCCTTACTAATCTTTTCTGATAGAATTTTCATAACCAGACTGCAAAATATGCCTGGGAAAGGATGTGAATGAATACAGAAAATTGCACATAAAATAAATGGTTAATGCATGGGTATTAAAATAATCACCAGTCTGTGCCTATGAGTACCTGATAAGTTTGAAACCTGCCCTTTATAACTCATCGTCATTTTTTCTGTTTCTTCTACAAATATTTTTTGTGTCACAGAAATCTGCACCACTATACAGCTGTTTTCTGTCTTTTAGGCTGAGAAAAAAACTTAGGTACTTAGGTTACATGCTTAGATCTATAACAAACCAGATTAATTCTTCCTTAAGGTTGTAATAAAAATTCTTCTGAGACCAAAAAATACAAGGCAGTATTTGCTGTAGGAAATATCAGGGGACCTGACATTGCATAATTTCTAGAGAGGAAACCTCCCTGTATTGTATTTAAATATTCAAATATGTCGGTATACTATGTATTAACGGTAAATAAACCAGTAAATAATAGTTTAAATTACACTTCACAAGAAGTATGTAGACCTTTAAAAAACAATAGCAAAACCACAGAGAAATTCCACAGCTTTTAGTAATAAAGAGCTTTGGAAAGTTGAAATAGATTGCCTGGACAACCTGTGCAATTTCTGTCACTCAAAGTCTTCGAGAAGCGGTTAGACTCACATCTGTCAGGCATGACATTAGTGTAAATAGTTCTGCTGTAGGGCAGAGGGATGGACTCGATGACCTCCTGAGATCCTCTATATCCTCCTCATTCTGTAATTAAATTCCCAGAGATCTGCTCACACTATCCTAACATGCTCAGATTTTACTGAGTCCAGTTAAAACCAGCAGCGTAGGAGGAATCTGTTGCATTGTCACAGACTATTACTAAGAATGCTAATTAAATAAAATTGATGGGGCACAGGTTCTAAGTTAATCTATAAAGGTGCACATTACATGTCTTACTGAAGCTTAGGTATCTTATAATCAAATGTTTATATCCATTTGATCAGAAGGAGAACAGACATGAAAGCATTTTTTTCATGTAATGAATATTACATTCCCCTATGAGAGAAAAATACTGAATCTGTTCCCTGATTTCTTTCTGTCTTATTGCTTGGTGACTGACAAATTGTAATACAGAGGGGTTACATCCACCAGAGTGAACCAGTCTGTATAAAGGAGCATTCCAAATATCTGCTTGCTTATACAGTAAAATTGTTCAGAGTGGCCCCTAGGGCAGTGTATGGATGAGCAAGATAGAACTCTCCCAAACAACTTCTGAGTAAGGTCATAGCTTGGGACCAGTCCCAAAATTGAATTTGAACATTATCCAGGCTGTAAAATCCAAACTTTCAACCACTCTCAGCTTCAGCTCTGAAAGCTTCCTTCCTCCATCAATTATGTAGTGTTAATGAAATGAAATTAAAGCAAAATTAAAGCTCAGGACTTGGACAAAAGTAGGAAAAAATTGCAGCACAAAAGAGCTCACACAGTGAACATATCCTTCAGATGTGCCTAATGATAGAAGATGCCTCCATTATCAAAATATGAATTGCTTCATATCTACATTTATGTTTTGTTTTTGTTGAAATTGATATATATGAATGATGTGGAGGCCAAGTCTTATTAATTCACAATGGGATCCAGAAACTGAAAATAAATCTGTGTTTACATGAGGGAGCTGGTGTAAACAGGTTTTGGAGTTGAACTCCAAGCCTTTTTACAGGCAAAAGGGAACTTGTTAGACACATGAAAACAAGACTTCCCCCTTGCTCATGCAGCTAATATTTAAACAGTGTAATAGTCAATATTATCTGATTAATGTGGGAAAACTCCACTAACAGCATGGCTAAAACTGCTACATGAGACATCTTTGTGCGTCTCCCTCTCCTATGGTCCCATTCTCACCCTGCTAAAGTTCCTCTGAATCCCAGAGTTCACAGACTTATTTTCCCTTAAGAGCGTTTGGGGGTGCCAAGTTGCAACTAATTAGCACCATCCTGTGTGGGTTTTTTTTTTTTTGCTAGAAGTATATAATGCTCATAGAGGAGGATTCATTTGGTTATGTCAGATTTTACCGCACACTTTTAATTATGTTTTCTTTTACCAATCTGCTCCCTTCTTTTTGGTAACCTGCTAAAGTCTTACAGCTGCATAACAGCCTCCCCAGCCTTATTTTACAGAAAGGGCTACTGCTTGTTACAAAGCAACTGCCTGGGGGCATCAGATATTTTCCATGTGTAGTTTTCCTAAGGCTTCATTTACAATAGTCAAGCACTAGACAATTGTTCACTTGGGACTTCTTGCAAGCTTAAACCAGCTCTGTCCAGGGAAAGATCAAAAATATAAAGTGAGCCACTGCACTGTCAAATCAGCAGAACATATGGGATATTATTCTAGCTGAGCCTTTATACATCATTTCAGTCTTATATTAGAGTTTTAGCAACTATTAAGTTAAAATTAAGCATTAATAATTGTTGAGGTAATCATTTTTGTTAGAGAATGGAAAGATCATTGACATTTTGAACTGTGAAGGTAAGTAGTTTTCAAGGGGTTTCTCTGGTTAAAAAGTGTATGTCTGAGGTACCCTCATCCCTCATGTTACATCTGGTGCAGTGTATTGGACAAAAAAGTATGCAAGATTTATGGGGCCTTGACCTGAAAAAAAACAGGAAAACCAAAAAACAGTCTCAGAATTTACCAAAGTCATAGAGGAATGGGGGAGTTCTGGCTTCTCTCCTTCATTGCCAGCATTACACATTTTTATTCATGCAATGATTTTTTATTGGAGAATGCAGAATTAATCTGGAACACAGACTCTGCTGTATAAAAGATGAAGACTCTACCAATACTGAGCATTAGAAAATAGTGAAACTGCATTTCCTAAATCACCTTATCCTGATCTTCTGTGTCAGGTATACTCTGTATGCTTAACACAGATATGGGAAGTTGAGACTGTGTTCTGTAAAAGAAAGTCAGACACTAGTTCTAGTCTCTGAGACCAGGGTATGTAAATTGCCTCCTGTGTGCACTGCTTGTGACAAAGCTGACCTGCCCTACCTCACCTAGACGTTAGCTGTACCTCAGGAATGGGATACAAACCAGATTTGTTTTAGACAAAGCCATCATAACCAATCCAAACCAATCCAGCTGTGGAATTCAGTAACATCTAAACAGTGAGGATGGTCAAGATGGAAGTACTTAAATTAATTTCTTGTAATTTTTATTTCTGTAGAACGTGTATTTGCAGTGAACCAGCTTAGCTTACAAGAGTTTAATTTAATATCTTAAGCTATGTCAAAAACAAATTTGTAGACTCACAGGAACTATTTAGAAGCTATTTGGCTCTTTTGTACATCTAAACAGTTCTACTTTTCTTTTTTAAAAAAGAAAATATTTAGTAGCTACTTCTTAAAAACCCATCATATAATATTAAAGCCTGCATTCAGTAGTAGAAACTCTCCACTGTGTCTGCTGTAATTTTTTCCTTTTATGTACATATGTGATGCAACTGGCCTAATTATCATAAGATGTTATTTTTTCTCTCTTCCAACAATCTTTGGCCCAAGAGAAAAGTTTAGAGTTCAAAAGGAAGTCTAACCTAAAACTGTCATATGCATATTTTTAATGTAAGAAATAAATAAAATAAATAAAACAAAATGAATAGTTTAATAGGAAGCAAAATAATTTCGTTTTAATTCGTCAGATAAAGAAATATCTTTGCAGCTTAAGGCTTTCTTGGTGTGATATTTTTGTGTGCATCATCACATTGGGATTGACACAAATAAAAATAAAGTTCAGCAGTTCAATGCAAGATTTTTAAAAAAGACCACTTGACAAATACAATTATGAGAAATAAATGTATTTAAACATAATTGAGACTTAACTAATCAACACAATTCAAAATTATACTGAGTTATTTGCAGCTTTTAAGATCAGAAATTGCTAGCAGATAATCCACACAATTCAAAATTATTTTGAATTCTTTACAGTTTTAAGATCAGAAATTGCTTATATTAGGAGGGTTCACTGCTGTATTGTCACAGTGCAAATGGGATTTATTTAATAATTTCTTGAGTGTTAACATTGCTTGATGATTGTCTTCAAAATTGTCTTCAAAAGATTTGCATTTTTCCCCTTCACTTAAAAAATGGAATACTGCTTCACTTCTCTTGTCAATTACTATTTTGGACTTAAATTTGTCAAAGGGGGAAGAAAGTATTTCAACTGAATATTAGTTCTTACTAAAATAATTCCTTTTTTTTTTTTTTTTTTTTACAGAATTTAGTTTTTTAATTAGAAGTATATAATGCCAGGTAATGTGTCTTGGGTTATCTTCACAGGGTTTACCAACAAGGCACCAGATCTACAGAAAATCTGCATGTTCCTGTAGCAGCATTGTAATCCAGATGTGATCTCCTCACTCATTCTCCCACCAGTTGAATCAGGGAGAAAAATGATTGCTGTAGAGAAAAAAAAAATGTACAGGAAAACATTTTTGATTTACATGATCAATTTGATCACCTCAAGCTAAACCTACAGCTAAGACAAATACATCACCTCTCATTTTTGAAAAACAAAGGCAAGAAAAGCTCTGTGAGGATGCTGGTTTTGGAAATGAAGAAACTAAGGAGAATACTTTAGTCTAATGTCTGTATATCTGTCTTTGTTTAACTCCAGCCAGCAAACAAGAGCCACACAGCCACTCATTGACTGCCTCACCTGAGGGCTTGAGGGGAAAACCAGGAGAGTAAAAGCCAGAAAACCCATGGGTTGAGGTAGCATCAGCTCAGTAGGGAAAATAAAAGTTGCATGCACAAGCAAAGCAAAACAAGGAATCAATTCACTACTTCCCCTGGGCAGCAGGGCTTCAGCCATCTCCAAGAGAGCAGGGTCCCCTCATGCAGAGTGATGACTTAGGAAGACTGGCATGACCACTCCAAACATCCAAACAACATTCTACCACCTATTCTCATCTCTATAATGAGCATGACACCATATTGTCGTATCCCTTTAGTCAGATTGGGCCACCTGTCCTGCCTGTGTCCCCTCCCAACCTTGCACACACCCAGGTTTCTTGCCAGCATGGCAGTTCAAAAAGCAGAAAAGGCCCTGGCTCTGTGCAAGCCCTGCTAGCAATGACAAAAATGTCTCTATATTATCAACCCCGTGTTCAGCACAAATCTAAAACACAACCCCATACCAGCCACTGTGAAGAAAGTTAACTTTACCCCAGATGAAAGCAGAACATCTTTTTATTCAATAACTCAGAGCTGTTCTCCAACTCCCTCAGAACAGCACATGACAGAGTATCAGAGGGAGCAGTATTGTAAGAGTGGCCTTGGTTTTTTTCCTTAGGAAATTTTCTTTAGGTTTAAAGTACACTCCTGGTAAGGCAGCATGGACACTGCAGTGTATTCAGGATCTGGAAGAGCTGAGTTCAGCCTTTGTTTCACTGAATGTCTATTTAAGTAGAGTGGTTATCAAAACAAAGGTCTCAAATCTCTACTGCTGGCAAATGCCCATGAAACGAAATGTATGGTTACAAATATCTTCAATTAATGAAAGCAGCTGACTGCAACAGTTTAATCTCCTGGGGAGTGTAAGTTCCTTTTCAAGAGGTAATTTTAAAAATCTAATAGTGTTGCCTCGATGTTACACTTTTTTCTCCCCTGTTTTGTACTTCTGGCAGTTCCCTTTCTTACCCTCTTTCCCTAATAAAACCCACCCAGAAACCAAATGTAAGAAAAAATACCTTCAAATATATATCAGATTTAAATATTTAGTTTCACTAAAATTTACCCCGTCACAATTCTTCTTCTTTAATTTGAATATTTATTAAATAAATTCCTTCCAGACCCAATATCTTGAATGTCTATGTCATATAATATTTCAGCTGACTCTGCATTTGCTCTTACATATTGAAAAATATTTTCCAACAGAGCAATAAAAATGTTCTTTGAAGATCCAGACAGAAATTATGAATAAGTATTGATACATTCACACTTGGCTCATAGCTAAAAATGCTTTTTGAAACCAGCAATTCAGGAAACAAATCACTACTGAACTTCTCTATCACTCAATGGTATTGCAGTGCTTCTTTCAATTTCCTTCCTAAATCTGTTCTGTGGTGGTTTTTACTTGTTTTAACTTTAGTTTATATTGCTCATGGACACAATTTTTTATTGTTTTCCTACAGTTTGTTACAAAAGGCAAACTTTCAATGTGTCATTTTTCAGTGACAAATTCAGTGAGCATTTTTCAGTGACAAAGATCTATAAAAATAATACTATCAAATGAAAAGCTAAAGCGAGAAGGGACAGGAAAATGGTGTCATCCTTCTCCTTTTATATTTTTTATTTAATTTATAATATTAGCAGGACAGTCATAAAATACTGTATGTAAATCTGACGGTTTCACAAAAAGTGTACTTCAAAATTAGAAATTCTTCACAAATGGGTTGAGTTGTTTGAAGTCTGGAAATGTACATTGATTATCAAAACTAAGGAAATTGTATCTATTAATTTGTAATCAAGATTATGTATTCATAGAAATGTTTCAGACGAAGTAGAAACAAAAATTAATTTCAGAGATTATATTTACTTGTTGACCTGTGTTATAAAAAGAATTGAATAGCAGATTCTAACAGTCATGTCTGGCTGTAAACCTATTAATTAAGCAGCAGATACCTTTTAAATCTCTTCCAAATATTATAAGTATGAATCAACTAGCAATTACCTGCTACATGAACACAATGTGTATGCATACAATATTGTACAAGAAACAAGGATCCTCCACTTGCTAAGGTGATACAGATCATTCATTCAGCACTGAATTCCAAAGTTCTTCCTGCCTCAATGCTCAGATTCATTCCAGTTCTGGACACTCAACTTTGACTGCAGGTTTAATAAATATTTTAGTCTGTTTCACCTGCAACCCGGCATCAGGAGGATCCTGCTCCAATTTTGTGAACTCAATCAACTGGGTAACTGTCCAGAGATGCCTCACTCTGTACTGGTGGTAGAGAAAAGCTATAGTAATTAAAATTCTGCTCATCACACAAGAAATACAGGAAACCATTAGGAGGCTAGACCTAAGAAAAATATTTTCTACAGTGTGATTTAACAACTAGAAACAGTAACAAATGTTTATTGTCTATTTCACTGTATCTTGTAATAAAATGATGTCTCATTTTAGTGACACTGTAGAAACTAGTTTTTTTACATAATTATCTAGTCAAGAGGAGAACACTTGCAAAAATCTGACAGCTATCACATTTTGTATTTCACATCTCTCACTGAATTATGCAGGGAGGGTTAAAAATATCTTTTGTTTTTTGAGAGTCAAACTTTCTGACTGATTTGTTGTAAGTAATAAAATGAAGAAGATTGACTAGACCTGTAGATTTAATTAAACAGTAATGATCTTTCCTAAGAATTCTAATACATATGAAGAAATACTGGATATATAAAATTGTTTTTAGATTCCTATCTTATTGAACTTTAAGCAGTATTATAATTTTTCAATTTTACAAAGTCAGACTTTTTTTTTTTTAATTTTCATGATTTACTGATTAAATCTGCTTTTATAAAAACTCTCAAAGTACAAAAGTATTTTGCTACACTGCCTATAAACATTAGGAATTTGACTTTACAGAAGAGACAGGTAATGTACAGATTTAATAGATCATTCATAAATATCCCGATCCAACCCTCTTTGATTAACTGACTTCTTGTTTGGACAGAAAAAAGAATTCTAAATACACCTAGTCTTTAGTGTTTAATTTTCATTGACAATGTATGCCACAATTTCAACCAGGAAAACATATATCTTCTGGGAAAGAGAGATTCAATAAAACTGGATGTGTTTGAATACACACCTAACTACTGCTACTTAATGATTTCTGCATTGAAATAAATATTTTAACACTGTCTATTGATCTACAATCAAGTTTCATTAAAATCTGGTATTATTTTAATCACTGTTCTTGGCACCCTTTCTTCTCATGTTTTTACATTAATAATTAAATAAATTAAATCAAGCACTACATAGTAGTGCTTACATACTAAGGCAAAATTCAGAGAGAAGAGTGTTCTCAGCCCTGCAAGTTCCAACTTCTTATATCACCCAACTTTGAAAGAAATAAACTCACGGCTAGGACTTTAGAAGTCCTAATTCTGAGATGTTGATACTTTTGTTAGCAGTTTCCCCCCTCTTCCTTTGCATCTCACAAAGCTAATTTCACATGGATAAGTAAAGATTTCTGAACTGTTTTGAACTCAGCCCACAGGAATCTATTATGTTTTTTGAGCTGATTATATCTGCCAACACAACTGTACTTAGCAGATCCCAGGACAAAAATATATTTTTCTGTTTCCATCTATTTTGCTCATTCAAAAGTTTTCTCATTTTGGAGATGAAATGATAGTGATTTATCACAAATTACAACCTTTAATAAGTAAGTGATAAGACACACTTCTGAACTAACTTGACAACATCTTTCATTATACTTACTTACATACCTAGGGATAATATCTAAGGAGTGGAATTTCTGGCACTGGCAAATGGAAAACTTTTGGGAATAAAATTTTAAACCTAATTAAGTCTGAATATAGGACAATTTGAACTTCTATTACTGAATCTAGTTAATTAAAATATAAGAACACATAAAATCACTGCCATTTTAGAACACTGAAGTGCATGATTAAAACCTAGTAAGCTGCTTGGGTTTTATAGATGATGTAATATAAATGACAAATCTAATGCATTTCTTTCTGTGCAGAAAATAGACCCACAGTCAATGTACTAGCACAAAATAACGCCCACTAGACAAAATAATAATGAACTCTCTAAAACAATTTAGAACAGTCAATTACATATTCATGGGTATACTATCAAAGTGAAATAGTTGATAATAATGGAGGTATTTTATCAGTGATCACTGTAATTTGTTTTCCCATCATTTGTTCAGTTTATCATGCAAAATGACTTGTTTTGATTAGGTCTAATTAAAATTGCAAGAGGGGAAGCAGATTGTTTAACTTTTGTTATTTATATAGTACATTCTGCTATGCAATTTCACTTAATGAAACAGTACAAAAGCTGTTGGATAATGAAATAAAGGTTTTATACTATTCTGGTAAGTGTAATAAAGATCTGAGACTGTAGACAACAGTGGACAACAGTAAGTTTGAACAGTTGCCATAGTCCACTGAATTGACAGCCCCATTAAAGGCACATTGAAGTTTTATTAAAATTATATTTAACTGGTTGCAAAGAAGGGATGGTAGAGTGAATAAAAAAGAAGAATCATACTTGCCTGCTTTGTGATTTGAATATAATCTTTGTTTGGCACTCTTTGCTAGTCATTTTATTTCCCATATCTCACCAATTTGATAAAAGGACTACAGGAGAGTGTGTCAAATACCATGTTGAGACCTAGGCAGACAACAAACAGCATTCCTCTAATCCACCATGGTTAGGAGATGGATGAATGGAATAGGATGAATGGGTTAAAAATAAGAAATTGCTATATCTGAATGATAGAATTTCAGATATAATTTTGGTATGGCCAATGAGGAGGAGAGGTGGGGTGGGAAGATAAAAGATCATTTGTTCCTCAAGGACTTTTTTTTTCCTTTCAGAATTATAGAAGATAAGTGAAGAGCTGAAGAAAAAAATTAAATAAAAACCAATGTCATTATGGTTGTCTTTCAATCATGAAGTAAACCTAACATTTTTACAAAGAAAGCAAAATAAGGTTCAGTTTTTTCACTGTTTTCTCCACATTACAAAAGAATTCCCTACATTCTCGACAATGGCTGTTACAGAAAGTGTTTATAACCAATGTTTAAGCATTTGCAAGAAGAGATTAATAAGAAATCAACTAAATTTGAACTGTCTTGTGCTAGGTCAAAACTAAGTGTCAGCATATGTTACAGAGTATATGATTATGCAGAAAGTTATCTGATCTTAAAAGTAACATAAAACCAGGATATGTGAAGAGAAAAGAAGTCATGTTTTTCATAGCTCAGACCTTCTTACAGTTTGTCTATATTGTCAAAGTTAAGAAAGGACGCTTTTACAAATAACTTAAGAACTTCAATAGTCTTACAAAACTGAATATTCTTTAAGACACTACATTTCAAAAAAAGGAAAAAATCACCTTAGCTCTGAAAAACAAAAGTGGGGTATACCTCTCCCAGATTCACAGCATAAACCTCTTTATAGAACATTATGGCATGACAAATTCAGTGATTAAATACAATGCAATGAAACAATCTCAAAGTACCTACAGAAAGAATGGTTTGAGATAAATCTATTTATCAGCAAAAGCCACATAGCTATGACATATCATCAGATGCAGGTTTAAGAACTTTTATATATGTCGATTCTGATGGGGAAAAGGAAAGGCCTTTATTGTAAATTTTAGAAAAGGATTTGAAATCTCACCAGAAAACACTTAGCAACATACATTTGCTAAGAAAACACTTAGCAACATCTACTACATTTCTGTAGTAGAAATATTAAGCAGCCATGAATGCTTTCCCTCAGTCTTGCTTTACAGATTTAAATAACTTCCTTGTCCAGCCCAAAATCTCTGTTGATCCCTTTGCTGGCGCTTCAGCAGCTCAGCTTTGAGTCAGTTCTCTGTTTCAGGCAAATGCTCCTTACCTCTCAGGAGCCTTCTTTTTTTTCATTTCTACTGCTAGCTTTATGCTTGGTGTTTTTCTCATTTCCTTCCTGTTCCCAGTTGTTACACCATTTTTTTTTTCCCCAGATGGCCATTTTCAGCTGTGTTTGCAAAAGGAATCAGTTTTCCCTCCTCCAGAAAGTCCCATCAGACTGCAGCAGCTGGGGCAAGGCAGGCATTCCCTGTTCTACTCTGCTGCCTCATCACAGTCCTTTCCAAGAAAACTGGTAGTGAGCAAATCAAGCCATTGTACAGTACACTGAAGTTAGTCTGTCTCATATCTGCAGTTTAATTCCCTTTAGGTAGTGAATAAAAGTAGCAGAGGGTCTTCTGTATTCTAGATGGGTGCTCTGATCACTAAGTCTAAATGCTAAAGGGAGGAGACTATGGTTTCATTAAAAATGACTGATTTCAGTCTCTCCTGTTGTAAAGCGCAGAACTTCAAAGGGAAGAATTCCCTGCAACAAAAATGCCTCATTTTCCCAGTGAATATGATTTCAAACTTCTGTCATCCTCCTTTGGATGAGCTGATGCAGTAAGTTAAAAAAAAGAAAATGTTGGAAACTGGGAATTTGTCACACGCAACTAATTTTAATGCCTTCATAGTATCTACTAAGTAATTTAGTCTCAATCAGTAGGTTACAATAAGCCACATAAACTTGATTGAAATAAATGCCATATGCCTATTACTGTACAGATGAATATTTCAGAAGATGAGCCATACAGTGGAAAATCAGGCACGCTAAGGAATAGACAAGATGGGCTAAACTTATATAGCAAATATAATATCTAGGATTTTTAGCTCCTAGGATGCCATACTAGAACTAAGAGCTGATATCTTTAGTAGTTTATTTGCCTTCAGGGGCCTAGTGTGATGTGCTATGTACTGCATTAGTACAGTCATCAGCCACAGACAGCATGACTCTGTGAGAGGAAATTCCTGCTTATCAAACCCGATATACTTTTAGGAGAAGGTAACACACCCACTTGATTCAACCTTTTTGCATTTCAGTAAAGCTTTCAGTTCTGTCCCTCACAGTATTCTTATGGACAAAATGTCCAGCATTAGCTGGATAAGCACATCATGAGATGGTGAGCAGCTGGCTTACAGGTGGGGCATGCAGGATTATAGTGGATCAGGCAGTATCAGATCGGTGACCTGTCACTTGTGGGGTTTGCAGGGCTCCAGTTTAGAGATACTAAGCAAGTTCACAGACAATACAAAACTGAGAGGAGCTCTTGACTCCCTCAAGGGCAGAGAGGCGCTGCAGAGGGACCTCAGCAAATTACAGGGCTGGGCTGGGCAATCCCCAATCCTATGAAGTCCAACAAGAGAAAGTGCCAGATCCTGAACCTGGGATGGGGCAACCCTGGCTGTATGGACAGGCTGGGGAATGAGATGCTGGAAAGCAGCACTGTGGGAAGGACCTGGGGGTCAGAATTTTGATTCCAAGAATAATATTTTCTAGACTAAGAGCTCTACTAGCTCTTATCTAGAAACATGCCAGTGTTCATTCCAAACATCACCTGCAAGAGAAAGATTTAATATCCATTCTAATAACTTAATACAAAACAGTTATATACATTCCCACTGACTCTCTGGTATTGATAGATTAATAAACACAGAGAGCACACACATGGGGATGCCCTCTCTTACTGTAATATTAATTATTGGTGATGGAGATTCAGGGGTGAGCAATTGGCTTCTCCCCATCTCTTGAGAGTAGAATATCTGAACTCTCCAAATGTAAAAATATCTCTTCATTTGTACAGAAAATTAAAAATCTACTCTTTCTCATTCCTTTAGCATTGAGTTGTTGTTTTCTCAACATCAGTTATACCAAGAGATATGATGATGCAAAATCCTGAGACACCTACGTTTTAATGTTTTCCTGATAGATCCTAAAGCAACGGAAACTTGATTTAATGTTGATAAGCATTCCTTCATGTTAGCTAGCTGACTTTTAATATCACTTGGAGGCCACAACATGGTCCATTATCACTTTAGTCACATTTTAAATGCATAATAAGAAGAAAAATATTTAGAGAAAGGAAAAAAAAAAATCCTAAATCAACAAAGGCCAAGGCAGTAATGAAGTGTGGAAGTCAGGTTTTTTTTAGAGTTTTGGGCAGACTAGTTCAAATATGACTTGCATAGAGCTCTTCTTGGAAACAGTAGAGAAAAAAAGGGAGAGGGGAGAATAGTACAGTGCAATTTTTAATTACTCCTAGAAATCTACAAATTATTATATTTACCAAAGTTCTGAAAAACATTCAATCTAGTTTATAACCTAGAGGTTTCTTTTTTCTTTTCTTCTGTCTTTTTGTGTGTTTTCCTTAATTTATTTTGAAATGCTTATAAATAATAACATTATTCCATTCTTCAGGAAGAGACCAGCAAGAGAGGGACAGCCTTGCTTCTTAAAAAATTGACATTGACAAACCACTTTCAGCACTTATTCTCTTGGATATGTCTTCGCCTCTTGGCTGTTTTCCCAAAGTGCTTGGAACAGCTGTTCCTGTTTGAGGACCTTGCTGTATGTATTTATTGGAGGCAGTTTGCTACTTCACTTGATTCGCCTCGGTGCTGTAAGAGTGGAGGCCATTTACTGCTCCTGAGTTTATGGGGGAGGTTCAGAAGAGTTTACAGGGGGGAATAGGCAGTATTCACTATGCCCAGGACAAGGTACCTTTATCTGGTCCTTGAACTTTGCAAAAGATGCTTGGAGCCTGAGTTTTATAACTTGAAAGGAAGGAGGAAAAGGAGCTGTGATAGCCTGTAATTAAATATTTTAAAAGGATGTTTCATCTATAATGAATTGGGTAACATTCTAGCTGCCTTGGTTATTCATTAGGTGATCTGCTATGCTCTGTTCTGTGATATCCTTCTGAGTAATCTTATTAAGACATTTATGCTGCACTGCTATTTAATCTTAGCAATCTGCTAGAAGTAGATTGGGTACTATTTAGTGGATGAGACTTTGAGTCTAAAAATACATTATTTTCTTAAATGAAAGGAAAATGAGGACTTATTTTCTTATGTAATCATATATCTTATAAATGCACAGTTTCAACACTTAAATCTTAATGTCTCTGCTGATATTTCTAATTTTAAACAGATGACTAATGCATCTAGTTTTGTGAAGCTCTGATAATTACATATTAAGACTTATTGAAAAATTAAGCTCATTTTTTATAATTATAACTCTGAGGATTGGTTGTGGGGCCTCCCTCTTGGATACTTCACAAAGGCTTAATTCCATGGTTTCCACTTGGAAGTATATACATAAATGGCTTTTTTCTCCCCTAAAGTCTCCAACTCAAAATTATAGTTGCTTGAATTATGTAAAAAAAAAATCTATCTTTTTCATGTAATAGGATGTTAATATAAATGATTTTTTATCCGTTTTATCTACTTACTAATTTTTTTTTTTGTTGCTGTTTTGGTTTGGTCTTTTTTTTGGTGGGGGGCTGGGGTGGGGCTGTTAGAGCATTTTCTCTAATTGTTTCAATATTTTATGTAGGTTTGCCTTAGCTCATCTGTTACCATTTCCCAGATGTAATGCTAATTAACCTTCCCCTAATAATCCCTTTAGAAAATTCCCATTGTGGGCACTCATGGGTGGTAAAGTCTGGTTTATCATTCAAGTCAATATAACTTTTTAATTTCATCCTTAATTTCATCTACTACCAAGGGACACTTCAAATTAAAATTATTAAACTGTCAGTCAATTAACAGGAGTGTTTGAATAATTTGACTTGCACCCAAACTGATAGGTATATGCTCTGATTAAATGGTTGTTCTTCATGCTGGACCAATCCACTTAGTTGGGACAGCTCATTTGTAAGTCAACACACTTTGAAATCTTGTCCATGGTGAGTGCATGCCCCAATAAGCACAGTGGTATCCAGTTCCTAGTTTAGTTACAGGGACACTTATTTCCAGGCTACTTGCATTGAACTATCATATCTATATTGGAAACTAGAAAGTGCTAGGGTATAGAGTATAACTTTTGAGAATTTTTTCTCTCATCTCATAAATGCAACTTGTCGCAGGTCTAGCCTGTACTCATTTTGTCTTGAAAACATTTGGGTGATGCTTTTACTCTAAATACTTACTGTTACTACAGTATATGAAATAGATTATCAAAAGACCTTTGCTTTTTTATACAAAACATAAAAAAATGGTAGTAGACTTTGTAACGTTCTTAAAAGACAAAGAAAATAGAAGGTCAGTCACAGATGTTTCATGCAGAAGAACATTATTCCTTTTCTACCAAAAATGTGGAATGGTGACATGTTTCAAAATCATGATCACATTTTGGTGTCACTGTAATTGCAGTGTTTTTAAGTTATGGTGTAAGGAAAAGGATTTTAGGTGACCAAAACTGCAGCAATTGCTGTACATCCATTGCATAACAGGAGGGGGTTTAAGTTAAGTTTTTCTGATGATTATTACGTCTTAGCTGGAAGTCGATGCTTGGCAAGTAACACGTGGTTGCAATGCACTTAGAATCACTGTGCATAAACAACTACTGCAGCAAGACTTTAAGTCATACTTTTTTTCTTCATTTTTCTTTCCTGATGTCATATTCAAAATTATAGCTGTAGTCTGTATTTTGAAGTTGAATTGTTCAACATATCCTCAGACTTTGATTGTAAAATCAAATCAGCATTGCAATCCCTGGTGCCTGACAGTAGAAAAATATCCAAAAAGCAATCAAACTTCTATCTTTATGTGTCCCAGTTCTCAGATTCAAATATTAAAGAGGAAGAAGAGAATACTTAATCTGCATTGGTCTTATCACCAAGAAAGACAAAGTGAAATACAAACTTCCTGTGATATATGTGAAAAAAAGCTGGGAATTTGTTGATAGAAGTTGCTTATAATATATTTAGCAGCATAGTCAGCCTTAGTAACAACATTTGAACAGAGAAAATTTATTTGTTCATATGCTGAAATAATTTCCTCTGTGTTTTAAATATATTTCTCAGTCATGATGTGTGTAAGAAGGGGCAAGCGATTTCTACTCCTAAAGTTCTATTTTACGTCATACTTTCATATTCTGAACATGATACTCTCACAGCAGTGCAAGTCTCTTCCAAGGTCCAGTCTAACTGCTCTCCCACCAGAGACACCAATTCCAGCCCTAACACTGGCACAACAGCATAGACCCACAGGCAATGGCTCCACCCCAGGCCTGACATCTCCACAGTGCTAGGCCTCTGTGTATCACTATTTCTCCCAAGGGCGTTTCTCTTTTCACTATTTATTGTTTAATTTAGATGGTTCTTCTAAACCACCAATGGCCTTGTTGCTCACATTGCACAGGCTGCTCACTTTAACTTTCATGCAGCAAGTCTTGTCCATTCAACTTCCCAGACCCATAATCACTCCAGCAACTGCCCAAGACTCCCTGGTCCCTCTGATAACCAGCTCATTCCATGGCCTCACCTTCAGAGGGCCACTTTCCCCTCCCTGTCTCCCAGGTCAGTTTATCTTCTTTGTGGCTAGCCTGGGCTGCCCTTCACTAGCACTCACATTCCCCTGCACAGGCCCCCCTGCTTCGGTCACTGATGCCATTAACACATGGCTCTGTCCCCAGGTCTGGACTGCCACTGCTAGCACTGAAACCTCCATACATGCTCATGCTCCCCAAACACAGCCCCCCCCAAGGAAAATATTTAGAAATGGATTTTAATGGGAGGATACAGCAGCTTGTGCTGATCAGGTGGAAGCACATCCAGTTTTACCCAGCACCCAACTGTTTACAGAGAGCTGTTCCCCTTTATTTCCTTATCCTTTCATTTCCTCATGCTTGTTTCTCCCCAGACGCCCTAGCTATGACCCCTTGCCTTCCTTTGATTCTTCCCCTCCCAAAATAAACCTTGTGCAAAGGTAATTTAGATTAACAGCATAAGCACTTAGTATGTTCTTAAATTGCATTTATAGAGAGAGACAGAACTCCCAATACAATTTGTTTAATTTATTCTGAGAGGATAACAGAAATGGATAACTGTGTTTTTGAAGGGAAGTAGAGAGAGGCAGATCCCAAAGTCATTAGCATGAGAGCCTCCACAACTAAGGGCATTTACACACAACCCTATGCATGAATCTTTTTGTTTTGCTCCACCCATAGACTAATAATTTTAGTCCTACTTGTCCATTCCATTTTGAAGCAGAGATGGTCTGTTTCCTAAGGACTCTTCTCCCTCAGATACTCGAAGACAAACCTGTCATTGATTCCTTATGTTCTTAGCTTTTTTTATTGAGAAGGAAATAATAAAATAGGAAGCAATATTAAAAGGGAATATTACAGAATCAAAGAATAACAGAATCAGCCAGGTTGAAAAAGACCTTTGAGATCCATGGGTCCAACCTAACACCACCCTGCCAACACCACCATGGCACTGAGTTCCACATCCAGTCTTTTCTTAAACACCTGCAGGGACGATGACTCCTCCCATTGCAAAGCCCAATCACCTTTTCTGTTAAGAGCTTCATCCTAAGGTCCAACCTAAAGCTCCACTGGCAGAGCTTGAGACTATCTCCTCTTACCTGTCACTGGTTGCCTGGGAAAAGAGACTGACCCCCACCTGGCAACATCCTCCTTTCAGGCAGTTGTAGAGAGCGATCCAGAGCCTCCTTCTCTTCAGGCTAAACAACCCCAGCTCCTGCAGAAACTTCTTATAGATTTTGTGTTCCAGATACTTCACCAGCCTTGTTACCCTTTGTATGCGCTCCAGCATCTCAGCATCTTTCCTAAATTGAAGGGGCACATAACTGGATGTGGTACTCAAGGTGTGGCTTCACTAGTGCCAAGTACAGGGGAAGAATGACTTTCCCAGTCCTGCTGGTCACATTACTCTTGATACAGGCCCAGTTGGCAATGGTCTTCTTGCTGTGTGGGCACGTGCTGGCTCATGTTCAGCCTGCTGTCAGTACCCCCATGCGGCAGTCAGGTGTAATTGGTCCGAGTCCGGCTAGCTTGAGGAGAAGAATTGTGGACCAACACCTCGTCACATCAACTGCCAGCCCCCCTCAGCGTCTTGGCCTCGGGCTGG